>CH002394.1:77442-122231 GCA_000149265.1 Ciona savignyi
ACGGTTTAATAAACTACACACAGTATACCTAATGATTGATATATAAAAAGCACATATTTAATACATATCTGGCCATGGTTTGTATAATATTAAAATACTAATCACATGTGATTTCAGCCATTCTTAAGAAAGCAATGTAAAATTGAAAAATATAAATATTTTTGAGATTTCAGTATACCATAATTTTAAAACAGCGTTTGCCAGGATTCATTTTACTTCAATCATCCTTTTAGGAATGTGAAGTTAAAGTGTAAACCCATGACTATAAAGATTGGTTTGGTTCATAGATAACAGGGTGGGAAACACCAGTAAAAATATTTGCCAACCATGGATATCTTTCTCACATGTATTGTAAACCAAGTTTAAAAACTATATAATATCGTCGGCCCACAATCGGCCCACCAAGTAATTTAATACCAACACATGTTATGTTATTGTTATGTTAGGGATGTCCTTATCCAAATCAGTTTGGTTTAAGAATTATCTAGAATCAATAATTTCGAATCTAAAATAGACTGAAGTGCAAGCAAAAAATATTTTTTTAAGGAATAAAAATATATTGGACAGATGTTAGTTGCTCACTCTAATCATTATCATTGTTCACTAAAAAAAAAACATTTGTTCTAATTATAAATAAAAATTTAAAAAAAAAATTTCATTTTGTTCCACTATGACCATTTAATTTTTATTACTGGAATCAAAAAATAATTCAGAGTCATTAATTATTCAAATTCAATTCGTAATTCTGGAATGGACATCCCTATGTAATGCATGTTAATAACAAATCTCACGTTGCTGTCCGTAAAAGGATGGATATTGAGATTGCCCCAGCATCTGAACAAAAACATATTTATTTAGATATTTAATTAAAGTTTTGTATTTAATCGGAAACTTACCTCTGCTACACCACCTGAGTTTTGACTTAAGTACGTTGACATATCAAAGTCGTTTTCATCACTGTTACCAAATGGCTGGGAACACAAAATTAGTTTTATTAAGTATGCAAAGACTCTTGTAAAAAGGTCTAGAAGGCTGTTAAATTATGTAGATTTATGCTATTAAATCGTTATACAGTAAAAAAATTAGTAGGCTGTTTAACTATTTGGATTTCAACTGTTAAATCCATAGAGCTGGCTAAAAAGGAGTCCTTGTATTGTAGTAAGTACTTGTAAAAAAGTATCATTGTAAGTCATTTCATAAAAAGTTCCAAAATATCCTCTAAAACATATTTGGTGGTAAATTTTGATATAGCAATGCAACCTTGCTATTGCCATTGTTTTAGCACAGTCATTATATATACATAAAATTAAAAGGAATAGGATGATATTTATCTTACTGTACTGTGTACATACAGTAATTCATACAGCAAGACGTTAGGCTCAGTGAAGAAAAATCAGCAGTCATGCTTAATATGACTTTATTAAACATAATATTAGTTTAACAACATGGTAATTTGTTTTTCCACCAGGACAAAATAAGTTTCAGTACACTAATATAGTAGCCTAAGCAAATTTAAAACCCATCAATACAATACTTAAAAAGGTATGTATATTTGAAAAAACAAAGCATTTAAAAAAATGTTGGTAATTACCAATTTATTCTTTTTATACAAATATTAATAATAAAAAATTGTTACCGGTACTTAAAAAATGAAAAAAACTTCAGTAAAAAGCAAATTTTGGTATTTACCTTTTTTTTATACAAATATTAAAAAAATGATATACCTAAAAAATGAGCAAACACTTCAGTAAAAGAAAATATCGGTATTTACCAATTTATTCTTCTTTGGTGTCCCAACATTGGAGTTGAACATTATATCAACTTCCTGAGCGGAAACTTGGTTCCTGTCATTCACCATTAGAGAATTCGTGACAAGAATGTCAAGGAAATCAGGGGCTGCGCCTATAAAGCTTTAGCAGCAGTCTTAACACGTAATATCGGCTACAGGAGAGAATACACAAAATGTTATAGTAATTTAAAGGACATCAGCATACAAAAGTTTAAGGAAAAATTACTCATAAATCGACAGCAATTTTTACTATTGCTTAAAATAGTTTTTAGATTTTTTAATAAAAAAGGTTTGAACAACTTATCCGTACAATGCCAGTACAACAAATATATATACTATACATAAGTATAGTAAAGATACAGTTTGTATTTTTATACGAATATATATACATAAAATATTTTAATATCAAATAAAAAAAATAAAACTGGTTCATATGAATGAACATTTATTATTATTAATGCACATAGTAAACAAAATTATTTATTTGTAATTGGTATAAAATAACATGATTTAAACAGCAAACAGGGACTATGGAAAAAACAGATAAATTTAGAATCAGACATCTCAATTCTCAACATAAATTAATACGATTATATTTAAATTAAACTTTTAAATTCAAAATCAAATTGCTGAAGGTTTGCTGTAAAAGTGTGAGGTCATTATCACATTGCTATGGTAAGACAGGCAATTTGAAAATTGACCATTAAATCTCGATCAAATCATTACTATTATTTAATAACATTGATTGCACAAATTGATACTATAGGCTATATGGCGATTGAAAACAACAAAAAGCAGTTCTAAAAGTTGTGATAGTACACTAATATTTAGGAAATTAAAGCCATGGGTTTGAAATGCATGGATGAAATATAACTAAATTGAAGCAGTCAAAAGCATAATGGATAGACAACAGTACCGAAAATAACATCATGAGCAGATTTGTAGATAATAACCATGTTATTGTAGGGCAGAACTCTTTAAATTACACTCTTCAAAATTGATTGCTTTTTAAAAAAAATTAATCTGAATTTGGGTTTTTGTTCTTAACTACGTGAATGGTGATTAAAAGAAGCCCAACTACAAAGCTGACACATCCGACCACAATGTAAGCGATTCCTAGAAAGTTATTCTTTCCGCCCATCCAACTTGTTGTTGACATTATGAAGCGTTTCCTTCCACCAAAAGCAGTAACTGGGTATCTGTAGTCAAGATTTATCGTGTAAGTTCCCTTTTCCAAGTTCCGAGTATTTAATTTGCCCAAAAGTTTGCGGAATTTTGGAAACGCAGCTGTCCGCATCCATACTTCAAGAGCTTCATTTTTATAACCATTGTTGTTGATGTCGCTTGTGTCCAACTCCTGGACTTTACGATCCCAAGATAGAGGTTTTGTGTATGTGCTGAATGCCAAAGATAAGTTGTTAGTTGGAGGTGGATTATTAAATTTGATAGTGTGGTCGGTGTGCCATGCTATTCCCTTTCTTGTGTAGGTTAGCTGGTTGCTATCTTTGGTTAAGACAAAGGTATCATTGAATAAACTGTTGGCGATTGCTCCACAGGGTGCAATTGGTAGTTCAGTTCCATTTATTTTATTTGTTCGGAAAATGGTGCAATCTTTACCGATGGTGGCAGTTGTGACATGCACCCCGAATAATTGATTATCATCCCGCGATTTCACATAGCGACGGTGATTCTGGTAAAAGTTGCTGAGCCCGTAATACAGGTAGATATCTCCTGTCATAGCCGAGTCGAGGGTAATATTAACTTCACAGGTACAGGGCTCGTGATAGCGTGAAGCGTTGAGTCGCAGAGAGGCACAAGTTTCACCTGGGTTCTCCAATGAAGTGCAGAAAGAGTAATCCACAAAACTTTCACGAACTCCATTTGAGGTTGTTAGTAAAACAGCTCCAATAGGAATGAAGATACATGCAACAATCAGAAATGTGGGCATTACTGATTTAGGAGTTAAAATAGGTTGCCATGCAGGCAATCTCTGCTGTTTAAACGCAGTATTGTCAGGTTTTTTGGATTTTTCAGCTTCATCCAAGGCACTGACACTGCTGGTCTCAATGTTATAGTTACCTTGCCTCATATTCAGATGATAGATGGTTCCTTCTTGAAAAGGATTTACCAAACTTTATGCAAACAGAACAAACTGTATGATTACTTTGTTTTCTAACTGGAAAACAGTAATAAAACGAATTAAGTAGGTGAAGTACCAATGAGAAATGTTGGCTTATACTTAGCGTACATCTGGCGTCTTCCATTGTCCTTATCCTACTTTTACCTTGATATGAAACACCAATAGTAAAAAAGGGAATGTCACTAATTTATAAATAAAACATAAGCTAAAATTTCAAAATTACTCAGTTACAATTAAAAATAGAAAACCTTTATACAAATTTTTTTTGGACAATAGCCCGAATTTTGACTTCTAAAGTGGATAATCGGAAAACCTACTCGTAAATACTGTTATAAGATTATATCTTCTTAATGTTTATTGGCTTTAACTAATCCTATAACTGTATTCTGTATCAAATTAACTAAATAATAATTTAAAATTTACCTCTACGTAGCAGCATATAAATATTATATAATCAGATTTTTTGGGAGAAAAATCTGTCTGATGTTTTTCGGCAACACAATAGAAACACAGGTCACATCCGTTATTATTTTGGAGGAAACTTTTGTATTTGGACAAGCGAGTTATTTGCCGAGAGCATTTTAGATTCCTTTTCTGTTACAAAAAGTTTGGTGAAAATATATTAAAATAAATTACTTGGTTTCACCAATTAAAATTTTTGCAATTTTAGAGTAATATGCAGTCAGTTATTATGTTAGATATGCTCTATTTCCGTCAGATTAGTCTAGTGGTTTAGTGCGTCGCCTTTCAGCCTATTGGTTGCACAATCGAAACTGGTCTCTAGCTAATCGGTTGTGCCCTTGGGCATGGTAATTAACGGTTATTTTCCGAACCCAGCGAAATAATGGGTTTTACTAAATTGAAGGAACGTGTGAGTCATACACAACACACTGCAATAGCTTCAGTAACCCGACTGTGGGCGCGAGGTAATCTGACGATTGCCCGTATGTTAACCTCCTTGGTTTTGCCACTCACAGAGATAAACATAAATATACCATCCTATCTTTACCATTGGGACCATTGAACCAACTGCTTCTTTCAGTCCCAGCTCGGTACTCATCTCTTTAGATAACCGGACACTTGGGGCCTCAGTGGACTCTAAAATTTCCGCATTGACGACGACAAGCGTGATTTCCCTGAGTTATTCCACGGCGCGTATGGCTTCCAAATTTAAGGACGGATAGCTCAAGCGGTAAGAATAGGATATTTAGGTTTATCCATATGGCTGGAAAACGCAAGAGACGGTATCACACGGCAAATGGTCGTATTGTCAGACCCATGGCGGTGTGTTATGTATGATTCAGGTGTTCCTTTAATTTTGGTAGAACGCATTTAATTTAGTGGGTTTTGTGAGTGTCCGTTAAAGGCCGTGCCTAAAGATACAGCCGACCATTCAGTGGACTGTTTTGCAGCCCTTCGGCTCAATAGACACACCAGCCGTTGGCTAGATGGTTGTGTCCTTAAGCAAGGCACATGGGCTGCAACGCCTAAACATAATATATTAATGGGTTGTAATAAACAAAAATGACGTCTTAATCATATAAAACGCCTTGTAGTATTGCTTGCTGAGTTTCCTCTTTCGATGGAATATATTATCCTATCATAATCTCATTAAACCGTTCTCCAGTCCGGGTGGATTGTAAAGTAAAGGAGAATGTTGGGTTATGGCTTTGCCGGAGCAATCGCAGTGTACTAAATATAATTGAAACGTTTCTACTACTTTATTACAACCTGTTAATCCGGCTTTTGGCGATTAAGTATTAAGCAATCATCGGGTTGCAATTTAACAACACCATCGACTAAACTGTGCGGAGCCAGGCGTTCCAGGCCCGGATTAAAGATTGCGCCAGGCATGCACGTTCACCTGTGTCCAATTTTAGGGTGCATAGACGTCGTTCTAACACCGCATATAAATATAATGCGTTCTTTACGCAAAGTAATGATTTGCATAGCAATTGTATGATATGTACAACAAATGCGGCAGCACAGACGGTCGACAAAATAACCGCTAAACTTTGTGTGTGGGTTTTAAATCCGAGGTGCAATATAATAAATCAATTATATTTATTGAAGCTTAGCAAACCTAAGTTACCACACCTAAGATTGTAGTGTAAACGTACGACGGAGGTATGGTAAAAATGGGGCCGTAGCCAGAAAGATTTTAGCTTTTTACTACACTGTCTGCGCTGTTGTGGTTTTGAACAGGGTGGGGACGCAGCCGTGTACGGTCGTGTAGTCAAATAGTTAACGCGATCGACACATACTGATTTCTATGTAAAAATGATCTTAGTGGCAAGCCCGTTTAAAACAATGACCGGTTTAAAAAATGATGACTAGGCCGTTTATTTCAATCGGCGAGAGTCTATTGACTATATTGAAGCTCTTGCTAATAAGGCTAGTCGGCCAGATATATACAAATATGGCCGACCGTAGGCCAACTTATCTTATTGTCCGGACAGATACGGCACTAGATATGCCTTCTTTTATCACGTGTTTACTGCGGGTAGCCAAATTGAAGATGTATTACAATAACCCAACAACGCAGCACGTATATATATACAATATATGATTTAAATACTCCTGATATCTGTAACAACGTAAATCACACTCTACTATCTTCTGTACTGTCCGGCTTTATCCGAGACGTGGTATCAGTTCCTGTGTCGGTTTTTGACATTCCACCCATCCCCTGCCGTTCTGGCGAATTTATTTCACCACCGCTCTCATCTATTTTAGAGGCAGATTCTTCCCTTGATTCCGAACTTAAATTATCTTTGTATTTCACCAAAACGAGCGGACTATCTCGTCTTGAGTTGAGTACAGATCCAGTTGATGGTCGCTTCGTGTTGGTTGAGATTGTGGCTGGAGATCTAGTTTGGTTTCGTGATTTCGAACTTGATGATTCTCCCTTTGACATCCAGCTCCTTAAATACAGTTTCTTTGCTTGCGATGCAAACTCCCGGTTTCTCAAACTGTAAATGATGCAATTCCACAGACTATTCGTCAGCAGGATTATAATGGTGACGTATTCGACCGAGTTGTAGATTTTTGCTGCTGTTGGATTAAGACGCTCCGGTATCAGGTAGTAGATGTTGCTAACAAAGAGAGGGACTAGTAGAACTACAGCAGCGGGTACAAGCGACATCGAAAAGACCAATACCATAACGGAAAGAGTCTTGACAAGTCGGCCCTCCATTTTGTCAACTTTTTTACTCGCTTTTAGTCTTGTCATCTTTCTTCTTATGACGCTGTGCTTTCGTGCCGTGCAGTAGGTGGCTAGGGAGGTTATCCATACTAGTACCAACGGTGTTACAAATGACACAGAGTAGAGGATTAGCGTGCTGCGGCCACCAAACGATACTAGAATTGACGCCACTAATCCATATTTCATGCCAGGAACTATAAAAGGAATAAGGCCAAACAATATTGCCACTGCCCACAAAACTGCAATGTTATATTTTGACACCGTTTTTGCGTTGCCTCGGTGAAAGTGGAAAGGAAATAAAACAGCCCATAATCGATCTACACTCGCCAGCATTAGAGTGTAGACGGATACTAGCAGTGAAACGGTGGTGACAAAACCAACAAACGAAAAGTAAGACTGCGGGAAATTCACGACAAATTTTCTTCCTACGTTTCGAACCAAAACAGTGCTTAAATGAACTCCGGAAAAGTTTGCAAGATCTCCCAAACTCGTGTTGAAACCTTGGACTGGTACCACGTCTCCAACCACATGACTTCCCATGAACAGTTTGCTCGTACTAACCAAGCAAGTCGGGAAAACGATGATACCAACCAGAAGATCGGCAAACGCCAATGATAATTTGTACAGAGCCTGGCTATTTCGGAGTTTCGGGTAATTGATCAGGACGTATAACACAGTCACATTTAAAACGATGACCAATATACCGACTATTGCCACCACAACCATTGCAATGATGATATTTGCCCGACAACTGAAAGATGAAATAATTTGAATAATGTATATGATTAGGATAACATGTATACTTTTGCTGTAACCGGTAATGGGAAATAGACAAGGTGGCATTATAAAACGGGCATTCGTCATATTTCCTCATGCCAACAATCATTTTTTTGTTTAACCGGCTAGGTTTCGATGACATAATGGGCTCCTTACTATTACCATTTTAAATAAAATTCGGCATAGGTAACCTTAAATATTCGGCCACACCACCATACCCATCATCCAGTTATCGCAGCTTTCACTTTGCTTGATGCGTTAATGACTGTAATGCAGCTAATGCAGTAGTTCCGTCCTTTAAAGCCCTGAGTTTAGGCAACGCCAGCCAAGTCTTATTCCCCAGAACCCTACCAACTAATTGACTTTTTACGGTTGTAAACCAAAAAGTGTTATGCAAATACAACAAAGACAAACTTTGCCAAACAACAAACTTGCCAAAAGTTATATCGTCACTCGTCAGTGTTATAAACGGCCTAAATCGGCATTGATCATTGAACAGTTACTAAACGCATAACTTTAACTAGAGTTGCAGTCCAAAAGATGATTATGTAAATACAACAAAGTCCGCACCTAGCTGGCATGCATGACCATGTGTTGAAGTTATTCTCCGTCAGAGTCGCGAGATCAAATCCACACATCGCCATATCGCAGAACGGTATAATCGGTTCCACTGTCTCTTGGTAGTCACTGTACCCGCCACGCTCGTACAGTGCGATTTGTACACAGGGGTCCTCGTAGTTGTTGATCGACATATTCTTTGCAAGTTGTACCCACATCTCCAAGCTAGATAAATTGGTACTTTGTAACATTGCAATATTCTCGGGGGTGCTTATTCTGTCTTGACAGCGGTCAAGTAGCTCAGATTGGTTGCAAAATCGCGCGTACGCCAACTTAGCAAACGGAGTAAACGCCCTGGTTCGGTTTGCACACTCATACTGAAACTGTGGACAATTCCACCCTTGTAGATTTTCAAGAAGCCTTGTGAGATAAGCTTCGCCCATCGTCCACCATTTATTGTAATGATCAACAGCTTGGTTGCAACATTCCAACTCTCTTCGACGGTCGCCAACAGTTAGTCCGGGAGCGTAAACACATGGCAATGTGATGTCATATGAGTAATTACTTTGTACAACCGCAGGTTTACTAATGTCCTCCGCCAGACTTGACACAATGTTTATACCAGCCACTACCATTACCAATCTTATACAATGCCACATAATTCCCGATATCTAACTTAAATACTTGAGAATGATACAATTTTGCACAAAACCCCTATGTATATCTACGCAAAATAAATTATTTATACCTGCAAAGGACGGTATCCAATCTCTAGTCAAAATCACACTTTAATAAACGTTTACGGAGAAACAGAGTCTTAATGTGCCCTAAAACACCTGGACAGACCTAACCACTTATATCTCTGATCAGCCCGAAGCCATCTATATTGAAAGCATGGCTAGTTTGTATATATAACGCAGACAACCTTTCGATGACCGTTCCGCAAAAATACTTTATTCTTGACATAGAAATGACCTAAACAAATTGATATTATTGACAACAAACAAATCGTCTAATCTCTAATGTGTTAAGACTACTGGTCATATAAACGGTCGCAATATTTATGCACCAATTTCTTTCACCCTACGGGCAAGTAAAATTGCATAAATAGATTTTGTTTCCCTAAATAGTTATTTACTTACAGCAGATTCGAAAAAGTTAAACAAACAAACGGTGATCGATTAACATAATCTTTCCTAATATTTTTTCAGTCATACATCATTATTGTTATTAACTATCCCAAACATGCTTTTATGCTTAAATTAAAGTTTAAGACTACCTAAAAACGATCTTTATTTTCCCCAACCACCCTTCCATTTCTCCATTTTCTCCAATTTTTAGTTTTTATTGATTCTGCGATAAGATAAGAAAGCCCTGAGTTCTCCATCTGTGCTACAGACCTAGCAATTCATTAAATTGTAATCGTGCATAGAGCGGGGATCTTTGTTGCGTATTCTTAGAAAGGAAATGACGTAACAAAAGTTAGATTCAATACACAAATCATCCAAATTGATGAAGTGTTTCACCGAATCACGTAGTGGTGTTTTAAATAACGAAAACTGGCGAGTTAACCACTAATGATTACTATTTGCAGAGGTTAAATCAACACGAGAAAAATATGTGCTGGATTACCATCCAAATCGAAGGAGGCGTGACAGGCCTGTAAAGATTTCATGCAAATTACTGCTACAGTGTATCATATCACAAGAAATACAAAATGGTAATAAAAAAGCGTATTATTTAACGTAAAATTCGCCCGTCGTTAATCATGTACCACATTATTTCATTATAGGTATTTTGAAAAAGGGATAAACACTCTAAGGAAAAAGCATAAACTGGCAGTTGTTTACAGTTTAACCGATATGGTTTATCTCTCAGTATAATCAATCGAATCCCTACTGTTTGAGACAGTCGTGTCTAGTTTGTTTGTTACGCTTTGGAGCGAGCTTTTGCGGGTGGCTGTTGTCTCTGTCTCAGTCATTACCATCCTTCCGCTTCCCTGCTGCCCTCTAGTCCCGCTGTTGGAAGATACTTTCCGTCGGATTGAACGACCGATCCACGGAATGCATTTTAACAAGCCCAGCTTCTTTGCCATCCGCCGATACATGCTCTTGGTGGCGGTACGGAAGTCTTGGTTTCTTTCGCTGTAGATAAGAAAGTTCCAGATGCTGTTACACACCAGCATCAATATGCTCACAAACTCCGCGGAGGAATATGCAAGCGACCTATACTTGTTCCAAGTTTTAGGGTCGTTTTGGTTTATTCCGCTGATGAAAAAGGCGGCGACAATAACCGCCAAAGCTGGTAGTAAACTTAGAGTAAATGCTCCCACCATTAAGCCAAGCGTCCGTGCCAAGCGATATTCCGTATTCGGTAATTGCTTACGGGCGGCTCCTGTCATCATGGATCTCGCGGTAGAAGAATGGCTGTGTGTCATCACCAGAGTCCATATCGAGGTAATCCAAATTGTGAGCAACGGCAGAGCGAATACAACGGTGTAGACGTACAGCGATGATTGTCCATACACAGCTATCAACGCGGACGCCAACAACCCGTACTCCATTCCGTTCACAAAATACGGAAGACAGCTTAGCACAACCGCTATTAGCCACATAACCACAACCGCTTTTATCGCGTTTTTCTTCGCCGTATCTCGCGAGTATCTTAGCGGCTTTCGGACGACAGCAAGCCGGTCAAACCCCGCCAGTAGGAGCGTATACACCGATACAGTAAGGGAAATAAAGGTAAAGAAACCGATCCCGTTCCTATAACTGGCCGTCAGTTTCTCATCAAGGTAGCCACCAGGTAACCGCGGAACTGAGTCGTATCTTTCACTGATGGAGCTGTTGTACGGCGTATCTGGGTACACGTCTCCCATTTTCTCGTCCCTGATCGTGAAAAGGACAAGAGTGATTGCAAAGCTGGGGATAACGACAGCGCCGACCATAATATCGGATATCGCAAACGAAATTTTGTAGATTCCTTGACTGTTTTGAAGCTTTTCATTGAGCAGGAACACCAAGAGGACCGTCGCGCTGGTAATGAAGGTAAAAAGCGCCAGCACTCCACAAATTGCTATCAAGGCTATGAGGTTCGACGTGCAACTAAAATAGAGTTGTTACTTGATTATATTCATTGAAACAGACGTGTGCATACATATGTACAAGCATAGCGCTGGACACAAGTTGCTATTAATGCTATAAGGTATTTATAAATTGGATTGGATATTCATGTTTATTCTATGGGAAAACGCATTTTGCGTTATCACACTGGCAATGATCAGATCACCCTCGCTCACTGGCTGGTTAACCGAGTTATTTCAGTGGATTGATGTGTATGATTCAGTAATTCCTTTAATTTGGTAGAACCCATTATTCCACTAGATTCAGGCAGTGTCGTTAAGTGCCTGCCTTTCCTGTCGTTAAGCACTTGCCTTGCCCAAAGGTCACAACTGACTAACTGGCGACCAGTTTCGATCCAACCATTAGTCGACTGAAAGGCGACGAACTAACCCACCTAGCTAATCGGTCAAATAAAATATAAATAATTTCGGGAACTCTTATAACACGGCGTGATCAATTGGAAAATTTACAAGAAAAAATACAGGTTCACACACTAATGATGAATGTGGCAACAAAATGTTCTTTAACTGTTCTTTTATATATGTCAAGGCTGGAGTTTTTATTATTCGAATTTTACATAAAGTTTTCTTCAAAGATTTAAATAAATGTTAATTTTAAATAGTATCATTTAAAGTGTATTTAATAAATGTTTATTTGTACCAAGGGGTAAAGAAACTTATAAGGTTCTAGGTTTGGCGGCCGCGTCCGCTATATTTATAGTATTAAACTAAATCCTTTTTAAATGACGTGTTTGAACGACTGTTCGTTTTGCCGTCTTTTTCCGTTCATGTGTCGTGATTATATTCGTTTGCCTTTTTAAAAACTGTGGCAAAAAAAATAAATAAACTAAACTATAAATACGTAAAGAGAGCTTACCTGCTCGACATGCAAAACCATATTGATAGGGAAAGTTGATGAATATTTTCTGCGTCAAATCCGCACCAAGTAATCCCACAGAACGGCACAAATATGTTTTTCATCTCATGGTAGTAACCGTACTTGCCTGGAATGTTTGTGTAGTCGAATGGTTAATGCCACCGATTCATATACGATTTTTAACTATCAACGGTCTTAGTGAGCTTATCGTGGGTTCAAAACTTAGCTCGATAGAAAAGTATTTGTCTGGAACGGTAGTGTTGCAGAATGGTTAACTCAGCCGATTCATATACCCATATATATAAAACGGGTTATAGTCACAAGCTCGTCATAGGTTTGTATCTTAATCCAGCCAAAAAATGCCTTGCATAGAACAGTTGTGGGACCGAATGGTTAACGCGACCGGTTTATATACGAAATTCTTTACAAAAAGTGGTATATTGGTGACTAGCGCATCAAGGGTTTGAAACTGGTGTAAAACCATACTTGCCTCGCTCCTGTACGGCCGCGTCGTACAACGCTACTTGTATGCACGGGTCGCGCAGCTCACTCTCAACAAGCGTGAACGACCTCAAATCTCGAAGGAGGTCGCCCCATCCGCTTTTATTGCTCCCTCTAGATTGTGACGTGGATATTAGAGAATTGAGGCAACGGTGTTTAAACACCGAATGATTGCACGCCCTGTCGTAGTGTAACGAGGGAAACTGGGTAAAGGCGTAAGTACGGTTCAAGCATTCTTGCTCGAAGTCAGCGCACTCAAGGTCCTGTAGGATAGAGAGATACTCCGAGATGTAATTTCCCCCACTTGACCACGCAATTGTGTAGTTCACACGGATAACGTCGCAAACTTCGAGTTTTAGCGTTTGATTCATCTTTATTTCTGCAACAAATCAAAGAATGTACGTATGTACATTTAAAGCAAATAATTGCCGTATTATGTAAAGGTACAAAAAGAGAAAAAAAGCTTTAACCTTAAAGGCGAAGATATGAAACTACGGAAATAAAATAATAGCCTAAGCTAATAGAAAAAGATCTTTAGTCCGCATTTTCGGAGGGTTAGTGATTTGTGTAAAATTTGGCTTTGAATAAGTTTTTTGGTCATTAGAGTTGGTTAGGGATTACTTTAAAATTCCGCAGTTACCTAGTATTTTAGCGGTGATTAACATAGACCAGGGCCGTTACTACTTTATCCTGCCGTTTAGCTCAATCGGTTTGATTGAAGCGGCGGGAGTAAGCGGAAAGTTCGTGGATCAAACCCAGCCGAGAAGGTTAGTCGGTTTTGTCCAAGGAACTTAGCGCAGGTCGCCTGAACTAAGCAAATGATTGAGTTGATACTAAAACGGCTAAAAACGTCAATTTTTTTAACCGATCAGGTTTAGCGTTCAGTAACTATAGAATAGCTTCACACTAGAAGAGTTCGGGTTTTCGGCGGTTGGAACTAAGTAATCTAAACATTGCCTCGTGTTATAACGCATCGTTATAACTGCCGAGATCGTTTATTACTGGTGTGTCGCTTAGAAGTTTAATGGCCAATGCTGCAACTTGCCTCTGGTCATAGGTTAAACATACAAAGACTAACCTTCAATTTCATCCACTATCTCGAATATTCTCATAATTTGAGAGTGAACTCCAAGCCAACTGTTCTCAAAAATAAGCAAAGCGAGACAAATCTTCAGCAATAGCATACTGCAAAATTAAGCTCTTTTCCGTAACTATATATTAATAAAATAAGTTCTTGTCTGCCCGACTGCAAAAGTAATGTTTTATAAACACTAAAGCTTATACAGTCTACTGAAATGCTGGACACGGCACGTTTGATATACGTTTCTTTCACGAAAATGAGTTTTACATGTTTTGTTACGTCAGCCCGCACGGCCGTAACGAACTCTCGGGCGTTAGGTGAATCATAGACAACATCTGCATGAACTAAACAAGCACTGGCAAATTTTGCAACAAAATTTAGATAAACAAATCTAACAAATGCATATTCGAATGCCAGATATGCTAAAAACACCGCGTTTATAATTTATTGAAATTTCCCAGCATTTGAAACATTTCCTGCACGTCTTTCTTCACATAAACTGGTGCTAAAGAAATATTCACCAAGCATGGATTTGGGTCAACTTTCTGACATGCAAATTGCGTCACGTTTACCAAAAGTTCATTTGAACTGACCTCACCTTCGTCGCAGTGACTCTTTGTTGTTTGAAAACTACGAAATGACCAATTATGTCGTAACAAAGTAACGTAATATTTGGTTATCTTCGGTCGGAAAACACGGTTTTTGTTTTCGTTCAGTGAATGCGATTCAATATTGTGCTGTATTAAGACAATTTCGCCATAGATACTTACAATGACCATGGTTATTATGACAAGAGAAATAGGCATCGCTATACGCCGTATTTTTTGCTACCTTAACTTATTTTCTCCATTTCGCAATTTCCTCTTGACCTGGGGTCATCTTAACCTACCAAAATTTTATAAACGTTCTCAGGAAATTGGCGTGCCATTATTCTCATGGTTTATTAACTGGGTGCAATTTTGGACGGAATTTTTATTTGCCCTAAATTTTTACATGCACAATCATCATCTATAATCACGGTTTGCTAAATCAGCAACTATGACGCAATAACACATGATGTATCGCCTGTGACGTAATAAAAGTAAAGACACCCTAAACAGGTTGGCAATTAGGCCACCCTACTGTTTTTTAATTTGTGTTGTGCATTTTAAGTTTCTTCATTCTTAATGTATTTTACTGGTTAATTAGTACTAGTATGTAATTTTTAAACGACATATTAACATAAAATCATAACAAATATTAACATAAAATAATAACATATTAACATATTAACGACATTTTAACATAAAATCATTAAAAAAAACTCTGGAACGCTATAGCAACGGAAACATTAAAATTTTGCCCAGAAAAAAAATTAACACTTAAAATGATTGTTATATATATACAGATGAATTGTAATTTTAGTATAATGCGTCTTATATCAGGCTTTTAGTTTTTTATTCGGTACAATTCATGAAAACACTGTTTTCAAGGATTTTTAAGAATTTGTCTTGTTTTTTAAGTAGATTTCATAAGAAAATCATAGTTTTTAAGATTTTTTAACACTTTCGGCTAGTTTTTTTAGTACAATTCATAAACAACAAGTTTTTCGACTTTTTAATTTTTTTTAGTAGAATTCTTTAAAAAATGTTTTAAATCATTTTACAAGTTTAGCATTTTATCAGACTTTGCTGGTCCCTGCGACTGACGTTGACTGATCAGTGATCGACGTTTTCTTGCTGTCACTGTGTATTGAGGCTGATGTGGCTGTGTTGCGACGATTCTTAAGTGACGGGATGGCGAGACTGGGCGAAACTCTTCTAGAACCTTCTCGAAGCTTCGTGGACAGCGTACCGTACATGCTGCGGTTGGCGACTCTGAAATCATCGTTTCTTGCGTTGTAGATGAAGAAATTCCACAGACTGTTGCAGACCAGTATGAGTGCGCATACGAACTCAAACGAAGTGTGGGTTTGAAACGCCTGAGGATTAAACGTGTATATCCTACTTGGGTAGATCTCTACTAAGACCAGCGAAACCAAAAGTACAATAATAACCGGTACAAGACTAAGAGTGAACACTCCGACCATTATTCCCAGCGTCCGAGCGAGTCTGATTTCGGTCTTGGTACTTGCGGATGCTTGACTGGACGAAACTAGTTTTCTAGCTCGTTTGCTATGTTTCACTGTCATCACTAAAGTTGCAATTGACAATGCCCACATCACTACCAGCGGGAGGGCGAATGCGATAGCGTAAAGATACAAACTAGCAGTCCCGCTTGTTGATATTAAGGTTGAAGCAACGAGGCCGTACTTCAAAGGTCCGATAACCACAGGTAAAATTCCTATTATAAGGCTCAGAATCCACAGGGCGACGCTAGCCTTTGTAGCAAATGCCTTTGCTCCATCCTTTGAGTAAGCGAGCGGTTTTCTCACGAGGGAAAAACGATCAAAACTCGCCATCATCAACGTAAAAATGGAGACGATAAATGAAGTTGTAGTGAAAAACCCGATTGCGTTTAAATAAGATCGGTTGAAGAATTCAAAACTCCCAGGGAAATGTGGGACGACGTCATATCGGTCGTATGACGTCACGTTTAATGACGTAGGATACTCCATCCCCATTTGTTCCAGACTGTTTAGTTGCATTGACAAGCTTATCGGGAACGACGGAAGAACTATAGCGCCAACGAGGAAATCAGCACAAGCAAGGGATATTTTGTAGACACCCTGACTGTTCCGCAGCTTTTCGTTCAAAGCGTAAACGAAGATGACAGAAAGATTGGCGACGACGGTCACCAGAGCTATGATGCTGCAGACGACACAGATGATGACAAAGTTTACTTGGCATCTGTTAAATAAAAAAAATAGTTAAATTTATTGGATAGGGGGAGGATTCTCATGTTTCACAAGACAAAATAAGTTTGAGATGCAGGATATTCATGATATATTCCCGTAAATGAGAAAAGCAAGGTTTTTTTCCGGGCAATCGTCAGATTATAACATGTGAGCTTAAATAACAACATTTTAAAATAGTATATGCAGTGAAAATAACAACAACCTACTTATATGGCAAGCATTCCCATGCCCTGAGAGGATATCTGTTAACATTCTCCGCATCTCTGCCGCACCATGATATATCACAGAATGGCACGACCAGTCGTTTGCTCTCTTGATAGAAACCGTACTTCCCACGTTCCTGCACCACCCCATCATACAGCGCGACCTGTATACACGGGTCTTGCAACTCACTCTTTGTGAGTGCAATCGACCGAAGATCGCGGAGAAGATTCATCCATTCTGTGCTGTTCTTTCCTCTTGATGCAGACGCTGTCGTTAAAGCGGGGAAGCACCTAGTTTCGAACAAAGTTCTGTTGCAGACACGATTGTAAATAGTGTTTGTGAATTGATTAAAATCGTAAGGTCGTTTCGAGCACTGTAATGCAAATTCCGTCCCGCAATTCCAATCTTCAAGAAACGATAGATATTCCGTAAGATATTTTCCGCCACTTGAATTATACCAAAGCTTCTTGAAACTTTTGGTAAACTTCTTACATATATTGTTTCTCTCGGTCTCGTTGTAGTCCGTAACTGAAAATAAAAAACAACAAATAAACAGATAAAAATTAATTTATAGATGATTTAGTATAGATGATATCCTTTTATAAAGCTATGAAACTTTAAAAAACAAGAACAGCGTAGTTAAATACCGGCTGTTATTGTGCTCGGACTACCTGTTAATATGCAAAAAACTATCAATTTACTGAGGTAGTACATGGTTTAATTATACCAAAACCAAGTTCGCTTGGCAATGTGTTTAACAGAAGGATCCAGCTTTAAATTTAGTATTGTAGAATGTCTCCACACTTCCTGATGTATGCCGTTTGAATCAGATGCGTTATCGACGTAATTTTGAAAATGCGTTATTTGATTACCTCGTGCCCAACGACAGATTACAACCTAGCAATTACAACATAGCAAATCGTGTATTGCATTTCATTAAGAAGGTTCTGTGTATTTTATCCAACCCGTTAGAGTATTCTGATGTTGACCACATTATTTTTTATGGAGTATATATATGATTCGGTCACACTGTCGTTTCGACATTGCATATTCCCTTTTACTGATCCGTCACATTTGCATTTGTGGCCAACAAACGCATGTTGCTTGATAATAACTTTACACCCAGTCTTATTGGCACGTTTAATGTAAATTCGATTATGTTTCCTACTCAGCAATTGCAAGAAATACTCATCTTAATCCCACACAAACCTATTTATCATTTCCAACAGTATTATCATTTTGCAGTAAATATTGGGAGTAAACGCAATTTTATTTATCAAAACTTAGTAATCTGTTTAAAGTTAAACCGATTGCATGACACATTAAAATCTTAGCCATGCAATCGTAAAAATGGGTTGGAAACATAGTTTTAGATGAACATTCTGTTTCTTTGAAAAACATTTACCTTTCAGGTCCAGTGTGTAACGCAGGAACTCCATTCCTGCGACAACCGCTGTATTCGCATCGCTTTCTTGAACATGCATAGCTAGAAATACAACAACCAGCGATAAAATACTCAATTTGTTCATATTCGCTTTTGTCCTCTACGGCCTTCGTAAGTTCTTGTAATTTATTCCCTTACTTTATAGACATAGAAACTGCGTTTTTTCTGTAACCTCTATAGGTAAACGAACGCAAAACGTGCATGTATGGTTAGTATCACGCCAAAGCTGTGTGTTAATCGAAATATTTAACAGGAAATCTTATGCACGTTTTCTTTGCCGAGAGTCTGTACTAATTTGTAGCGACAACACGTCAGCCGAGCATAAACCATGGTATCAAAACAGAAACAGAATATATTAATTTTATTGTCCTTGATCGCATCTGCCCGCGGCAAAAAGGTTTTCAAAACAGTTTCACACACTGACAGGAAAATTGTGATTAACATAATATGACAGAGTCACGAACAAAAGTAAGCGGTAAGGGTAAACAATTGTTAACATAATATAACATAAAAAGACTATGTTGATATAACAAAAAAGGACTTTTATAAAAAAAAAAGAACTTTAAGATTCGCATATAATGCTCATTACACGTTTTAGTCGATTCATCATTAACTGTACCACTTCGTCTGAAAGTTCCTTGGTACAAAAATACTTATTATTAATTATCATGACTTCATAAATCGTTTTTGATCAATCATAATGATTTTATATTTTTTGGGCCGGTAAATGTTTTCATCGTAGTTTGTTTTCGTCCGAACATACAAAATGTACTTTTTGGGGCTGTTCTAGACAATAGTTCATTGTCAATATCAATCCAACCTCATTTTCTTCACTTCGAGTTATTGGGTCTGAGTTTAATGTATATCTAGCTACCTGTAGGACAGGTATATGTCGACGCGTCTTTGTAGGATAAATACGTGTTGCATCAAATTACGTTAATGCCCCCCTTTATGTCGGTAAACTGGTAATTGTTGTCGACTTTGAATAAATTCGTACCTTAGAGAAAAGTTTGCCGTAAATTGATTTAAGGCTTGTTTTGAAACTTTCGTTTCTTGCACTGTATATGATCACGTTCCACATACTGTTGCAGGTAAGGATCACCACGCTTATAAACTCGACAGTTATGAAAATGTTGGCCGACTTTTCGTTCAGAGTCGATGGTCGGGTTTGTGCGACGTCGGGGAGAAATAAAGAACAAACAACCGAAATCACCGCCGGCATAATGCTGAGTGTGAATACCAGGACTAGAATGCCAATAGTCCGGGTAAGGATCATCTCGACTTTAAAATCTCTAGCGCCTCGCTGCCTGGCGTGTTTAAATGTGTAACAGCAGGTGGCGATAGAGGACGACCAAACCATCAGAAGCGGTGTGACAAGCGCGACGCAATAAAGTATGAGCACGGGTACACCGCCGTAGAAGCCAACCAACACAAATGCGATGATCCGGTATGAGACGGTGGTTGTCATGAAGGGTATCAGCGAAACTATCACAACCACAAACCAAGCTGCTACGATGGCTTTTCCGGCGAAAGATCTTGCGGAATACGGAATATAATGTAGCGGTTTACGCACAAGCGCCAGTCGGTCAAAACTGGCTAACATCAGACTGTAGATGGAGGATAGAAATGCTAGGATTGTAAAGAACCCGATCACGCTTGTGTAACTTTCGGTGAAGTTCGGTTTGAAGGGCAAATGCGGGACTGAATCGTAGCGATCCAATTCATCCGCCGGAACGGTGTAATTTGTAAGTTGCCTATCCACCAAGCCCAACTTCTCGACCTGGAAAACTTGCACGAAAATCAAACTGTAAATAAAAGACGGGATGACGAAAACGCCGACTAAGAGGTCTGCGACAGCGATCGAAGCTTTGTACAATCCTTGGCTTGTTTCGTGGGATCTGCTGTGGTGAATCACAGCTATCACAGTGATATTGCCCAACACAACAAGAAGGGCTAATATGATTAGGACTGCAACCGAGAACATGACCATTGCCCGACACCTGGATAAAATGTTTGTAACAGTTGCTTTGTCTGAAGAATAGAATATTCACGTTTAACCTGTGACTAGTAAAATGCAAGTGGCTTTCTCATGCGAGTAATCGTGAGCTCGCCCCCACTGTTGGGTTATTGAGGATATTGCAATGTGTTGAGTATGATTGAGATGCTGTTTTAATCCCTTAAACCTAATGAGTCTATGTAATGATCGCTAAGTGCCAAAGAACATAGTGAACTAGCCAACGACCAGTTATACATCGTTAGGAGCATTTTACTTTAATATGAAATTATCACAAGATATCCTAAATATTAAACAAAAACACTTAACTCTCTCGGCACACATGTTGATGGTATCGAATAATCATTTTTACCATGAATGAAAAATTAAGAGGTTGGTATAAAATGGGGGAACTTAGCCTCAAGTAAACCAATCGTTATACAAAAGCGATTGCAGTTTGATGTATATATTGAGACATTTTTACTGTTTTAGTCTTTTTAGCCCATTAATTCACTAAGTTTAGGCGATGTACGATGAGTGCCTAAAGCGAAAATATAACCGACAATCTTGTAGATGGTTTCCATGCAGAAACCTTCCGTCTCA
Source organism: Ciona savignyi (assembly GCA_000149265.1). Taxonomy (NCBI): domain Eukaryota; kingdom Metazoa; phylum Chordata; class Ascidiacea; order Phlebobranchia; family Cionidae; genus Ciona; species Ciona savignyi. The sequence continues at coordinate 98,572 of CH002394.1, forward strand.
TTGAAACGGCGGATGCTCTTAACGACTGAGCTAACCGGACGGTAAGATACCAACTCACCCGGTTTGCATGACCACCCACGGTGAAATAGACTGTTCGGCCAGGGTCTGGGCATCGAAACCTACCCAAACATACCGACAGAAAGGAATGGTCGTGCGGAGTATTTCGTGGTAGAACCCGTAACTACTTTGTCTCGCAGCAGTCACAGCGTCGTACAGCGCGACTTGTACACATGGTTTTCGAAGCGCTTCTGCGTCCAGTTTCAGTTCACGTAACCTGGATTTCCAATCCAATTGTGGATTTGTTATGTTCGTACCAGGTTGCTGAAGAACTTGAAAAACTTCAGGCAAGCACTTGATTTCGAAGACGCTTCTATTACAACTCCTGTCATAGACCAATGCACTGAAATCAGTGTATCCATATATACGCCGGCCACAATCATCATCATATTGTGGACATTTCCAACTTTTCAAGGTCTCCAAGGTTTCGGTTAAATAGTGACCAGGTTCAAACCAATTAAGTTTGTAATTCGCCACAACCAGGTCACAGCACTCGAGCTCGGTGGTTCGGTTGGTAATACGCCTTCCGCGAAATCGCATGCAACTCGTAAACGATTGTACTTCAGTAGAAGCATTTCCTGCAAAATATAACATTAGTTATAGTTGCATTACGCTAAAAATTAATGCCCGAATTAATTGTCTTGAGAAGCCTTTTTCCCAAAATTATTTGGTTATGTGCTGAAATAGGAAAATATTATATGCACAAGTCCTGTTTATATTTGTCGATTATAATGTACTTGATGGGTGGTAATGACTTTATTGACTTAATATAATATTCTGGGTTACAAATCTTATAATTACTATACCGCTACTTCTATATACTTCATTCATTCGCCGTATTACAAAACTTCCGTTGTTGTCTTACTGAATAACTTGGTGGTTTAAAGCGTCGACTTTCAGCCCAATGGTTAAAGCTTTAAATCTGGTCGTTAACTAGTAGGTTTTGTCTTCGAGCAGGGAAGTGACCAAACACTACCTTAACCCAGTGGATCATTGGGTTCTACAAAATTGAAAAAAAAACGTCTCAATCATACGCAACACACTGCAATAACTCCTGTAACTATAAGGTAGTCGAACCAGTATCCATGAAGTTATAAACGCTCCCTTTTCCATTTACGGAGATAGACATAAATGTCCTAACTGCGGCTCTATAAAATGTAGAATTTCCTTTTTTTTAAATGGTATCTATGATCGATAGTCGGCAGACCTAATCAAGAATTGGGAGTTATAAGTTCTATTGCTTAGATGGGATATGTAGGAACTCGTAACAGCTATTCCCTTTCCTGTATAGATGTGGGAAACGTGCGGTTCTAACTCAGCAGACGGGTTTGCTCAATACAGTATGGAAGTCCCGCTTAGAGTCTAACCAACGATAGATGATAAAACGTTTATAGTGTTTTTGCCTTGCATTTTTAGATTCCAGTTCTATATTCTTCAAACCTCGTTGAAAAACTTAAGTTTGCACAAAGAATATAGACGAACAGACAAGGTGCTGCATATAATCAAAACTTATTCAGGTTGTTGAAACTATTTAAAGGGAATCAACATTAAAAACACTTAATATAGCTATAAAGTACAGCAAGTCTTACCAGTACTATTGTCCGTGTTTGCTTGTGAAGGTATTATCCATCTTGAACAGGAATACAGCAGTATAAATAGCGGAGAGTACATTTCTATACCATTTTGACTTAAATACTTCGTAATGCAGCCTAAATACAACGCAGGTAGTTAGTAGTATACCCCAATTGTTACGCAAAGTGTGCTGCTACGTTTTAAATCGACGTAAAAACGTGACATTTATTTATAATTTTGTCTGCCATGTTTTAGACTAAAACAACAATAGAAGCCAAAAAAACTACGAAGCATTTAGAAAAAAAAAACAGATCTGATCATAGGTCCGATATTCTGGTTGTTTTTACACAAGGCTTTTGAGTCATTTCCAGTGTATACGTGATATACATATACCATATTATTCCCGTGCTGTGCTACTGAAAGGTAATGTTTGACGCCTCACAGGAAATTTATTTATACACATTTAATTTGCATAACACGTATAAACAAATTGTTGAATTTTTCATGAGTAAACGGCTGTACATTATTCACCAAACCGATACATTGTATATGTACAACATTTTGTCGATGTTTTTACTAAAAACGAACGCCATTTAGTCGTAAAAGTACAGCGAACGCCATATTAAAATGCAATGATTAAACTGGCTATTTAACCTCGAATATTCTATTATGACGAAAGGTCTATGATTCGGGAAGTTTTAATTGTTTCCTCTTAGTACGCTCACCATATATCCTCTCTACCGTATGGGATTAAATGGCTCACAATGCCTATATCTACCACTGTACATTTTGCCTCTTCTCTATCAGACGTGCTGCTTATACCAGTTGATATGTAATAGCGGTTATTTAGCATAGATCTGTAGTAACCATTCGTCATTTCGACATGTGAGGTTTAATGGGTATAAAACGTTTTAATTTCGTCATTAATCCTTCTGTTTCTGTCAATCTTAGAGCGTGAGCTAAGGCGTAGGTACTAAAGGCAAGAATGGCTCGCTTAATCGTTATTTTCGGTCATAGGGCGGCTTACAAAAACAAGCGGTTTCATCTTAAGAATTAAGTGGACTTAAGTCTCTATTTCGCTGAATATATTAGCGATATAATTCGTTAATCCTTCTCGTAATAAAAATGTTTGCGAATTGTTTGTAACATTAATGTGTTAACCAGACCCCGTTTGCTTGATGTTAAGCTAAGATACGCTGAATTTTTTATCGGGCTAGGATTCGAACCTATGATGCGCTAGTCAACAAGAGCTTTTTTCTATTGTAATCGGTATATATCGGTCGCGTTAATCATTCAGCCACATGACCGTTTTCAAACTGATGCGCTGGAATACTACAATATTATTATTGCTATACAATCGCTTGTAGTGTGACAGTTTTTTCTGTAATATAATATCCCGTAGCAAATAACGTGGACAATCATCCTGAAAACGCAATTTAATTTGATTGAATGTCTATCGTGAAATACAGAAAAGGCTAAGCAGTCAAATGTTTGTTCTTTAATGCATCTATTGTTTAAAAAAGGTTAAATATTGAGTTAAAGTCAAGTTTGCCCGATAAAGTTCCAGGCCGAAACAGTTTAGATTAGAGATAACAGAAGATAAAAATGGCGACTTGCACAAGTCGGTTTTCTTGTTTTTATCAAACTTTTTTCCACGTTTTGTCACATTCTCTCCTTTACAATAAAGAAAAGAGAGTCGTTTGCAAGAGCGTTTCGAAATAGCATATTGACTATAAACCACGAGTTTCAGTTACGAGCTAGAAAATTGTTCTCTGCGCCGAAGAATTATTAACTCGGAAAACTTTTGAGCGATCAACAAATTAGATTACCAGTCCATGTAGCTAAATGTTGGGTATATTACGTATTTGGTTAGGTAAAACGTCATCAAATGTGTGCACTTCTGGTGTACGCGATGTGTGTAATATCATTAAAACGCCTGACTCTACCAGACCCTTCAGTGTTTGCGTTACGTCAAATGTATTGATTTTGCTGTTTCAGCAATGCAAGTTCGGTGGATTCCTTGATTCGGCCGAGTTTAACACCGTGACGAGGACATTGCCAGTCTGGCCCTTGGCGCACAGGACGCGTTTGAGCATCAGAGCAGCAAGTGTCTGGTTACAATAAATTGTCATCTTCCCGTGCAAAGCACGTAACGCTAGTTTTTCGAGAATGCAGTGCGATTTTCTTTGTTTATTCGCAATATCGTTATCCAAATTCGTTGCTGTGCAAAGTTACTAGCAAATCAAATCGTGCTGTAGTTTTGTGCGAACACCGCTCAGTAGCTTTGCTGTGCTTTACTCTTGTCGACTTGTATATAACATTTTGGCTTTAAAACTATTGAATCGTGACGTTCCGCAGCAGAAAAAAACGAATTTTCACAGAGTTGGCAGTCGAGTTCAAAGCCAAATTCCTAAGTACAGACTGCATAGACGTTTAGAACAAAAGACAGAATTCGCAACCGTGGTGTTAACCTCCTTCTATAAGTTCGCACGCTCAAAACGATTATACAGATAGTAAAGATGCGTAAATTAATTAACCTAAAACTTGAATTGCAGAAACTTCGTCTCATTTTATAGCTGCTGAAACCGAACTAGTCCTATATTACAATGAATAGGGTTAAAATGAACACTGTTCTATGTTGTTGCCTTTTACTTGTTATCAGCTTTATTGCTACAAGCGCTCAGAACTTCACTGGTAAGTCGACAATTTACTGAGAAAATTAGGCAATAATTACGCAAAATTTACAAAACAGACATGTATTTTGCAGTAAACTGCAGGGAAAACAGAGGAAGCAGAATAAGCGACCGAAACGAGGAATTGAATTGCTGCAACCAAACTTTCGCTGATTTTTCGAGAACATGGCATAACGAAGCAGACTATATTACCGAGATGATGGAGACGTTATCCGACTGGAATTGCTCTCAATTTGCAACGGAATGCTCAAAGCCGACGTTTAATTTTAACTCTTTCACGGGGATGGTATATAAACGAACTTGTAATCGCTCGGCGTTTGAAGATGATTGCCGAACTCCCCTCTTAAAAGCGTCGTCGTCACGCGGGGGCGCTAGTGTGCTGTGGAGCGATTTGCTTCGAGATTTGAGGTCGTTTACGCTTGTTGAGAGTGAGCTGCGCGACCCGTGCATACAAGTAGCGTTGTACGACGCGGCCGTACAGGAGCGAGGCAAGTATGGTTTTTATACCAGGCTTAAGTATCGAATCCTTGATGGGCTCGTTACTATGACCCGTTTTTAAGTAGCAATTCGTATATGAACGGCTAGCGTTAATCATTCAGCCAAACAATCGTTCTTTGCGAGTATGTATTTTACTGAGCCAAATATCGAAACCTTGATGACTTTGTCACAAAGATCGTTTGTTTAGTAGAAATTCTTATATGAACTGATTACGTTAACCATTGCATTTTACAACCGTTCCATGATAGAACTATTTTTGCTGGGCTAAGTTTCGAACCCATGATGACGTTGCCACAAAAACCTCATTAAGCAGAAAATCGTATATGAATCGGTCATGTTAACCATTCGGCCACACGGTTGTTTAAGACAAATACTTTTCTATCGGGCTAAGTTTTGAACCCATGATGAGCTCACTAAGACCGTTGATAGTTCAAAATCGTATTTGAATCGGTGGCATTAACCATTTGACCACATACACTTTCCAGGCAAGTACGGTTACTACCATGAGATGAAAAGAGTTTTCATTCCTTTCTGCGATTTCGTGTGGTGCGGATTAGATGCTGAAAATATCAACTCTCTCTCGATTTCGGCGTGGCTGTGTATGCCGACTTTGTAAGTACATCTAACAAGCACGCACATATATGCGATAAACTCTAGTATTAGTTTTTTTTACTAACTAAAATCTGCGATTAAAGAAATACCAGTATTTTTGTTCTTACTTTATGAGTGGATTTAACCATTACTGTAGTTTAGGTTTTTTATTAGTATTTTTAGTTTAGGATTTTAAACAGCAACTGAGATGAAAAGATGACAGTATTCCTGATCTTGCGATATGAGCTGTGTATTTTGGTTTCATTTTTACATAATTTTGAATGAACTTATCTTTTGCAGTTGCCGAACCAACGTGATTGTTTCAATCGTCATGTGTTCCATCTTCAGCGTATGGAACGTGGTAGCGAACGCGATTGTACTGGTCGTTTTCTTCATGCAGAAACGCTACACCGGGAGTGCCGGGATTTACAAAATCTCTATCGCCCTCGCGGATATCATGGTTGGACTCTTCATCTTTCCCACCTTTGCAAGCAGCCTTTCAAAGATCACCATGACTCAGGAGAAAATGGGACCGAGCTCTAATACTTCCATCACGCCTGGGCCGGGCGACCGGTACGACATTGTACCCCATATGCCGGGAGGAGACGTGTGGACAAACTTTGACCAACCCTACTTGAACTTTGTCGGTTTCTTTACCTCCATGTACCTGACTCTGACCATTTATACGTTGATGGTTGCTTGTATTGATCGTCTGGTTTATGTTAGAAATTCGAGAACGTATTCTAACCAAAAATCGACATTTGTAGCTCGGATCACAATCGGTGTTTCCTGGCTGGTATCTATTATTGTCGCTATTGTCCCTTTCTTTGTAGACAGGTACAATCTCATCGCGTCGGTCATGGTTCTCTCCTCCGGGGCTACGTCACTATACCTTTACATCATCGCTTACGTCATACCGCTTCTCGTACTCTGGGTTGGTGGGATCGTGTTACTCGTCTTCACCATTATGAGGTCGAGGAAGCGAAGAACGGAGGCGCAGACGGACCAAGACGCGCAGACTCGGACGATGCAGATCATGATCGGGGTCTTCTCGTTTTCACTCTTCATCGGTCTCCTCTCAGCCGGAGGATCCTTCTTCCTCGATAATGTTGACCACGCTTCCCCGAACACGCTGGACCAGAAGGCGGCGTCGACCTTTACGTCATTCGAGTTCGTCGCCATCTTGTTTATTGTGAGCAACAGCCTTTGGAACTTCTTCGTTCATATTGGGCAGGACGCCAGGTTTAGAGCCGCTGTCATGTCATGCTGCTGCCGATCGCACGACGCCACTCCTGGAATGAGGAGGAGCGAGTCCCTGTCCTCCGGGATGGGCATGACCAAAAGGTCACCCGATAGCCCAATGTCGAACACGTCACCATACTACGTCAACACCATGGCGCAGTCCACATCGCTAGATTCAACTCAAGGAAAATAACCTCTCTGCTATAATTGCAATGTATGTCATAATGTGTCACATTTAACGCTTGTTTGTGTTCATCGTGTAGCAAAATCTTCACCGATTTAAACCTAAATAACTTCACACTAATTCTTACCATTATAAACGAGATTTTGTACCGTATATAGGAAATACTGTTACCTGTAAATAAAAAAACTTACAATGTCTTGGCTCTTTTAAAAATACAAAATGTACGGTATTGGCTGTATTTTTAGCCTAAGCTTTCTTAAAAACCTTCCATTATCCTACATATAGCACTGCGTTCTCACTTTCACCAAATAATACCAATTTTGCACTGGTACATTTTGCTTTCACCTACCCGATACAAATCTTCAAAATAAACTGGCAACGAAAATGTAACTAAAAATACAAACCTTGTTGCAGTGGTTTTTGTATAAACAATGTCCAGATTACGTCAGGCTTGGTTCTGCATGCATTAGTTCTTCAAAGCAAACTATCTTTATGAATATTTAAACTAAATTGTTCCTGGTAACGACGCTATTAGAGCTTATGAATAATTTGATATATGTCTCTTACCGAAGGGTCCATTTGTATCGTTACTATATGAAGATAAATAAGCATAATGGCTTACGTAGTCAAATACGTTTTATTATATGTTGAATTCGTCACTGATATTATGCAATGAGTAACATGCGTGTCTCATATGACATTTAAGCAGGAAGTAATTTATATTTTAGGAAAACAGTAGATGTTATTTTAACCTTTCTTTATCTTGGTTTGTAAGTTCACTGACTTGGACTTATTTATACTGCTGATCGTGGGGTTTAAGCAATGTCGTGTTTTTAGTTTGCTTGGTCCTAGAACTAAATCGGTAAAGGCGACACGATGTGAAGAAAGCGAAAAGGGTTTGAATCCACTCGCCTAATATCGATGGTATTTTTGGGCCAAGCACATAACGGACATCGCCTAAACTCAGTGGGTTATATTAAAACAAAGAAAATTTCTCGATCATATATAAGACACTGCATTAACGACAGCAGTCGGCTTGTGGATTTATTGCCGTGTACAACAAACCCTAAAAGCCGCGTTCTCATTAAATATTAAAAAAAGATTGTAGAATTTACATTTTATTGCAGCTTTGTGCATTGCTTTAGTACTTTAAGAAAGCATTCAATTTCGGAAATAATTTTTATAACATTTATGTCAATAAAGTAAAGTGATGGGTGTATCTTGGGGTTCCAAAACAGCTCGACGATTCTTTGTTAAAAATCGATTTCAAGCTACAATCATTCTCAATTTCCATGCAAAACTATGACTCAGTTGACAAATAATTGGTCAAAGCTGACCGGTCTGTAAATGTTGCACTTTATATTTTTAGTTCGCGAAAGTTTAATCATTTTTATAGGATATTGTTGCGAAGTGCTTACCAACGAAAAACAAAATGTCTTCCGACTGTTAGGATTTATTTATTTATTTTTATTTTTTTTATTTGATCCAAGTTTTGAACCCACGATGGGCTCGTCACCAGGACCGTTATTTTTATAAGAGTCGGTATATGTATCATTCGCGTTAACCATTTGACCACACGACCCTACTGTTGGGATAAAATAAACTTAAGTAAACACGCCAATCGTTGTGAATGCTGTTATGGAAACATTAAAAAAAACAAATTACGCAGACGACAGATAAATTTCTTAAAATGTTATAAAAAACTATTGTTATTTGTCTTTATTAACTGTATATGTAACCATACGGAATGGATACTTAATATTTTTAGTACCATATTTTTTTCTAATTTATACCAAACACGCCTCCTACTTTCCGAAACCCCTGTAATCGTTCTTTTGTTTGCAGCACTTATTTTAAGATGAGATTTAAATCAATTAGACTTTAAGGTAGATTAGGTGAGGATGCAATACCAACTGTACTTGACAAGTTATCAAAAAAAAATTAACATTTCGACAAGACAGATCAAAGGAAACAGGTTAAACATTTTTTGATCCCGTTATTTAAAACAAATAATACCGGTCAACCTTTTACAAGAAGCACTGTGCAAACTTTATAGATTTACCATTATTAAAACAAGTACTGGTATTGTAAAATGGTAGATAACACACTAATAAAACGAACTTATCTATAATTTACCTGTTACTTAAGAAATGTCTTTCCTTACTCCATTGGTGTCCGAAATATAGTTCACAACGATTAATGACATTTTGCTCGACTGTCTTTTTACACAAACCATAATCGTGATAAATACATGTCGACAAATTATTGGAAATTAATTTTGATCAATGACACTATATTAAGCAATAATGCAATTCTCAGTACTTTAATCTGCTTTCGGTTTATTCCGCAGCAAATTGCTCAAACGTGTGGTGGTTCTGTGCGTTGCCTTACAGTAGATGGGTTGCAGATTTGAAACTGGTCGCTCGATTATAGTTTATGGGAAATGCACCTAGCGGAGATTGCCACACCCAGTGGATTGTACTTAATTGAATAAACGTCCTAATTATACACAACAAACTGTAATAGCTCCGGTAACCCTACGGTTGGGGAGAGGTGATTTGACGATTGCCCGTGTTGTAACACCCAATGAGCCTTCTGGTTCACAATAAACAGGACATTCCAATATAACTTATTCTATTTTAACCACGAAATTCAAATAATATTTAAACAAAACAACTTGAGACTAACGTGATATAACTTCATCTATTTTTTCTCTCGAGGTAATCAATGAATCACTCAAATTCAGAATTCTGTTTTATCCAAGCACGACGACCAGCTTAAAAAACATTTGTTCAATTCAAGAGATTGTGAGATGACACATTCGTGAAAATACTAGCAAATGAATGGGCGATTTTTTATAGCTTTGCTAACAGTGTTAAAGCAATTTCAGATATTATCGACACATACAATTTACAAACGTAAATTTGCGTGTGCGCGCATGTGTTTATGTGAATGTATCTGCGGTACAAATGCCCCGTCAAATTTATTACTTTTCAGGGTAGGGTTTAATGAGCAGTTGGTTGGAATTACACCTTACCCAACTACTCTTAAATATGATGATTAAAACACGTATTTCCCACAAGAATTGGCACCATTTATTGGTTTCTTTTTGCAGTATAGCACACAGTACAGTATAAATACGCAAAGATTATGCAACATTGCCTAACTAAAACTTAATATTAAATAACAACAATAATGTGCTATTAAAGTGCGAAGTGCAGTTTCTTTTAAGTCGGTTTTATTCTTTACGTTTACAGTGATAGTTTTAAAAACAAATTATAATCATAGGATAGGATATTCATCTTTATCCCCGTGAATGGGAAAACCAAGGGGGTTAACACACGGGCAATCGTCAGATCACCTCGCGTCCATCGTCGGGTTACCGGAGCTATTGCTGTGTGTTGTATATGATAGACACGTTCCTTCAATTTGGTAGAACCCATTAATCCGCTGGGTTCAGGCAATGTCCGTAAAGTGCCTTGCCCAAGAACACAACCTACTAGCTAGCGACCAGTTTCGCACCTTTAACCTTTCGATTGAAAGACGACGCACTTAACCGTTAGACCAACGGGCCGGAATCATCAAAACACTGAGAGGTAAAAAACAAGACAGCCATTACAGAATTGGTTTTATAAACTCCTGAGCTATGCTACGTGCTAGTTGAGTGAGACCGACACCTTCTATATTAGTAATTATAGCAACACACACTCCGTTCGGAACGTCGGTGTGTATTGGGTCAATCGTACATACAGCACCAGGGAACTCTGGGGATGGAAACATCTTAAAAGGACGAAAGTGAAGGAAAATAAGCAAAACAGAAAAAAATAAAAGCCTTGCAAATTGATGTGCGCTGTAATAAACAGTGGTTTTGTTTTTTCTGCTACTATTTTCAAGACTTTTCGGAAAGTTTCCGAAACCTATTCGTCTTAAGTGTGCTAAACAAAAACAGGAAAAATTGCATTATTCATGAAGTGTCGTTTTACTCGGTTTATTTTCATCAATCAACCTTTTGGCTGATGTTTGTTTCTAACCGATCTGACAAACCACTGATCCTAATGCTAAATGTGCCATACCAGTAAGTGCAGTATGCTCTGAAGAAGAGTTCGAAATCAGGATGTTTGCATCCGGATATAAAACGAGGACGCTTGAAGCACCGATAGCTCCTCCTGTGTGCGAGACCTCTAGTGGTCGATCTGAACAGCAACCAAGTTGCTCCTGTGAATAAATAATTCACTTATGAATATACCTTACCACGAACACAGTCGTTTTGCTAGTGCCTGATTTTAAAGCTAAAACCTTTCGGCTTTCGTTCCGATGCACTACCAATAGATAGAGCTAACCAACCAGACATTATAATGAAACTCACCTGCGATGGACAGACATACCATCCCATTCCGTATCGAACATAGGGAGGAAATGAACTCTCATCGCCGCGTGATGGTTTGGACAAACAGCTCCACAACTTACAAACCTGATGGATAGGACAGGTTATTCATGGTTATGTTTATCATCGTGAATGGGAAAACCAAGGAGGTTAACACACGGGCAATCGTCAGATCACCTCGCGCCTACCGAAGGATTACCGGAGCTATTGCAGTGTGTTGTTTATGATTGACATGTTCGTTCAATTTGGTAGAACCCATTAATCCGCTGCTGGGTTGAGGCAATGTCTGTTAAGTGCCTTCCCCAAGGACACAACCGACTAGCTAGAGACCAGTTTGAACCTTCAACCCTTCGGCTGAAAGGCCACGCACTTAACCACTAGACTAATCTGTTGGATGGTGATTATTGACTTGTTAATTTATTATTAATTACATTTTGTCATTCCAAGCATATTGTGTGGAGTTGTATGATGGTCTAAGCCAAAAAAAATCAGAATAACATTTCAGAAACTATTTTTTTCATTTTCAATCATTTAAAATGAAATAAGTGTTTTCCGAAACGCCTAATTAAAATGAAACTTATTATTCTATCATTATAATTTCAGCTAAATAAATTAATAAGTATTAAAAAGTCCTAGTAAACATGATGAAATGTTTATTCCATTTAATCTAATGATCTTAGTGAGATTTTATAGTTTTGAGAGATGTTTATTCCACTTTTATTCAAAATCTACGGTAACCAAACAATAAGAAGGGTTGTAAACATACCGAATCCTGTTTCAATAGTGATTTCGTATTTTTCCCACCCCGTGCCGGCTGAATAAAAGAGAAAATTACGGGAAATGAATATTTTAAGCTTTACACCATCAGCCTCATGTGTGTGGAAATACTACAAACACACAAGCTGAAATTGCCTGAACCAAGTGCATTATAGGGTTCTACAAAAATTGAAGAAACATCAATCATACACAACACACTGCAATATCTCGGGTAACCCGACATTAAGCGCGAGGTGATCTGACGATTGCTTCTGGGTTAATGCCCCTATCTTACCCCATTGCGGATATAAAACATGAATAATCTATCCAGAAGATTACAGACCTGATAACTGTATAATAGAGCATTGCCAAACTTTAAAATGTCGCCAACTGTAGAAATAAACCCCCCGCCAGCCCATTTATAAGACAAATCAACATATGGACTGTTGAGTAGCTTGCCATTCTTTCGTTGATAACACCTGACAAAAATTATCTTAGTTACACTTTTTAGGAAAATACATACATACATAAGCAAATTACCTATATACTGTATGATAACCAAAATTTTGGGTAAACATTATCCACTTTGTATTAGGGTAGGATATTTATCCCCATGAATGGGAAACACAAACGGCTTTAACACACGGGCAATCATCAAATCACCTCGTGCCTACCGTCCGATTACCGGAGCTATTGTAGTATGTTGTGCTTGATAGACACGTTTCTTCAATTTAGTAAAGCCCATTAATACACTGGGTCCAGGCAATGTCCGTTACCCAAGGACACAACCAGCTAGTTAGTGACCAAGTCTTTTTGCCTGGCTCCATTACTGCAAAGACTTTCATTTGCTTTCCAACTCAAATGCATTACCTGGATCTGTCATAAATTATCCGATCATTTAAATCAGGTACAGTGTCGTCCATACCGATTAATAAGAATAAATCTTTCATTAGGCGGAGGAAGTTTTTGCCGGAGGCCTTCTCCATTACCGCACTCACTAATGTGTAGCCATGGGTTGTGTACAGGAAGGAATTGTCTTCTGCAAAAATAAAGGTTTAATACGGTCAAATTTTGTTCCTAAGCAAATCTCACTATTGTACCACATTTACTTTACAATATATTGTTGCTGTTTAACAAAACATACTATGCCACTCTCACTACTATACCAAGTTTTGATTGTCTTCAACAAAATTTAAAAGTAAATAAATTTACCTTCACAGACCCTCGTTACTATGCCACTTTTGTTTAAAAAAAATAATTTAGTACCGTAGATTTAAATATTCCGAAATTTAATTTTTATTTATCGTTTTATTTATCTAAACAATAATAAAACTTTTGAAAGGGTTTGAACGAAAAGCAGAAAAGCTTATGCTGTTCAAATTAATATCAGCCCATTTATTTATCATTATTTAATATATATTATATTTTGTATTTTGCCTTACAGTATCATTAGTCTCTTTATTCTAATAGAATGCTTTTGATAGTTATTTCTATTTGTCAAATCAATTTAAATAAAACGTTCCAAAAACTGGTATGAACTTCATATACATAACCTTGTAAAAATGAAAATACATGATAAAATAAATATACTCGGAAATATAACCATTTATCATAAGACAAACCTGGGTTATTCACAAGTGCGTCATTTTTAAACATTTCAAGTGCTTTAGTTACAGAAGGGTAATGTTTTGTAGACAATTTTTCACTTTGGTCTGCCTTGAAATCTGATTTTTTTGGGTCGTCCTCTTTGGAGTAATGTCTGACACCAGCTACATGTGAAAGTAATTGCCGAAGAGTAACCTTCACCTGGACAAAAACATTTACAGTTGACATTTATTTTTTTACAGTATAATAATGGGCGTTTTCATACAGCCAATTGTCCTAATTGGAAGTGGATTAAACTAATATGCATTCATACATTGTAAGTTATTTAAATAGATTACATAATATACAATAGTAGGACGTTGAAAAATGCATCCTATATAGTATTTACTTACTGCTAAGCGCTTAATATTGTAACATATTTACTAACAGCGCTCAATATCTTGTCAAGGATTATAGATAAACTAAACTTATTATCTCTTATCATTTTTTTAATGACCAGGAACAAAAAACAATTCACATCAGCTGAAAAGGAAATAAAAATCATTTCAAAAGACTTATTGTATTTCAAAAGTCTATAAAAATCATCATATTTGCCTTAAACATTTTTTTGATTAAGTTATCTTAAAAGTTAATGCATTACCCTCTAAAAGGGACTATCAATCCACTATATAATAAATCGATGCTAAGGCAATTTGAAAATTCAATTTAAAATGTAAAACATCATCATTCTGAAAAAACTTAATTTACCTCCTTGTTATCATACTTCATCGGTGGGTAATCCGGCAAATAATCGTGGATAGGTTTGTCAACATCCAACACTCCATCCTCACACAACTTTGCCATCGCAACTGCCGTGAAACATTTGCTGATGCTAGCGACCCGCATCTTTGTCCCGGAGTGACACTTCACATTGTTCTCGACATCCGAGCGACCAAAACCTTCGGGAAATTAAATGATGCTAGCTGATATGGAGGACAGGATATTCATGTTTATCCCCGTGAATGGGAAAACCAAGGGGGTTAACACACAGGCAATCGTCAGATCACCTTGCGCCCACCGTCGGGTTACCGGAGCTATTGCAGTGTGTTGTGTATGGTTTACAGGTTCCTTCAATTTGGTAGAACCCCTTGATCTGCTGGGTTCAGACCATGTTCATAAAGTGCCTTGCCCAAGGACACAACCGACTAGCTAGCGTCCAGTTTCGTACCTGCAACCTTTCGATTAAAAGGCACTTAACAGCCAGACTGACCAGCCGGACAATATGATAGAAAAGTCTTTAAAAAACTAAATACAGTGAAACTCCGCTTGACCACCTATAGGACCATCATCATGCGGTCGCGTTAGCGGGCTGGTCGTGTTAGTGAATTTTGCTTTGGAGCATCCTGTTTGTAACAATTGATTTTTTAAATGCTACCTCGTATGTGTATTTACTAAATGAAATTATTGTTATCAGACACTGAAGGAATGATTTTAAACAACTGTTAGTTCTGAAGTTTGTCTTATAAGATTCAGATCTGTTTGCCATAATTTTCATTTGTGTATATCCACACGCTTATTTAATGTTATTGTTTTAATCAAATTAGAAATTAAACCTTATTGTTTAAGTGACAAAAGCAAATTATTGAGCACATGTGGTTGCTTTAGCGGAGTTAAATTTGGAGTTTTGGACCAAAATATGGCGGTCCTGGTCTGGAAACCGGGGTGGTCATGATATTGAAACAAAATGCAATGTATTAACATAGTAAATTATTTTGGACTGCACTGAAGTGGTCCTAATAAAGAGGTGGTCATGTTATCGAGGTGATCGCTAAGCAAGGTTCCACTGTATATATTGACATCTAAGGCCACATTCCAGTTTTCTAAACTATAACATTATACAAGGAAGCACTGGTGATTTACCAGACCACGCATTCCTATTGTCAGATTTAAAATATTTAAGAGTGTTATTAATTAAAACGAATTTATAATGTTCAAATTTTACATTAATTGAGTTGTGATTGCAAAGTGTGAATGACATATAATGTAATGATGTAGTTTAAGGTTGTGTGATGCAATGTATCGGTGTTGTGAGGGATAATATAGACTAGTTTAGCTAAATGCAAAGTAGCACATTAGCCAAAGCAACTGAAAGTCATTTAACTTTGAAACCAGATAAGCGAGTGTGCAAGTGCGCTAAAAGGCGACTTTTAGTACATGGGTCGGCAACCGCCAAGCAAAATCATCCGGCCCGAGACATCTTACTGAAGTATTACAGGGTTCGAATTAAGGGATCGCGAATCGCTATTCGCGAACCGTTTTTTAAAGTTCGCGAATTACAAAATTTACCAAAATCGCGAAAATATAAATTACCGTTAGGCCTACTGATTTCGCGCACTTTTAATAATAAATCATCAACATGTTAATATAACATCGTTTGCCTTCAACATAACATTTAACAATCACATTACTTTTACATTTATTTACCTTGTCTTTACTTTGCATTATTGATGCATAATAAGCATTTCTATCACAACGCAACAATAGCCATTATGTGTTAATATACAACGATTCCTTTATTTATGATTGGCGGAGATGCGACACACCCCTTTATAATAAGGTTATATGGTGTTTTAACAAGTAACATTACTCATTTCAAAGGCTTCGTTTCGTCGATATTCGTCCTATCCTACACGCTTGGACTTACGATACGTTTTTTGTAGTTTATCATTACTACTATATAACGGTACTGTTTACTTAACTAATTATCTTTCTGGCTTTAAAGATTAGATTGAGAGGTTCTGAAACCGCATTCTAAGGCAATTTAACATGGGTAATTCGCGAAAACGATTTTCTCCCAACCCACGCTATTCGCGAATCGTTTCAAAATCGTTAATTCGAACCCTGTATTATAGTATACGGCCCACTGTGTCACCTGCAAACTTAGATTTTGATGAATTTCAACAATCCATGCGGCAATAATAAAAAATGCGCCTGACCGTGTCTATTAAGAATGTGTGCGTGCAGACAAAGAAAATGCTTTGAAAGAAAGCAATAAGTGTGTGTGTTTGTTGACATGCGCATTAGTGAGAGTGGAAGCAATCCATTTGTAATATTATGACATTATGACCACTGGAGGGCGTGAATATAGGTTTTTGGGTTAACTTAAGCAATAGAAACCACCCCTCCCTACGTGGCTTGCATGCTGTGGAGAGATACCTGCGAAGGGTGTCTCTTTGCAGCAACCACATCTTAGGGATACTTCCCCGAGTGGATTAATTTCCACATTGCACGTAGGGGTTTCGGTCTAAGACCACCAACTCGCACAAAATGCACAATTTACATTTTTTTGGCTAAACAACCCCAAAAAGAGTTGAAAAATTTATTACGGCCCGTCGAGATCATGTTGAGTTTGGTTTTGGCCCGCGATTATGAAAAGGTTGCCGACCCCTGTTTTAGTACTACAAAATGCGGGTAATATTAATATAAAAAACAAGTGTGCAACAATAGAAGGGAAAATAGAATATTCATTGCACTGTGTTGTTCATGATACACGTTTCTTCAATTTAGTACAACCCATCAATCTGCTGGGTTCAGGCTATGTTATTTAAGTGCCTTGCCCAAGGACACAACCGACTATCTAGCGACCAGTATCGTACCTGCAACCTTTCCGCTGAAAGGCGCGGCACCTAACTAACCGGTCGGACAAGATCTACCCACAAGTGACTTTTAGTACTGTAAAATATTTATGGACGTTATTAATTAAAATAAAACACTTGCAAGATAGTAACAACCACCTTGACTCCACACAGTCTTCCCGTTGATGGAGACGGCAACCACCATTCCTGGAGCTCCAACTTCTTCCATCTTCCTTAACACCATCTTGGAAGATCTTGCAACCGCAGGGAAAAACCGACCATCCTGAAAAAAAGTAAATGTTTTAAGTTGACATTTGTAATACAATTATTATGTTTATTTCTTCTTGTCATAACTAGGATTTATTTATTTACGTGTTTATTTTTTTTCTGTGAGTTTAACAAATAAATATGATTGATTGATTCTGCCACCATATTAAAAATAAAATGTTACAGGAAAGAAACAGCAAAAGACAAAGTAATCAATGGGTCACCTGTTCTTAACAAAGTAGTATTATAAAAACAGTTGATTGATTGTAAGAACGAATTTGCATACAACTAAATTAAAAGTTCTACGAGTTTATTGGTACTAACTTTAGTTACATTTTCGCTGGAATCGCTTTCTTCATTTTTATATGCAGCATGTTGAGTTATGGTTGCTGCAAGTAATGTTGATTGCCAACGAACATTGAATAAAATTCTATTCATTCCAACTTTATTGTTTTGATAGAATGTCCGTAAGCCGAATCCATAAAAGTCCCAGCAAAAGCACCGAAGAAAACGGGAAACAACGGAAGACGAAAACGAAAAGTTAAAATCTTTTACGCCGGGCTAGAGTTCGAAATAGTGCAGAATTTGCTAAACAGGGCATGCTCTTACGATTAATAAATTTTGATTTGAAAAATCATGTCAAATAATATCAAATCTGAATATTGTTAATATTTACGCATATGTAGTTTTTGAACAGAAATCCTTTGGGTATGTTGTAGTTGTAGCCCTTGATACCGTCGATTTAATTATAGTTTATATACAATAACCGCAGGTATACGTAGCGATGGAATATTCATAATCTGCCTTGCAGCAATCCATTTTGCACAAAGGCACCGACGTGAGCGTGACAACTGACTGCCTCGTAATAAGGTAGATAATGTTATAACTTCTCCTTTTAGAGAAAACATTTTTATATGTGATTCTGGTCAGGCTACAAAATATTGTAATGTCACTGGCTTCTGTAAGATATCAAAAATTTAAGCGTGAAACTGGGTATAGCGGCGAAGGGGAAGTGTACACAAACCGTCAATTCGAAAAGCCGGAACCCAAAGTTCCCTGGAGGGCAATTGGAACTGCAACGATTTTGTTTTGTACCGGTTCGGTGTTAATTACAATCGGGGCGTTACTTTTGTCTGGTGTTTTGGATTCACAGTACAGGTATACACGAACACTCATTTATATAAACAACAATAGTGTTATTGCAGTTGCTGTGTTGTAAACATTATAAATGTCCACATTTTTACGGTATTAAGGACATTGCTAATATTCCACTATCCATCATAAGAGCAACTCTAAAAGAAGGAAGGAGGGAAACTACTTGCAAAATCTGGAAACTAATTTTAACCTTGCCCTAAACAGTAATCTTAACCCTATGACTAATGCAAACTTTAACCCCAGCTCCTACACTAACCTTAATGTGAAAATCTTTGCGATATGCATGTTAAACAAATTATGCTCGCTGTTTAACATACAATAGTATTGTACAGTATGGGCTCCTGAAAATCAGTGTCCCACTGAGTGCATTTCGTACTCATGAGAATTTTTTTTTTATGTATAGTATTCTAAACTAAATACCATTTTTGTTTGTATTTAAATTATACTCCCTTTTTTAGTGACAGGACCTGGCCTGTTCTTATTCTCGGTTTCATCACTTTCCTGCCTGGAATTTATCAACTGAGGATCGCATATTGTGCGTGGAGGGGTTACGCCGGTTATTCGTTTGACGACATTCCAGATTACCACGACTAGTTTACATAGTATGTAGTGCCAATCATAGTTGTTTTGCCATTGCACAGGGTTGAAAAGGTGCATCTTAATAAAACATTTATGTTGTTGTTGGCCACTTTAAATATGTTCAGGTCAGTATCGTTATTCACTGCAATATAACTGGACAGTGTATATAAGGTAAATGGACCATTGCCTGTATGAAGCGTCAAATAATACCCGTCATTCACCCACTAGAAGGGTTTCAACCTTGTTTATAATTTTTACTGTAAGTGATGTCCGATATTGGTTTACCAGTCAGCATCTAAGATGAATGCGTGATGTATTTATTCTTAGATGGCTCGTGACCCTGAGTTTGTGATGCGGTACATGGAAGAACTGGAGGAGCTTGCAGAAGATGTGCTCACTGATAAACAACAGATTATTGATCTTGATAAGAAGAGGAACACCAACAGAGAAGCGCTCACTGCACTCCACAAGAAAACCACTGCTCCTGCTTCGTCAGAAAACAAAACCTGGCTAAACTTTGGAGGAGTTTTCTTGAAATTACCCAAAGTAGGGATTGTGAATAAACAAGACTTTAGCCATTTTTCTTAAAATAGGATTTGTGTTATTTAAAGAAAGGTCACTGGTGTTATTCTTTACGTTAAAATGTTCAAATTTAATTTTTTACCAGACTACGAATATTTTTAATGCGAAAATCTGACAAAGTTAAGTTGTTGAAATATTCTAAAGTAGGATTTGCGATTAATATTCGGTCACTGGTGTTTTTTGGTTGAAGTGTTCAAGTTTACTTTTTATCAGACCTCCGCTATTTCTATGCTGAAATCTGACCAAGCTGAATTGGACAAAGAAATTTCCGAACTTCGTTCAAACCTCCACGCTAAAGTGAACAAACTACGCGACGCAGAGGGAAAAAGCGACCTCAAAGGCTTCAACCTACAACCGCTGTCGAGAGCCGAACTGGGCAGAGTGAAACACGAACGTGGTTTCAAGTAAAACAATGCGTAGTAACACTGCACTTAATATTAATGTGGTAATAAAATGAAAAACAACAAATCATTAAAATGCAAGAGTGGGGGGCACCAATTACATGTACAACATTTGTAAAAACCACATCAAATGACCTTAAAACCAGAGCATTAGTTAAATTGCAACAATTACTTAGCGGCTTTGCAGTAAAATATTGGTGAAATAATTATAATTAATTATACTACTGTTTGTAATATTTAATCACAGTATGCTTGTAATTTGACGGGGGTATTGTTTGCTTTACACTGTGTAATGAACATTAAATACATATCCTATCATGAAGTGCTGCTATTACCATTATATGTTGGGGCAGGGGTTAAGTAGGTTCGGGCAAATGCATCTAGTTCAGCAGCTAGCCAGCCGGCTTTGTTACGGAGGGTTTTTGATTGAGTTTGCACCTTAGCAAGGTGACTGCATTTGCTGAGCAGCGCTTCAGATTCCTCTTCAATTTCGTTTCTCACTTCGTCAACATCGCAACAAAGCCGCGCAAACGTTCCAGAAAGTTCTTGCTGAACCTGAGGCAATGACAAGGAATGTAAACATTTTGACCAAATAAAAATCCTAATTTGTTATAAGGGCACCAAGGAATTTTACCATTTTAAATGAGTAAAAATGTTCAATAGGTCACAACAGAACCACTGCAGTCGTAAATTCATTAATTCTACTAATTCACTTACCCAAGAAAATTTAATACCTTTACCGAGTAAAAATCCCAATTTATTATAAGTGCACCATTGTGGTGTTTATCTCTGTTTTTTAGTATTTAAAAAAATCATCAATAGTATTGAATATTACCACCTTGACTGATTTAATACGCCAATTGGTTACAAGAGAACCATCTATAATTTTTATATTTATCATTTTTTTACTTCTAATATTGGCAAAAACATTACCTGGTGTGAGCAATTAGAACTTGTGAAGCTTATAATCAAGTTAAGTTTGTCAGTTGCGTGCTCCACAAATTGTCTCTTCAGCGCTCTCTCCTTTGCTCTCAAGGTCCAAGTTAATCGTTCGTAGCCGTACAACGCTGAGTATGAGACAGCGGAGAATGCCACCACTCTCCAGCCAATCGATCGCCAGAATACATATGGGACCATGCCTGGGAGGATATCCATGATACATTTGATGTGAATACAGGATAGGATAGGATACTCGTGTTTATCCCCGTAAATGGGAAAACCAAGTGGGTTAACACACGGTCAATCGTCAGATCACCTCGTGCCCACCGTCGGGTTACCGGAGCTATTGCAGTGTGTTGTGTATGATTCACAGGTTCCTTTAATTTAATCCGCTGGGTTGTGGCAATGTCCGTTAAGTGCCTTGACCAAGGATACAACCAACTAGCGAGCGACTAGTTCAGAACCTGCAACCTATCGATCGAAAGCCTTTGCACTAAACCGCTAGAAAATAAAGCTACTGGTAGAAAATTGACCTGCCCCAAATACAAGGTTC
Source organism: Ciona savignyi (assembly GCA_000149265.1). Taxonomy (NCBI): domain Eukaryota; kingdom Metazoa; phylum Chordata; class Ascidiacea; order Phlebobranchia; family Cionidae; genus Ciona; species Ciona savignyi. The sequence continues at coordinate 120,244 of CH002394.1, forward strand.
AAACTTGAGCTACTCCAGCACCCTACTTACCTAAACAAACTACAAAGAGCGTGGAATGTGATTTTGTGAACTTGAAATAACCGGAAGCAAGCGACCACAGGAAGTCCTCCGGAACAATGGGGTCTGCTCTTCCGTGGACTCCTTCGTGGGTGGGGGGTAAAGCTGGGTGCGCTGGGGAAACACCTGGGTCATTGATTTGTTGACAGGATATAGATGTTATATTTCTGTGAATAGAAAAACACAAAAGGGGTTATCAGTTATCACACAACAAACATTTGTAGGATTATCTCGCGAATACGAGTGTTTTAAAATAGGTAAATGTCACATTATCTCTTGCGCATGCCTACGGTTTGGTTATAGGAGCTATTGCAGTGTGTTGTTTATGATTGAGCTGTTCCTTCAATTTTGGTAGAACCCATCAATCAACTGGGTCCAGGCCATGTCAGCTAAATGCCTTGCCCAAGGACACAACAGACTAGCTAAAAACCACTTTTCAACTTGCAACCCTTTTTTTTATTTTTTGAAATGCAACAAACCAAGCCACTAAACTTATTTCCCCAGGCAGGAAATAATATCTGTGGTTACGAAATATCTATTCTTTAAAACTACAAGTTTGTTTGACTAATTAAATAACCAAGAACATTTATCGGCCATGCCATATCTAAGGGATAGATTCTACTTATTCTGACAATGCTTTTATGTCCGACCGGTTAGTCTGGCGGTTTTGTGCGTTGCCTTTCAATCGAAGGGTTGCAGGTGCGAAACTGGTCGCTAGCTAGTCGGTTGTGTTCTTGGGCGAAGCACTTGACGGACATTACCTGAACCCAGTGGATTAATTGGTTCTACCAAATTAAAGGAACATGTCTATCATATACAACACACTGCAATAGCTTTGGTAACCAGACGATGGGCGCGAGATGATTTGACGATTGCTCGTGTGTTAACCCCCTTGTTTTTCCCATTCACGCGTATAAACATAAATATCCTATCCTTATCAGAGAAAGGTGAATTTAGAAATCACATTGTAGCAGATTAAATTATTACAATTGAAGTCCAAGTTATAAACACCACAATATGTTTGGAAAACTACAGAAACGTTTTTAAAACGTGTAAGTGGTACTTACAGCTGGTTGGAGTTGGTGGCAAAGACATAACGTCGCTTGCTATTCCTCCCAATCTCATTCTACGAGCGTCTTTTGTACCGATGAATCTAAAAGAATATGGAAATAACGTCAATGCTGGAATAACCGCATTTTAAAAATGAAATCTGATTTATAAAAATAAATATCTTAAAACATATATCTTTTTATATGAGATGCTATTTTGTAATACATCTCTTAATATTAATTAATTGGCAGAAACTGAAAAACTAAATTATAAATTTTTTAATTAACTGACAAAAAATTGTAAAACTTTCCAGAGATACGTTCTTGTCATTTAAATGACTTTTCCAAAAAACCACAGGTTGGTTTTGATACCACAACCATTCACTTTCATCATACCACTAACGTTCTAACCGATTAGGATAGGATAGGATAATTATGTTTTATGTTTACCCCCCGAATGAATGGGGAAAACCAAGGGGGTTATCACACAGGCAATCGCGCCCATCGTCGGGTTACCGGAGCTATTGCAGTGTGTTGTATATGATAGACACGTTCCTTCAATTTGGTAGAACCCATTAATCCGCTGGGTTCAGGCAATGTCTGTTAAGTGCTTTGCCCAAGGACACAACCGACTAGCTAGCGACCAGTTTTGCACTTGCAACCTTTCAATTGAAAGGCGACGCCCATCCTACCTTGCTACAAGCTGGGAAAACCCAAGCGAGAATTTGAATTCGATGTCTTCCTGGAAATCGGAGCACAGATTGGCGCAGTCGATGTTGTACGACATGTCGAAGCTTGGTTGCAAGGAGGCAGATCTTGTCAATGATTTGAATTTGGATGTCGACTCATCTGAAAATTAGTTAGGTAACTTTTATATTGTTA
>CH002394.1:128396-160644 GCA_000149265.1 Ciona savignyi
TCATTACATTATAATTAAGCAAAAAATAGTTCAAAAGTACATCGTACCTCTCAGGTTTTTTGTCCTAATTATTTTTTGTCCTAAAACTAAGTGTTGGTACATTTTTCTGAAAATCTTGGCAAAATATAAGAGGTACGATGTACGGGCTGTTAAAAATTTAAGGGAATGACCCATAATATAACAAATGCCTGTGTGATAACGCTCCTTATATTGTCTCAATATAAAACAACATGAAAATCCTAGCAATCCATACCTGCTCCATAAGTTCAGGTTCAGATGCAGATGCATCCCATCTATTGTTTAGTATGAAGATGTTGGGTTTTGACAACTTCTCATTGACGCGGTGGAAGAACTTCTTCTCCGCTTGCATCAGCGTTGACTCAGCATTTGCAACCAGGATAAAAACATCAGCGTCCAAGCAATAACTGAAAATTTTCAATTGTGGTTATTTAATATCAATAAAAGTGATTTAAAATTAACCAGATCACTTTCATATGCACAATCAAACAATTTTGTATATTTTTGTGAAATAAAATCAGTGCAAGACATTTAGAGTTTCAATAGCAATGTTACTCCATCTGTATTGTTCCAAGTTACTCATCTAAAAATAGAGCCTTTTTGGTCCTACAATGGAGCGACTTTTTTTTAATGTTATGAGCCTACTTTCGATTATTTTATGAACAGTAACACATTTATTTTTCCCCAATTGTTTTACCAGCACTAATACTATGCTACCAACTATATCATTTCCCAAGTGTTAACACTGATAAGCTTGAATCTCATGTCAAGGAGACTCGTTATGTGTTATGTGTGGTTCCAGAATAAACAGGCTGTATCTAATGGTGTTAACAACATGCAGATTAATATTCAAGCTTAAAGAATTAGAGGATATAACAATTTAAAATTAAAACTGGTGTTCTTAACATTTATAAGAATATACTTACCATTATAGAAGCAATTAAAAAAAACAAAAAAAACAAATTAAGTAGAGACATACGATTTAAACAGCCCAGCAAAGAAATCAATTTGACCTACTTATCAATCCATCTGTCCAGGTCAAGTGTGACATCAATACCAGGGCTATCAACCAACACTACATCATCCTTTAGCAATGCACATTTACTCTTTGGCCAGAATACCTGCGAGTAGACAAAAATAAATAATATATAACATGTCTTTGAATTAAAAAAGTGGTTTATATTTAACATAATACATTAAAATTAACCTACTGGTAGTAAGACATATATAAACAAAAGATGCACTTTTGTATGATACAGGAAATTTAAAAAGTTTAAATGTTGCACATTAATAGATACCAATATATAATGTTATAAAAACACAAAAATTTAGTGAAATATGTGTATAATTGCTCTGCAAACAACAATAACAAAAAACCTCTGCATAAGAGAATAAGGAAATACATCACACAGCACTATACACCAGTGTAATCAATAAAACTGGTTACTCAAAACATGAAGAAATATAGTTAGAGATACAAAGATATTAGGTGGTTTTAGTCTGATGAATAAACACATGGAAATAAAGGACCCATATACTTGTATTAAACACATGAAAATATGTCTATATATCTGTATCAAACACATAAAAATATAGATTCATACATCTGTATTAAACACATGGAAATAGGTCCATATACCAGTATTAGACACAAGAAAATATAGATCCACTAGTCCATATACCTGTATAAAACACATGAAAATACATGTATATATACCTGTATTCAACATGTAAAGATATATGGGACCACAAACCTGTATTAAACTGTCGCAAGACATGCTCTCCTGGCTTAACGCATGGCTTAGTTGTGTAACACTTTTGATGCTTCGTTTTTCGGAGCCGTTACAAAGTAGATACGCCCCACCATCGCTATCACTGGAAGAACCAGCTTCGTCTGAGCAACCAGCCACTGATAGGAAGCAGTTGGTGGTATGACCGATCCCGGTTGGCAGAATCCTATCCCACAACATTGAATTGATCACAGAGCTTTTTCCGTTGCTTGTACGTCCGAAGAAGACCACCTGGATAGTAAACCGTTTTATCTGTGGCGCTGTAGTGAAGATTGATGGTAGAATCAAGCAGCTTTGCCCTTTTGTCTTTGATTGTAGAATCAACATTAGTAAGTTTTGTCATTTGCAACTGCAGGCAGTAGAGTTACCAAAATCAAACATCATTCATGCAAACACATATTTTTTAAATTACAATTTGTTTTTTATTTCAGAAATATCACTTTGGTTTATACATTTCTAAATCTAGGCATCATTTTTTAGCCAAATTTTTAAGTTAAAATGAGAAATATATATATAATATTAATATATATATTTATTATATATAACTTAAATATGAATAATTTTGATTTACAGAAAAAAAACATCACTAAAAAGCAAAACCATAGTAACTATGTCAAGCAATTATGTTGAAGTAATTGCTATTGAATGTCAAACAAGCAACCTTCATATGGTTTCTACATAACATGTCTTTTATTCCATTGATTTTCTCCAAAGCCGCACGGACATCATCTTCCAATTCCTGTGAAGAAGTATTCTAATTGAAAATAATATTTCATTGTACATAAAATAGAAGTATAAAAAAATGCAAATAATATAATTATTACAATATATACGATATTTAAGCCAATTTAACACTGAAACTTTCCTAATGTTACTATAGATTTAAATTTTATAACTAACTTGAAACGAAAAACATTTTATTTCTTAAAGTAATGTTTTTTTCCCCTGGCTATCTTACAAATCCATGTATTATACTTTAAAATAAAAATAAACAGTTTTTTAAACCTCTTCTAGAATAAGGTTCTCATCACTATTCCCAATATCGTCAATAAATTCGCCAAAATCTTCGATGTAGGACTGAATGTCAGAAAACAAAACGTTTATTTTCTTTTTCGCATTTGTAAAATGCTTTAACGGAGATCCCATATCTCCTGCTGCTCCCGACAGACGGTTCATCCTCATTTTATGATGAGGTATAATTCCCAGTTTCGTTTTCTGGGCATATATATATATATGAAACCTTTTGTCAATCAAAAATTGACTCTAGCCACATGCCTAGAAGATTAAACATAAAAAGTAAACATATGGATGCACTGTATGCGATAATTTTAATAATTGCCAGCATAAACAAAGAAATGTATTCAAGTGCCATTCTAATATAACAAACACGTATTTTAACCCTCCTTGATAGCTGTTTCATATAACACATAAACTCGCTGTTTAAATGGTTATCTATGGTATTGTAGTGGATCATAACGCAACTGTCTTACTCCTCTTTACATTCAACATAGCACACTGATATACAAGCTGGTGCAGAAGGAAATATTCCTGGAATTTATGCCAATCGAGTAATCAACACAAAAGAATTTATAAACAACATTACAGTAGCATGTTAGAACAACATAATCTAACTTCTTGTTCTTCGGTCATGTTGTTGGACAAAGATTGTACTAAAGCTGTGAACATCGTCAGTCTCCTAGCAGATCGAGACCAGACAATGCCTAAATGGTTGTGTCATTTAAATGAACTTGGCGGACATCTCCTAGGACCTAGGTCCGGCGGTTTAATAGGTTGTGCCATAATTTAACAAATTCTAATTCAAAATCAATACACTGCAGTCGCTACCCCGTAACTCAAAGGTGATTACGAGGTAATCGGACGTTTGCGAGTGTTTTAACCACCCTTACTTTTATCCAGAATATCCTGTTCCTTCTGTCTATTATTTTTATTTGCTTTGTACAGAGGATTAACGAACCAAACTACGTCACGCAGCAGCGACGGCCATGTCGTTCTAAATAACGCACATGGAGCGCACATGCACATGCCTCTTTTCACACATGACTTTCCTGAAAAAATCTACTCTTACGTAAAAGTGTTGATCATATAAAATTAAATAGCTAGTATTAAACGGTTTTTGGTCGAGGCTGTACAAAGTAGCAATTGAAAATTAAGATCTGTCACGACTTCAACCCTAAAGTTTAAACGCAACTACGCCATCTATGACAAAACAATCGTATGTGACTGTCAATAAAGATTCCTAAAGAAATGGTAGTAATGAACGTAGTACTGGACTATGGTAGGAAAATGGTAGGTAAATGGTAGGAACGTGGTTAATTTATTATGATACGAAGACCCAACGGTTAAATTAGCAGACGCAGGGTTTGGGTTATTTCCATGAAATAACTTTATTGCAATATAAACTTTTAATTGGCACATAATGTATACGATAGGATATTCATGTTTATCCCCGTGAATGAAAAAATGCAAGGGGCGGTAACACTAACTCATGGACACTCGTCAGGTCACCTCGTGCCTACCGTCGGGTTACCAAAACTATTACAGTTTTAGTATTGTTGTGAGTAGCATAATAAGTTTGTGTCCTTGGAAAAGGCACTTAACGAACATAGCCCAAGCCCAGGAGATTAATGGATTAAAGGGAACGTGTCGAATAGTACACAACATACTGCAATAGCTCCCATCACCATTGCACGTGTGATAACTCCCTTGGTTTTCCCATTCATGGGGATAAACATGAATATTCTATCCAATGTGGTTTGATGTATTAATATGTTGTAAAGTTTGGATAACATGTACCGCTACTTTTTTGGTCAAATGTTCTTTAACAAACTAATTCAACTTTATTATACAGGCTTATGCAATTCTTATTATCAGCGGATTGTGTCGTCTGATAAATACCTGACAAAATGGATTCGGATATGGCGGCCGAGATGGCTCGGTTTGAGGAAGAAATTGCGTCAGGACCCGAGGTGCCATCTTCCTCGTTTCCACGGCGACATAATGGAGATGGACCTCCGCCGATGATGCAGCCTCGAATGTTTATTCCTCATTCAGTTCACGGAAGACGTAGAGACGAGCAAAGCACCGATTTTCACTCGGCCTTGGAAGATAGAGATGCAAGAAGCAACAATAATGAGCCGAATAACGATGATCGTCATTTTAATGGGAATGATGGTGGACATATGGGTGAAGGTCGAGATGGACCAATGGGCCATGGACCTAGGGGGCCAATGGGACCTGGCCCAGATGGACCAAGAGGTCACCCCTCAGGTGGACCTATGAGACCTGGTCCTGGTGGACCAATGGGTCCTGGCCCAGATGGACCAATGGGACATGGCCCCATGAGACAACATGGCCCAGGTGGTCCGATGGGGCCTGGTGGTCCGATGAGGCCTGGTGGTACGATGGGTCCTGGTGGTCCAATGCGGCCTGGTGGTCCCATGGGTCCTGGTGGTCCAATGGGGCCAGGCGGTCCAATGGGTCCGGGTGGTCCAATGGGGCCAGGTGGTCCGATGGGACCCGGTGGTCCAATGGGTTCTGGTGGTCCAATGGGTCCTGGTGGTCCAATGAGGCCTGGTGGTCCAATGGGGCCAGGTGGTCCTATGGGTCCCGGTGGTCCAATGGGGCCTGGTGGTCCGATGGGTCCAGGACCCATGCACATGAACGACGGTGGACCAATAGGGCCACAACCACCTCCGATGCCGGGTTTCTTCCCCCCTCCAGTGCTCCCTGATTTCAGTGACATGTTGCCTCCAATGGAATCGAAACCGGTGTATTCCTCCGCCCCCGTCATAACCAAGCCTCCAACATCCACCAAGAGAAAAGGTACCAGTGACGGGAAGGACAAATTGAAAAAAGAGAAGAAAAAGGCAAAGGGACCTGCTGGTGAAGAAATCAGGGTCGAAGCTACAGTTGAAAAACCACCGGTAGGTCTTTCAACTCATTTATTTGGTTTAATAATTTAACTTTCTTGCTTAATTCGTTAACAATATGTCCAGTATTTTGCTTAACTTGGTCTTACAGCTAAATTTATGGATGAGCTATCAAGACCCAAAAGTCAAATTTTAATTAAAGTTTTGTTTTGTTGTTTTCAGTGGGGAAATTACAATTGTTTTTTTACGTGCGATATTTAAATTGCATTCATTTTGGAAACAATACCAATACTAAGTCTACTTTTGGCCCTAAAACATGTGGTAACAATAAATTCTGTACTTTGCATATATTTCTTACTATTTTTATCACTGTTATCTTCGATATCTATGTTCATTTAAAAAAAGAAGGCGCCAGAACCTCCTTGACTTTTTTAGTCAAAAACTTTGCTTTTTTAAGTTCGAATTACTCGGTTTCTTACGTTTATATATTGGTGCTTAAAAGTCCAAAAATAAAATGAATTGAATTCCTCAATTGTGTTACAATGTGATAAAACTTTGGTACACCTAGGGATGCACAATATAGGATACTTGGGTATTCTAGAATATTCTAGAATAATGTATTTCGAATCTAGAATTTCGAATCCTATTCTAGAATGTTTTACTGTTTATTTAAATTTGCTATGATGTGCATATATTTTTTTATTTAAAAAGTAAATAATGGGCAGTATATGAATATTAATTAAGTGTAGAGAACTAGCAATGAGCCTTCATACAGTGTTGAGATAATTTAGGACTTACTCAATCAACATTCCCCTATAATTTATGTTTTTATCAAAAAATATATTAAATTAATTACTACAAATTCTAAAAAATTAATTACTAAATATTTTTAGTTTTTTTTGCTAATTAAAAACATAGTTGTTAAAGTGGAATAAATACTTCCTAAAATAAGCCTATCTAGTCTTCAAACAACTTTCTAATAATTGCGTCATATTTAAAGGTGCAATAACCACGTGATTAGCGCGGGGAAAGTGACCTACTTTCTTTGTGTGTACGCGCACTTTAAGCGCATCGTATGGGACGCCTAAGATAACAAATCGTGCTTATCTATTGACGCGCGCATGCTGAGACGTTGTGCTGACGTTCGCATAATTAAAGGAACGATTTCTGTTGAGCGATGAATCGCAACCACGATTTTACGTTTTTAATTTCGAATCCTAACTATTCTTATTAAATTGCTTATAAAGATTCGAATCCCTAGAGATTCGAATCTCAAAGATTCGAAATTCTATATTGTGCATCCCTAGGTACACCGATATGCTGCACCCGCAATAATCCATTTACTTCCAGATTAAAAGTGCCCTTCGTTTTAGCTTGCTTTCACCACTGGTTGTTTTTTCAGTGTTTTTCAAATTAATTTTTTATCCTACATTGCAATACAGGAGGTGGTAATGCCGGTGATGGAGCATGTCCAGCCTGTTCCACAAATCATCAATCAACAAGTCCCGTTCCAAACCCCCTCCCCGTATGGTGCTCCACCGATGTCTATGTACAGTCGTCACCCTCCAACCTCATCAAACTCTCAAGGTTTGATATTTTGGGGGTTTCTCCAATTACTACAGGATGGCTAAGAGCGCTTGGATGAAACCCTAACCCTCCAAGTGCTTCAAGCCACCCAAGTGATCCTGTAGTAATTAGAGTAACCTACTGATATTTTTGTGTTAGTTTGCTCATAATCTAGTGTGTTAATTCTTAATTCTCTAGCTGCTTTATTTTAAATTGTGTTCTATGAATTTTGCTCATATTCATTTCACCGTTAAATACCAAATTACTACTGTAAATACAGTGGAACCCTGCTTGGAGACCACCTCGATAACACAACCACCTCAATATCAGGACCACTTCAGTGCGGTCCCAAATAATTTACTATGGTAATGCATTGCATTATGTTTCAATAACGCGACCACCCCGGTTTCCAGACCAGGACCGCCATATTTTGGTCCAAAACTTCAAATTTGACTCCGCTTAGGTCACCACATGTGCTAAATAATTTGCCTTTGTCACCAAAATAATAAAGTTAAATTTCTTTTATGATCAAAACAATAAGATTAAATGAGCGCACACGAAAAAATTGTAGCAAACAGAACTAAATCTTATAAAATAAACTTTAGTATTAAATTTATTCTGCAGTGTCTAATAAAAATAATGGCATTTGGTAAAAATTTAGTAAAAAGGCAAACGTTTAGGCTGCCTATAACGATAACTTTCTCCAAATTAAAATTCACTAACACGACCACCCCGCTAACGCGACCGCTTGATGACGGTCCCATAGGTGGTCCGGTAAGCGGGGTTCCACTGTATATACACAAATTTAAAGAAAATATAATTTGTCTTTATTTAGGAAACCAAAATTAGCAAAAGTTTTGCGCTAGTTTCCTTATAATCTAGTTTGTTAATTTTTGATACTGTACTAACTATATATATATGTATTATATGTAGTCATAATTTGTGTCTTGTCTTTATTCAAGGGAACCAGAACCAGCAAAAGAAGAAGAAATTAATCCGAACCGCTGCCGGTCAGAAATGGGAAGATCCAACTTTAAATGAGTGGGATCCAAATGATTATAGGTACACAGGACTGATAATAGATTTAATACATATTATATACGCTTAGGCTTAGCACTAGAAATCAACCAAAACCACTTATTTTACTGCTGATACTGATTCTGTGGCCAATCATGATAAATATATATTTTAATCAATATTTACCAATATATTTTCTCAATTTTAGTGCAGTTAATAAATCATAAGCTGCCATCAAATTTTAGTTGTGGTATTCAAGCTGGTGGCAAATTGTAAAAACAATAAACATAAATTTTGAATACTCTCAAACGGATAGGCTGCATCAATAGCAATTTCTCATCACAGTTTGCTCATATTCACTGCAAGGCATGACAGGTGTAACGTGTAAGGCCTCATATAAGTCCTCAAAATATTTAAATTCTTTGACCCAATTGCTCGCAATTTACCTTAATTCTCTTCAAGGATATTCTGCGGAGATTTGGGCAACGAAGTGTCCGACGACACCCTGGCTCGAATATTCAGTAGATTTTCATCGTTCCAAAAGGCAAAAGTCATTCGTGAGAAAGGTTCTAAGAAGAGCAAAGGGTAAGACTCTAAAGCAAAGCTTAGTGCAGGGGTGGGCAACTTGTCTAGTCGGCGGGCCAGATGTTGGAAAATGAAGTCCTTGGTTGGGCGTATTATTATGCGAATAGTATTCTATACCTTAATTACAGGGTATGGTTAGAGACAGTCTGCGGGCGGCCAGTTAAAATCCCTTTACGGGCCGGACCCGGCCCGCGGGCCAAATGTTGACCATGACTGTGACCTAGTGTAGTGGGTTATCAAAACAAGCTGTTGATTTGATTGTTTGGGTTCTGGGTAAGGCAATCAGCATTTCCTGAATCTAGAAGTTTAATTAGTTTGACTAAAGCAGTAGAAACATACTAATCGTATACAGCACACTGCAATAGCTAAGGTTACCTAACCGTAGCATAAGGTAATCTAATGTTTGCCCGGATTCGCACACAATATCTGACCAATAGCTTAGAGGGTTAGTGTGTTACTGTTTGCTTACTAGTCTGTAGTGTTCCTTTGCATCATACATCACACATCACACTCTGCAATTGCTCCGTTAATCTGTTGTTGGCCGCAAAGAAATATGACAATTCATGTGTTTTAATGTCCCTTGTACTTTCCTATTGAGAATAAACATGAATATTCTATCCTATCCCCCTGTTTGACAAAGTCATACCAGGGTAAATTGGGTTTTTTGTCATTCGTCTTAAGTTAATTGTGCTGTTGAATAAAAATTAAATTTTCTTTATCAAAAACATAATATGCAGCATTAAATTTGTCGTTTAATGGCTGGACATTGTTTACTAGTTGAAAAAGATTTTTAGTTAGAATGTGGCCAATAAAAATAGTGGTCTAATTAACAATCTAAATATTTTTGACATTAGTAACGTACCGGTATATCATATATTTTGTAACAACTGAGCTTTCCAATCTAATCCTCAATTTTGGGATAAAATATTCATGTTTATCCCCGTGAATGAGAAAACCAAGGGGGTTAACACACGGGCAATCGTCAGATACCCTCGCACCTACCGTCGGGTTAGCGGAGCTATTGCAGTGTGTTATGTATGAATCAGACGTTTAAATTTAAATTAGTAGAACCTAATAATTCGCTGGGTTCAGGCAATGTCCATTAAGTGCCTTGCCCAAGGACACTTCCAACTAGCTAGCGACCAGTTTGAACCTGCAACCTTTCGGCTGAAAGGCGTCGCATTTAACCTCCAGGCTAACCCTCACTTGTGACAGATACGGCTTCGTCAGCTTCAAAGATCCGAGTGATTTCATCCGAGCGATGAGAGAGATGCAGGGGAAGTACGTCGGGAACCGCCCGATTAAACTCCGGAAGAGCAACTGGCGAGAACGGAACGTCGAAGTCGTGAAAAAGAAGAACAAAGAGAAGAGGAAGCTCGGATATAAAGTTTGACTCCCATTGATCCGAAGAGCATCTCGAATAGAGTCCTCCGAAGAGAGAAATCGGATGGAGATTTTCCAACATCACAAACTTTTAGGACCAAAACGTTGAAACGCTTCCCAATATTTCGTAAAGTCAGCATTTCTTGACTGAATCGTAAACTTGTGGTGTAAAATCATGCTATATGTTGTAATCAGCAACATTGGTTGATATTTTAAGTGAACTTTATTTTGGGAATGTTTTAACGTAATCATTGTGTACCAAGCAGTAAACATTGGAGACGTTTGGCATGTGGTAGGATGGTCACAATGAAAAACACCTCTCAATCATGGTAAAAGGGATAGGCCTAAGCCACCACTAAAAAAACCACCAACCAAAAAAAAACATAATTTAGTTGAAACACAGATAATACCATCATACTTAAAACTATCCCCTCCAATGGTTGCTGTTTTCCTGGTTTTTTTTGGTTTGTCATGGTCTTTTAACCCGTCTATCGGCTGTTGGGTTGTTTTCATGCGGCTTAATAATTGCGTTCACTTTCTCTATTTTAGATCGTTCATCATGTCTGTTCTACTAGAAACAACATTAGGTGATATAGTGATTGATTTGCATATTAAAGAAAGGCCGAGAACTTGTTTAAATTTCCTAAAGCTGTGCAAAGTGAAGTACTTCAACTACTGCCTGTTCCATTCCGTACAGAGGAACTTTGTAGCCCAAACAGGAGACCCAACTGGTGAGTATTGTTTTAGCTTTATTGTTTGAAAAATAATCGGGGTTTAAGTTTATTTTTTATAATCCTTTCGAAAACCCGAACTTTTTGTTTATAATCCTTTCGAAAACCCGAAAAAAAAACGAAGAAGTTTGTTAGAAGTGTAATGGCAATGATGCAATATTAATGGATTGGTGATTTTCTTTTGATTGTGATTAAAAACACCGGCTTTATAACACCAGTAATTGTCCGATCGCTTCCTGTCTACCATAGAATTACCAGAGCCAATGCAGTGTTAAATACGAAAGGACATTTCTACATTTACGTCTGGCGACGTCCACCAAGTGCCTTACCCATAGACCATGTTGCTATAAATGAAATAACCGCACTTTAAATGTCTACAAATTCTGTACTTCCCCATGTTTTAAGTTTTATAGTAGTATTTAATGCTGTTAACCTCAACTAAATAAAATTATAAATTTGCAAGGGTTTTATATGTATAAATTGCATCGATTGTGTGTTTGCTCTTTGTGTTATTTATGCTCATATTATAATCCAGTACCTGCCTCTTACAATAAATGATATAACAGTTGCCAAGTACAACTTGCTTCATACAGGCACAGGGAGAGGTGGAGAATCCATCTTTCGAGCTTTGTATGGGGACCAGGCAAAATTCTTTGATGCTGAAAAATTGCCAAAGATTAAACACAAGAACGCAGGTATTACTGGGTTTGAAAAACTGGCGAGTTTTTATATACTAGGATAGGATGTTCATGTTTATCTCTGTAAATGGAAAAACAATGTGTGCTTTACAGGGTTCGAATTAACGATTTTGAAACGATTCGCGAAATGCGTGGGTTAGGAGAAAATCGTTTTCGCGCATTACCCATGTTAAATTGCCTTAGAATGCGGTTTCAGAACCTCTCAAACTAATCTTTAAAGCCAGAAAGATAATTTATTAAGTAAACAGTACCGTTATATAGTAGTAATGATAAACTACAATAAACGTATCGTAAGTGCATGCGTGTAGGATAGGACGAATATCGACGAAACGAAGCCTTTAAAACGAGTAATCGTTAGTTGTTAAAACACCATATAACCTTATTATAAAGGGGTGTGGTGTCGCATTTCTACCAATCATAAATAAAGGGAATCGTTGTATATTAACGCATAATGGCTACTGTTAGCGTTGTGATAGAAATGCTTATTATGCGTCAATAATGCAAAGTAAAGGCAAGGTAACTAAATGTAATAGTAATTTGATTGTTAAATGTTATGTTGAAGGCAAACGATGTTATATTAACATGTTGATGATTTATTATTAAAAGTGCGCGAAATCAGTAACGGTAATTTATATTTTCGCGATTTTGTTAAATTTTGTAATTCGCGAACTTTAAAAAACGGTTCGCGAATAGCGATTCGCGTTACCTTAATTCGAACCCTGCTTTATCTTACAGGCAATCTTCAGATGACCTTGCGTCCACCGTCATTATACTGGAGCTATTGCAGGGTGTTGTGTATGTTTGAGACGTTTCTTTAATTTCTTACAACCCATTAATCCATGATGACCGATAAGTGCCTTGCATAAGAAAAAAAACTAACTAGCAAGGAGACCAGTTCCAACAATACAACCTTTCCGATGATAGGCACTAGCCCACCAAACTATCGACAGCAAACAACGAATATGTTTTACATAACTTCCTTTCTAGGCACAGTTTCGATGGTGAATGATGGGAATGGATTCCATGGTTCCCAATTCCTAATCACTTTGGGTGAAAACTTAGATTCTTTGGACGGCCTTCATACTGTGTTCGGGTGTATTGCTGAAGGTAACCACCTACTAGATACTAGAAATTATTGTATGTCTGTATCTATTACAGCAGGGGTGGGCAACTTCTCTGGTCGGCGGGCTAGATGTGAGAAAATAAAGTTCCTGTTGGGCCGGATTATTACATGAATAGTATTCAATAGCTAAATTGCAGGGTATGGTTTGATACAGTTTGCGGACTGGTCAAAATCCCTTCACAGGTCAGACCCATGGGCTGTAAGTTGCCCATGCATCTATTACATGATACTTTTAATTTAATTCTACATCACATTTGGCCACCACGTGAAACGTAAGATAAACTAAATTTAACAGTCAGCAAAGTGTTTATGTTTATATGTGGAGTTGGTAAAACAAATAGTGGGATTTGCCATAGGCCTTTTGTACATGCATGCAGTTGGGTACTCAGAGATATTGTTAAGTGATATACATCAGTTTAAAAATACATGGATCAACAACTGAAAATACTTTTAGCGAAACATTTTTTAAATAAAAATTTGATTCAGACCTGCACCTTCGTATAAATCTAATTTTTGATATTCCAACAAAAGTTTTTTTTCTAGGCTTTGATGTAATTTTGAAAATCAATGAAGCATTTTGTGACAATCAACACCGACCATTCCAAGATATTCGAATCACACACACAGTGATATTGGACGACCCTCTTGATGATCCACCAGGTTCGATTTCCTGTGTGTTTGTTGCTGTCAACCATGCAACATCCCAAACTATTGTGTTGGGGTAGATGTGTCTTTTCTATTCTTGTTGAAGAAAAAATTGTGTTAAAAGATTTACCCACAACTACGATAAATTAACTCATGCCCACGACTAGGTAACGAAGCTATTGCAGTGATAAGTAAAACTTATTAATCCAGTTGATTCAGACAAAATGGCTTGGACACAACCAAAAAATGCTAGCTTTGATCCCGGAACTTTTTGCCTTAAGGATGACTTCCAAGCTGTTAAATGGAAATGTTGGGTAAAGTGTCCAGTCAGTCCTGTTAAGAAGATCAGTCATGTGCATGTCTGGATAAAAGCTGGCTTTCTTCCAATTGCAATATATTTTTTTAATGACGTGTTTTAACAACTGCTTGTTTTGCCATCTTTCCCTGTTTGTGTGCCATAATTTGTTTTGTTTACAGCTGTTCAATACTAGAGCAAAAATAAATATACTTAACTATTATTTAGTACTAGGTCATAAAATGAATAAACTAAAACTAATCTAAATTTATCTTTGTTCTATTTCCTAACTCTTAAGACAGTGTTTCTCGAATGTTGCACCAAGGGTAAGCTATAGGTGCGCCACACTTGCATTTTGTAAATTTACGACAGAGTGTACATAGATCATAAACTACTAAATGGTTAGTGTCTAGTTCGTTCTTTTCCATTGTAACGTTTTGAGTATTTAGCATATTGTTAGGAACTCCCATGCAAGGTGCGTCTGTTCACATTCGCAATTGGTCTTGGGTGCGCCACAAGGTCAAAAATATTGAGAACCACTGTCTTAAGAGGACAGGTCTTGTTGAACAATTAATTTCATATATTCCCGATTTCTGACATTATTTCTTCCTCTTCCTCAGGACTTCTGATCCCGGATCACTCCCCGGAGCCAACCAAGGAGCAAATTGAGGGATGTTTCCGGATCGGAGCGGATGAAGCGATCAAAGATGAGGAAGAGGATGAGGAAGTTGTTCAGGAGAAGGAAGAAACAAAGGAAGCTCATCATCGAGCTCAGGTGTGTGATGAGAACTTCGTTTTCAGGGAATATCTATCAATATATAATAAACTATTGTTAGGATAGGATGTTTATTACCAGTGATTTACACTCTGGGGGATTTCATGTTTTTGACAACAAATTGGGAAAACCTTTTTTTTGACAACAAATTGGGAAACTTTTTGTAATAAACTATTGTTAGGATAGGATGTTTATTACCAATGATTGACACTCTGGGGGATTTCATGTTTTTGACAATAAATTTGAAAACGTGAGACTTATCACGTTATATATTTCAGTGTATTGTATATAATTAAGACTTTATTTTTTTTAAAATAGGATTAATCCACTGAGTTCAGGCGAATGTCTAGTAAATGCCTCGCACAAGGACATAACCGACTTGCTATCCGCTGGTTTCGAACTCAATATCTTTCGCCTAACTGTCTGATGCACTTCAAATAAGCTATCTGACTTCAAATTTCCTGAACTGTGGTTTTAACCAATAAAGTTTCTATCATATTACTGATTTTGTGAAATGCATTTTAAATACGCTTTAAACAGCATTTAAGGTTCTAAAAAATTATGGCATTGAGTAAATATTTAGAAAAAGATCAGTTGTCCCAGGATATTGGTAAATCTGTTGGATGATAAGGTATGTCTGTTACAATCACGAATTCCCCTAGCCATTCTACGTAAAATTTCGATTTTTTGCATATCAAGATTGTATTGTCAACAACTCTTCAAATTTTAATCTGATTCGATAATTCCTTGGAAATGTCAGCGAAATGATAGCTGGCTATGTTTCCACACAAAGCTTTAAACATCAAATTTCAAGGTTCTGGAAATCATTGGAGACATTCCTGACAAAGACGTCAAGCCACCGGACAATGTACTCTTTGTTTGCAAGCTCAATGCAGTCACCACAGATGAGGACCTGGAAATTATTTTCTCCCGGTAATTCTACGTATTCATGTTGCAGTTTTTTAATTATGATAGGATAGGAGGATATTCATGTTTATCCCAGTGGATGGAAAAACCAAAGGGGTTAACACACAGGCAATCGTCAGATCACCTCGCGCCCACCGTCGGTTACCAGAGATATTGCAGTGTGTTGTGTATGATAGATACGTTCCTTCAATTTGGTAGAACCCATTCGTATGCATGTTGCAATGTTTAAATTACTCATGTCTGAAGTAGAGATGTCCATTTTAGTATCAAGATTCGAATTCATTTCAAATAGAAAATAATTCAGAGTTTTTTTTTTCATTTTACTCATTTGAAATTAAGTGCTCACAGTGGAACAAAAGAACCCAACATCGGGCACAAGGTATGCCCGCCTGTAATCATGCACTGCATATTCACCAGGAAAAAACACAAATATTTTACCTTTTTTCGGTCAATTTAAATTTTTTGGTCTCCTGATTCATTTATTTAATTTATGTTATTGCTTTGTGCCCAATGTTAATATTACGATTATTGAAAAATACACTTCTTTTTAATAAGAAGGTTACATATTATTGATTAAATGGAGACAACTGGATAGGATATTCATTATCCGTGTGAATGGGTAAACCAAGGGGGTTATCACACAGGTAATTGTCAGATTACCTTGTGCCCACCGTCGGGTTACCGGAGCTATTTCACTGTGTTGTGTATGATTCACACATTCCTTCAATTTAGTAAAACCCATTAATCCGCTGGGTTCAGGCAATATATGTTAAGTACCTTGCTCATGCACGCAACCAACTAGCTAGCGACCAGTTGCGAACCTTAAACCCTTTCGGTTGAAAGGCGTCGCACTAAACCATCAGACTAACCAGCTTTTGAATTGTACATTCTTATAAAGGTTTGGAACCATAGTTTCTTGCGAAATCATCCGCGACTACAAAACCGGCGACTCGCTCCAGTACGCTTTCGTTGAGTTTGAAGAGGCTGAAATGTGCGAAAAGGCGTATGAGAAAATGGACAACGTTCTTATCGATGACCGTAGGATTCATGTGGATTTTAGTCAGTCTGTCTCAAACATCAACTATCCAAGGTTCAATGCAACCAAGGTTGGTTAATTGAATCAATGTTTCATTATTACCAGCAGTGCGTATTAGTGCACAGGACAAGTTCACAGGACACGGGTCGACTTGACCATATCCCGGATCCATGTTAGCTCGGGGCGCTGGAGTATTGGGCCTTCTATGGCCTAAATTCCTGGTCTCAGAGCTACTATAGACCTGCCCATACTAATGAATAAATGAATTATAAGTGCAATTTTAAATAATATGACAAAATGTTTGGCCGCTAAGCTCAGTTGGATAGATCCTCAGCATTCAGCCGAAAAGTTGTGAGATTAAATCAGCACCTGACTAGTCGGAGTTCTTGGGCAATGCTATAAGTTGACATCACCTGGATTTATGAGTAAACTTAAACCTTAGACACGCTTACATACCACATCCTACAAAAGCTCCAAAAGTTAATTGCCCGTGTGATAACGGCCTTTGTGTTTTCCATTCTATGTGATCCTACCCTATTCACATCTTAGTTTTTTTAGAAATCGAACGAAGAAATATCAAACAAAAGCATACGAAGACAAAAGACACCTGATACTCCTGATCATAAACATAAACGTCGTCATCGTGACGTCACGTCACCTCGACGTGACCAGCATCGACATCATGATGACGTCACTCCACCGAGACGTGACCAACACCGACGTCACGGTGACGTAAACAATCGTGATCACAAGCGATCGGGACATTTACAGCCCAAGCACCGGCACGCGAGCCCGGACGTGACGCGACACAAACGTCATCGTGACGTAGCACCAAACCACGAACGTCATTCATATCGGGACTCGAAAAGAAATTCCCGTGACCGGAATCGTGAAAATAACGAGAGAGGTCGCAGGAGCGAAAACGAGAGACGTCGCTCCTCCTCCGTCAGCTCCTCGGATAGCGAGGAGAGAAAGAGAAAAAGGAAAGGAGAGAAAAAGCAAAAGATGAAAAAGGAAAAATCGAAGGAAGAAAAGAGACGAAGGCATCACTCGCCCGACTCAGGTTTGATCTGAATTCGGACTTTCGGAAAAGAATAAAAATGTTTCTAATATTTAAACGAGAGTATGTACGTAATTGAGAAAATTCGGTGGCTGCTATCACGCTTACGATCGTCAGATTTTTTCAACAGAAGCTGTCGCACTGTGTGAAATACAATGCAAGCATAAACTAAAAAAGGTAAACCAAGGCCATTAAAAATATTTGCAAAGCTAGTTAAAAAGTTTTCGCAAACCATAGGGGACTGATGATTTCGTGATTAATTAAAAAAATATTCGTTCCCTAGTTTTAAACTCAACCCCATAAGGGTGCGATTTGAAGTAAGTTAAATAAATTCACTGTAAGCCACATTGCTATTAAGAGGGTTAGTGATTAGGAATTTCTGTATTACTATAGTTTTCAACTGAACGCTGTTATGGTGGGGTTAGAGATTGGTATAGATGACCGTATTTCTGTATTTTATTACCACACCGGAGCTTTTTACTACCCACTGGAAATATTACTAATTTTTGGTCGAATCATTACTCTACTGGGTCCAGGCAAATTACGAAATTAAATGCATTTCCAAAGAGCATCATCGACAAGGTAACCGTAAGTTTTGATCCCACAACCCTTCCAACTTGCCGGACTATTTTTTAACGCATAATCCACCGATCACAGATTCCAACTCTGACAATATCTCCTCCGACAAAGAAGTAAGATGCGGCAAACACCGGAAGCGATCAGTTTCCAACCACAAAGAAGGCAAGAAGAAAAAACACCGGGTTTAAAACCGAGACCCGAGAATTTACGGGTTTAAAACCGAGACCCGAGAATTTATGTCGATTTATCTATCATCTTTCCTGCACTGCCCAGTCGATTTGGTAGTTTCACACGTCCACTACATTTCTCTTTTTTATTTCACGTTTTATGCTCGAAAAATGCAAGCAATTTTAAACTTTGAAAACGAGAAATAAATACGTTTCTATAAAAATAGTAACAGGAATATTTAATCCACTCTGGCGACAGGAAATTTTGCAGTATGAACAAAGCTAGGGCGTGAAATGGCTAAAAAGGGTTTTCTTAACTTAACGACGTATGCTAACTGTATAAGTTAGCCATACTCTTATAAAAATACATACGGAAATACTACAAAGCAAGGATAAATAACAATGCAATATATCGGCGATGGAATAATATGTTGCCAAAGTGATCGTACATTTTATTTGACGGAACGAGCGGTTTGTAAGATTCACTATTATATAGCACGCGTGCTGGTCTTATAAGCCATGAGCAATAGGTGTGATGGTCCAACTGGATAATGATGCTGTGCAGTGTATAATATGATACTGACTGCTATACGCGCTGCCATAGCACGACACAGTGTTTTGTAGTTGCTGTGCTTGCGACTGCTTACAGTGGTGGTGCGTTGAGATGAGATGTTCTCTACGTCGCTCGGACCATGTCTCCCAGCATAGCCCGGTTGTACGAGGTGAAAAAGAAGTCGCTCCGAGTCGGGCAGCGCTCGCACGAGCACTTCTTGATCAACATCATGTTTTTAGCGAAGTCGGGGCCGCTCTCGCACTCGAAGATCACTTTAATCGTCTTCGTCACTTTCGGACCACAGCACTTTCCCGGGCAGGTTCCGCAATATTTTGGCCGGTAGGTGGCCTTGCTTCTGCACCCACTGAGCGAGAACCGTACGCGGCGGTTGTGTCGGACGGTTTTCTTGCATGATCGACGTCTCTGTAATGAGAAAGGAAAAGTTGATGTAATCTTGTCGTAGAAAACATGTTAACCTTATTGTACGTCTAAAGATAGGTTTCTATTTTTGGAAAGTTGGGCTAGTTTATATAAAATTTATAAAGTCACGATACGTATTTTTGTTACGGAAAAAATGAGTTTCTTTTTTGTTCTAAAAATTTAGATGTTTTTTTTGTGTAGCGTGGGATCTACACCGCTGACAGAGGACATAGCTTTAATTAAACCGAATTGAGCATTCCCGAAGACTTGATTTTAAAACCTTAATACAGTTGGGAAAAGATTACTTTAGCAGTTGTAAAATGATGTCATTTTCGAAATAGCCCAAAGCTGTTTTTATAATTTGAACAAATTTCCACGCACAGTCGCACACTTGGAAGGTTATGGCTGTCCTTTCATTAATATGGTAGCATCGTATAAGGACTTCTGACTCACACTGTTCTTATTAAAAATGCTTAATACCTATAGACATGTGCCGAAAATGTAATTTTTACCTCTTTTAATGTAAAAAAAAAGTTAAAACCCTAATTGGCGACTCAAGGTGTCATAGCGGTATTGATTTGCGACTCTCCTTACCTATGTACTGCAAAAGCAACATCAAAGCAAGTCAAAAGACGGATTAGCTTTATAACAGAGGACCATATATTTACTTTTGTTTGCTCTAGGATATCAAAGTTCCAGCTTACCGACGATACTGTCGACACTGTGCTGGGAGGCCCACAAGGTCGCAGGTTGCACAATCTCATTTCCTTCTTTAATTTACATTCGGAGTTGTCGTTGGAAACCCGATTGGACGACCCTAACCCGCAGGTCTTCGAACAGGCGGTCCATTTTGTCGTCTGCACCATACAATTCTCACGGAAAGTTACCGCGGGCTTTGGCTTTGATCTCACTGGGGAATAAATCGATTTTATGATTATTTCTTTTACTATAGGTACCCGCTTCCAAAAAGTTAATTAATCTCATGCAAAATTATATAACACGTACGGAAAATCCACTTTTTCATCAAATATGGTGCTTCTATTAAACGTTTATTACGTCATATTGATACTCCATTTTACTGTAGGTATCCTTTCAAAGTTATTTAATCTAATGCAAAATTTTATATCACGTAACGAAAATCCACTTTTTAGTCAAGTATGTAGATTCTATTAAACGGTTATTGCGTCATCTAGCCATGGGCCAAAATTGCGGTTTGATATTTTGGTAAACAGTTGGCACGTTTAGCCTTGTACCAAGCTGTACACACGTAGGCACTGAATATGCTGTCGCCTTTGCCCTTATAGATCAAGTTGAAATTTAATTCCCGTCACGATAGTGCGAATTAATACTCATTGGCAAGAAACGACGGAGAACGGGCCATGCCGCAATGATATTTACAATGTTTGCTGAATAACTCGGCAGCTGAATAAACATTTTAAGTTAGTGCCCTCTGTTGACCTGGTGCAGGTAACCCAATAGAATCTGTTTTGAGTAATTATATTGAATGAAGGGTTCTTGTGAGTCTGACAATTCACAGCCTTATTACGTTAGCATACCTCGCATAATATATCTCATAAACAAATCGGCATTACACAGAGGTACACCTTTTAAGGCGTAAAAACATGCTTCGAGTCTACGCGTTGTGTGAAACATCACGTATCTGGTGAATGATCTTAGGTGTTAGAGATGCCTGTTAGTTCGCTCAAGATAATACACGAAACGCAGTAAAAAACATGACATGTAATCCTGATTAATAGGCTTGCTATAGATGCCTGCGAATGTCAAGTTTAAGAAACGTCAAGATCATAAAGAGTCTCGCGAGTAAATGCCTTTTCCCAAGTGGGATGACCTTGTAATTATCTCAAGTCAAATAAACAGACTCATATCAATTTGCTGATGCCATAATCAGCTTAAAAGTATCCGTTTATTTATTTCCTGCATGTTCTGTTTAGCCTTTCTTCTTCGATTTTTTTGACAGCAATGCGTTTGAGTACCAGAATCACATTATTATTAACCGCCAAATATAGCTTAATTGCGTTGTTTTGTAACGCGGCATACTGTTATCACAGTTACACGATGGCGTTTCGCGATACGGATTGGAATACCTGTGATTTAATAACCGGCTTGGGAGGTGTTGTTAGTTGAAATTAAATTTGGAAACTGAAATTTAGATGTGATTCATCTAAGCTTAGCTTAAGCTAGAGCTGTTTTATATATATCTGCGCATCAGTTGTCAAGTAATTCAAATTCTCATTTCCTTCTGTGATGTCACAGGCAGTGGTTTTAGCAATATTAGAATTCCCCGGACAATCCGCCCACATACAGCTGTGTGACGAAACAATCATCATTGATGTAATAATGCGAAATGTTTACTTAAACTAAGAGTTTTAGATTAATTTTTTTGATTGTACATTATACAGTCATTCATTACTAACCGTTATGGTATAATGAATCTTTCCAGTGAAGGATTTTTGTCCAACAACATGGTTTACCACGCGTATTCATTTCCTATCTTGACATTTTTTGGTGTTTCGTTTATGAAAATCAAAATTCTAAGAAAATTAATTGTCCGTAACATCGAAATTGAGGTGTGGCGTGAGTGATTAGGTTCAGTTGTGGGGCAACTTGGGTTTTCCCGTCATACCTTGACATGCATACGCCGTACATCGATGTAGCGATATTATATAGCGGAATGCTTGCTATCCGTCTCCGTAGAAGCCGGAAACCTAATCTATTCCGCGATAATTTACGTCTGCTAAAACGACGGCCGCAAATAAGCAACCTTCGCAGATTCAGTCGACGCGGGTGCTTATCTCAGCGTTTGTATTAACTGCGTTGCTCATGCTGTAATTGCGATTATGCACGGGTATATTGTTAAACGTTTATCAGGCGTTAAAACTCCACCACTTCGTTTAGAAGCGTCACTCTTAATTAAAAGCAGCCCCAACTAAAACAACCAGTTCAAATTCAATTCTGCGAATTTTATATTTTAACTTTTACCAAAAGTGCAATAATTAATCACGATACGTCGCGTTAAAGATGGCGACAACGAAGTTCGCCGTGTATTTTGGCAGGGATAACTACCTTTCTATTTGACATGCGCAAACAGACTTGCCAATATACAGTGATATGCAACTTTTGCACACATACCTTCGTGCCTTGCTAACTTGATGGATGGGTCGATTCGGCCATTGTGGGAGCATACCCACTCTTCGCAACATTGTCCGCGACGGTGGATCAACCTAAAAATATATTTTTACTCATCATAACCGAAATAGCGTCGTCGTCTGAAAACAAATGCAGGAAATACGTTCGCTTTTTAATAAAGTGACGTAACCGTCCTCTTTCAAGGATGGGCTTGTTACGTATACACGCCGTTCACTAATCGCCATTGTTACGTGCCAGCTGATTAAATTCTATTTTTAACCATTCGTCACACAGGTCTTTGTTACGTCCAGGTCAAGCGTTAAAAGTCAAGTGTGCCCGCGTGGTGCGCTAGAGTGCAAGTGTTTAGGGGAAAACAGGGCAATTTAATGAAAATCAACCCATGTGAACGGATCATCTTATTTAACCAATATCAAAACTAGCCTTAAATAGCCCCCTTAAGTGAATAGCACTACAGAACATCCGCATTCAGAAACGTCTGTCGTTAAACCACCTGCGAATTCCATTCATTCCTTTCAAGGATACCAGGTTTTGGTGTATAAGACAAGCGGTTAGCGCAACCGACCATATACAATTGCTAACCATTTAAATAACTGACCAAATAAAAAGCCGGTATTTAAAGGTGTCCCGGTCAAAAACGGTATATACAATTATGTTTCGCAAATGTCCTGTTTAGTTTTTTCACCACCGTTTTAATGAGTGTTAACAATTTATTTATTGTAGGGGGCAAGTTAACAGGCCAAGACCGTTTTTGTATGGTTGGAGTATGTATCAATCGCGTTAACCATTCGGCCACACGACCGTATACATAACTGTTAATAGTAAGCGCTTTTCACCTTGGGACCGAGCATTCTCGGGTTGGAGGCTTGGTTGGCATGCATGTTGGCATACACGCAATGTCGCCGTCCATGCAAGTACATGTCACCTTGCAGTTCGGCCGGTACAACTCTCCGTTTTCGTACCATTGGTTGCCCACGTAACACGCTACCCCGGGACTAGCTGTAAAAATATAAAATGTCAATGGATATTATGTTTCAGGTGTAATAAGTGATGGGAAGGGCCGAGTTATCACACTAAAATCGTCAGATTTCCTCAAGTCTACCGTCTAGTTGAAGCTATTTGTCTTAACCCATTAAGCAGTTGCTTTTACTCTGTAGGTTAACTTAGTGCCTTCCCAAAAATGCAACGTACCAGCCAGCAATTATGCTTGACCCAATAACCCATAGTAGCAGTCAACTAAAATCCGTACAGTGGACCTGCTGCCAGATAGTTCAAATCAGCTCACCTTTACAAACACCCCCTCTGCTGCAATAGAGTCCTTTGTGGACGTCGCATACCATTCGGATATCGCACACCTGATGCAGTTGTTGCGCACAGATCTTGCAGCATCCGCAGCCGTCCATGATGAGGCTGACTCCAGGCGGACATGACGGGGTCGGGGGGCAGCTGCAACCCCGACACTCTCGGGATTCAGTGCGCTGTAAGGAGGGGAAGAACGTGAATTTTCCAAAATCGAGCAAGAATTAACTTTTTTTTGTACCAGAGACAACCCGATTTAAATAAGATTTGTAAAAATATTTAAAATGTTGGAAGAAAACGTGAATTTTCAAGGTCGAAATTCCACGAAATCCAACTATTCTTTTTATCACTAACGACCCCTTCAATCAAGAAAAACTATTTGAAAATATTGTTTTAATTGTTAGTGTTTATATTTTAATATTTTAATTTCTTTAAGACCTAGTATTACGTAGCGATTTATTTCAAGGTGTTTTTAACTGATCCACGGATTACAAGATCCTTGCTTACGCACGGGGCTATTAGAGACGTGACCGTCGACATGTCTCATATCCGCCGGCTTAAGTTCTGTCATGTACTTTTTAAAACTGGTTACGCAAGAGGCGACACACTTGCGAACAATAGCAGCATTGTAAGTTCGGTGCTACGCCGCAAATGGTAACCGGGGTCGTAAGCTGGGAAATGCTCGAAGCCTTTCTACCGTATCTGCGACCCGATCTTTGACACCAGCTATCTCTGTGCTGTGTAATATGTTTTTGCCGTACCAGTGAAGTCATAGAAGATATTGTAAAGTATAATAGCGTGGGTATGAAAAATGGTCATGCCACACCCCCTTCGTAACACCCTCACACCGCCAATCAAACGCTGCGATGGCTGCTATAGAGTTACTCGATCTCAGCGGATCAAATACCGAAGATTATACTCCAACGTCATAATCCGCATATAATTCCGTAATTCGAGCCGCCGATACGCTTAAAATCAAATCCGAGTCCACTCTCCACTTCGGCATATAGTACCACACAGCCCATATAGCGCACACGCATACCGGGCAGCAGCTATTTGCTCAGCGCCATGTTTTACCACATACGCCGCGCCACAAAGAGTGCGTAATCTCCTAGACACGAGGGCAAATGGTGTTGGTGTTCCTGATAACAGGTCCCAGGTTCAAGAGGATCGGGTGTCACGAATGACGTCATAGACCGCGTAATAAGCTGCCAACGAAAACAAAGGTCATGCACGGCAAAGTCGAATCTCTTGTTGTTCACTTTCCGCTGCGTCAGACATACGGACTTGTTTGTTTTTAATGTGTTTTTTTAGTGGGTGGATTTCGAACCCACGACGGTCTCGACACTATGACCATTTTATACATAAATCGATAAGTAGCCTATACGAACCGTTCGCTTTTGCCATTCGACCACACGACCGTTTAGCAATATAAACTGTTATTGGTGCATCGCTCATAATGCTAATGTTACAAATCCTGCAGTGATTTATCAGTACGATGTCTTATTGACCTACCCTTCTTGTGCGTGTGAAGTAACGATTCAACGATAGTTCAGTTCGATAGTGCAAAGAACATAAAATAAATCTAAGATAAAAATGAAAACCATATTAAATCGCTATAACCGGTCAATAAAACGTATAAAAGTTGTATAAATGGAATCAAACGACTCCTAACAGAATTCATGGTGTATTAAACAATATAAAAGATGTAAAAAAACATTATAAAACGAACGAGCCGACGCCTTCTTAACTCTAAAACAACCGCACAAGTCCTGCTCGTTTACATGACTTATCTGATATTATTTGGTTGTCAAAGAGCACCTAGTCATCCAGGCTTTGACGCGTCACCCCGATAACGATTCATATCCACTAAAAGCCAGGCTTGAGCCGCAGGTCCTATCTCTGGTAAGCCCGTTTTAGATAGATATGTCGTACAGGTGTTTGCGATGCCTTAGAAGATTTAGCTCAATCTCGCGGCCGTGTAAACAGCCACCTCCGCGAATGTCGTACTTATCTCTCACGCACTAAGCTTATCTTATGCCCCTCAAAATGCTTCAAAATGAAGGGTGGGTATTTTTAATTATGAGCAGGTCCAAAGTCCAGATCTAACCGCAACCACAAATGGTAACAGTTTGGAGATTTACTCGTACGAAGGGTAAACAGTATAAAGATAATTTCCGGACGTTTTATGATGGTTTTCGTGGCACACTCTAGCAAAGGCGACATTCCTCGTTTCTGGTATTAATAAAATCGCTTTAACATCTGATTTTCATCCTAATTTATTTCATTTTGTCAGTTTTTTTGTTAGTAGTTTTTCGTTTTCTTTTCAATTTTCTTTCTTTTTAAGGTAATATTCGCGAGGGCGTTTTTATATTAATAGAAACATTTTTGGATAGCAATAAAAAACCGTTAACACACAAAGAATTAGAAAAAGTATAGTTTTGTACAGTATAATACACATAGCTGAGTCCAAATTTTACGATCGACCGACTGAACGGCTCTTTAAATTCTTTTGCCACAACTTTTTAAAATCGATTAACCAAAGTAAAATTCGTCTTATGTGGAAACAACCGCACAGTACAACATAATTGCGCTGTAGTGTATACTTTGAGAATCTAATTGTAGGTAGAAATCTAACTTTCCGGGCTTGTACGGCATCCGGCAAAGCTTATTTCTGCGGTTTCGTACCGTTTGTTGTGTGGTTTTCACGCGTTTACTCATTCGGATTTCAATTGTAAGTTTCGCGCCATTTTGTGTGTACTTACCTCTTCGTGAATGCTGTTAATGTGCATACCCATCGGCATGGGAAGGATATATATAGCACAATTGTAATGTACGAAGAATTTTTGCAAAACCTTAACGAATAACGTAAACTGCAGAACCGGAAGGTCACATTTTACAAATTTTGTCAAAGCAATACACAGCTTGATAATTCCTGTGTTTTACTTATGTATCGTCCGTTGTGTTCAGTGATCCGTTGCGGCAAGCGTCGGCGTTACAAACGTATCGTATGTCAAACGAAGAATTGAAAGTCACTTGTATTTATAAGCTTAAACAAAACCGCACGAATTCCAGAACTACCGTGACGTCATAATTCCCTTTAATCCACCACAAAACACGTGTTCTGGAATGTTCTTTCTGACCCCGGCCCGCCGCCGAAAGAAAATCATTTCCAGTTCTAGTTCCGAAACACTTAAGTTTCAAAAGCCTGACAACAACACCGAGCTAATTTTAACCGAGGGCGTTTCGCAGGTGCAGTGAATGGTTTCCATGATGACGTAGATGTGACGTCACGTAGATGTGACGTCATCATCAGAGCCTTGTGTTTAGGGAAAGCACAAACAAAGATATAAAAATAATGCGTCTGCCCATTTATGAATACGGTATTGAAAAATGTAACCGCATTTTATATACGATCATGAAATTGCCAAAACGTTCGGAAATCAATATTTTAATTCGGCCAATTTCCATACTTTTAGGTAATCAGTTTCCTCGAAAACTTTAATATATCGAGATTAAATATTTAATCTCAAATTTATAATATTTCTAGTTTGTGACAGTTTGACAGGTGGCGGTTAAAATTGGATCCTCTAGACGCGCGGGGCACTTTCCTTTATGGTTAGTTAGTAAAGGTGCCTTGTGCTCAATAGTACTGTTGTTTGACCGAATGGTTAACGCGACCGATACATATACCAACAATAAAAAACAGTCCTGGGAACGAGCCAATTCGAGGCTTAGAACCTTAGCCCGGGTAGAAAAGGCGCTACA
Source organism: Ciona savignyi (assembly GCA_000149265.1). Lineage (NCBI taxonomy): Eukaryota > Metazoa > Chordata > Ascidiacea > Phlebobranchia > Cionidae > Ciona > Ciona savignyi. The sequence goes on from CH002394.1 coordinate 155,887, forward strand.
CTTGAAAAGAAACTATTACGTGTGTGAATTTGCCCTTGTTTATTAGCTACACCAATTTCCAACAACTCTGTCGCGAACTTAAACCTCCGATAATGAAGTTTACCAACAAACAGTGTGGCTGCACGTTCAATTAGACAGTTGGAATACCTGGCGCCTGAGAAGCCACGGAATACACCGTCGGCATGTTTGTATGTGCAACACGAGATTCGCAGTCAAAGCTCGAGTTAGATTTGGGTGGCATGGCCACATTCGATTAGCACCATGGCAATTTCCCGCCTGACGATAATCGGTTTATGCACCTCAATACAATTAAGTCTCTCGTGCGAGATGTTTTGACGTGGAAAATCGCATTTTGCGGTATAGACCGCGCGAAAATGACTCAGCTATGGAAGTCTAAAGGATCGATCACTTACTTTTACTCAAACGTAAAAGTGAGTCAGATATGGAATTTATCAATCACTTACCAACGGATAAAAATCTCCTTCCGTTGATTGGTTGTTTCTTCTCAAGTCGAAGGTTGGAGATGCGTCACACACTTGTGACGTAACAATGGTCAAAATGACGCAGGCGATCAAATGCAACATATTTTTCTGTATTTATTATAGATTACGAAGTATGATTTACAATTTTTTCTAAAGAAAAATAAAATATAATATTGCGCTTAAAAGCTATATTTGCCGTTAATATGTAGAAAAAGCTATTATACGTCTACTATATTTTTTTAAATTCAACATTATTACATTGATTTCTTATTAATTACAAATTCCGTTGTGTATGCCTTTGTGAATAACTATTTTTCGAGAATAAAAATATTATAAATCGAACCACATTGCCTTATATACGAAAATTTTCCATTATTATCTGTTGCGCAATCTTATTTGGAGACTACATTATATAGGGCGATGAATAAATAACACCTAAAACTACAATTTTACTACAGTAAAGGTGTTTATACGATTGTAATTTTTTTCAAGGGAAACAAACATCTTTTTAATAAGACACATATCTTCATCTAAATCTAATTTTGATATTACTACGATTGCATATTCAACATACAAAATTAACAATCGCATAAATTTTCAGCACGTTTTAAGCAGAATCTAAACATTTAACAAATATTGGTCGAAGCTGAAGCGTCTGTCGGACTGGTTATCATTCCCTTTTCAGCACGAAACTTTCCCGCAATCTACCTCGCTCAGACTACCGCTTTAGCACGTCCTTACCTAGGCCGACTGACTGCTTGTGTAGCCAGCCTCGCGACTACCTCGGGCTTAAATAGCAGCCGATCTTTTTCGCCTGTTCGAGAGGGAAAAAATCGAAAAATACAAGTTTCGCATTTATCACGTCTGTAAGGCGAAAACATGTTGATTTTATCTGTTTTAAACGCAGTTCTAAAAGACCTGAAAATGTCAGCATTTGCTGATGATGTAATTTATATAAATAATTATTAAAAGTGTTAAAAGTTCAAAGAAAACGTTTACAATTTTAAAATTCGTAGATTAGGATATGTAACATTCTTTGAACTATCTACAATCGTGTAGTCGAATGGTTAACGCAACCGATACTTCTATTTTTTTACATGCAAAAACGATTTTATCTACGAGGCCATCGTGGGTTCGAACCTTAACCCAGTAATAAATAATATCCATTTACGAGTTAACAAAAATGTCCGCATGTTCTCCCCTCGAATGATTGTATTTATAATATCTTCGCATGTACTAACGTAATTTACAGGTGAAAAACAGTTAACTCGTTTGAAACTTATTCTCGCTCGGCGTGTGGAGAAACTCCGGGGCAAGTTTAAAGCTAATTTAATCTTGCGCTAATCCCAGGCGATCTCGGGTTTGTTTGATGCTCGTTTCACATTCTCCATCAGCGTCTGCTCCCGAGGGTCGGATTCTGGACTCCTGGATCCGTTCGTCTGGATTTCCGCGTCGCATTGTGACCGGGGTGTCGAATTATTGCATCTCAACTCCAATCGAATCCGTCTTAGGCTCGGTTTCCGCCGATTACGTGAGTAAACACCGGAAGAGGCGGATAAACAGCGTTTAATGCCATTCACTATGTTTTAAGGCACGTAGCGACCGGAGCCTGGGAGTCTACAGCAACTTTACCTCACATCAAATCTGTCGCAATCTGGTATCAGATGCACGCAGTGTGAGTTCTGAACCTTCTAATGTGGTAAACAGGCCAAACAGGATTTAAGCCCTTTCACATATCTGCTGACGAATCCACAATCACTAAAATCGTTAAAATAGGTTCGTATGTGCGTGCTGTCCCTATGCGTAATTCGTATTAACTAAACCAGCTTAACGGTAGCTCAATAGAAGGAATTTTTAAACTTTAGCTTTGAACTAATAACTGGATCTTTCTCTATTTCCGTTTTCGTAGTACATCATTGTACAGGATTACACGCGAACACCATGTACTATAATTATCTGACAACTAAATACACAGTACAGATACATAGTTAAATGTCTTCACAGCGGTTGCTGAATGGTATGGAATGCGGCCGTTATTCGTTCTGGCATTTGAAACCTTTTTTTGTCGGTACTGATTTTCGAACCCTCGATGGGCTCGTTGCTGAACCCCCTTTTTTCTGTATATATTTCTGTGTAGTGTATCGTTCGCGTTAACCATTCGGGTACACGACTGTACTAAGCTTTAAAACCACAAAAAAACGTTGGCACCTCTGTGCAGGTGCGACTACAAGCGAGCCTATAATATTACTTGTTGTTTAAGCTACAATTAAATTTAAGAATGGAAATATTATTTTGGTTATGTTTGTATGTAAGAAAATGTTGCAATCACCGTTTGGTCGAAAATCGGATTGTTGAATGTGTGTGTGGCAGCACCATGCGGATACAAATATATGACTTATACACCACTAGGGTGTTCATGTTCTGTGCCCGCTGGTTGGAATAACGGGATGCTTAAGTATACGGTCGTGTGGCCAAATGGTTAACGCCACCGATACATATACCTACTCTTATTCAAAAACGACCTGTGTCGACTGTTTGATTCTCACAAAAGAATATAATAATGTAAAGTTTCTAATAAAAAACGTGCTAACTATGGACCCCTCTGAATTCAAAGGGAACGCCTGTCATTGTAGTGATATGGGCCTGAGTAAAGAAGTGAAACCGAAATAACTAAGCCCACTCTCATAAATATACATTATGTTGGAATGACGTAACAACTGGAGCGTACATGCTATACACCGCTGGATTGGTGGATGTAATTATGCAAATAGAACATTGGTATAACGTGATAGCATTTTAAACAAAAATGATAATACCTCCATTGAAAAACACAAAACAAATTAAAAAATTCTTAAAACGTAGAAGTGTGAAATCCCGTAAAGGAATTTTTCCATGCAGAATTTTACAAGATTTGTTAAGAATAGACCATTGCTTATAGGAATTGGAAATCTATGCTTTATTCCCGGGAAAACGCGTGTGAGTTAAACAAGCACAGTGTAGGCGTTTGACGCATCATCTGTGACGTAGATGCAGTGGAGAGAAAACGTCATCAACGTCCTGAAATTTCAAGAAAGTTCTCCACGCTGGCAGAGTGCTTTCACGTTACGAGGTTTCTTTGAATTCTAGCACTGGTAGCCAGAACAGCACGGCAAGTAGAGCCGTTTTGGCACAGGTTGGACCAGTTAAAGTTTAATTGCATTTAGTAATTTCTTTAAAGAGAATTCTTGATAAGAACCTGATGAAAATTTTACCACCTGCTGTTCTACAGGTCAAGTGTAATAATTGCTAAAGCTTTGAAAACTTTTTAATGAAATTCTTCGGTTTGTTGTTCGTTGTCGCTAGTTTGAGCATTGCTGTATCAGGTAAGGTTTTTGGTCAAATGTGTTTTATGATGATAGCGCCGATTATCATACAGTGAAGTTGAGAACTGAACGAGGGAAAAATGTCATGCAATCTCATTCAACCTCGCAAATAAAAATGGAATTCGTCGGATTTGTCATGTGCTTGAACGCTGCACCAGCAGTTGTCAAGGCAACGGTTACCTCTTACTATGAACCTGCGCCTCACAAATTCAATGCGTCAGTGACCGAAATCAATTCCTCCGGATTCTGGATTAAACTGGAACGAACTGACCAGTCGGCAGACTGGAACATGGCTATCGTTGTGAACTGGACGCTGTACTTGGAAGGTTGGTGGAGTTGCTTTATACTCAAACCGCGTTTCACCTCTTTAACTTGAAAGACTTTAAATTCAATTAGAAATTGTGCTTTGGTTAGCTAAGCACTTTTCCGGCTTGCTAGTTTCGATCCTACGACCATTCGACTGCATGAAAGACACCATAACTACTGAGCTAATCTGCTATTTCCCGGCTTCCTTGCTTATATCCATGACGCTGCAAGAACATGTAACTCCGTCAATAGTCACTGGTTCCTATCGAAGGCGACACATTATTTTATTATTATTCGGATCTATATTGTGTCCAAAAGGCGTCCAATTTCAGGAGTATAAGTAATATGTTTCTTACGTGCGATGGCATACTATTTTGAAAAAAACATCGTGAATATTCTACAATACCAAAAACCGATCTCCTAGGTGAATGAACGCTTGATCATGCATATTTTTCAACAAATTCCAAATAACTATATGTTAAGCAGATAACCATGCCGTGTTTTCGCCGCTTTTAGAGTTAATTGTTTAATTTTTTTGTCGAAAACGGTGTCAGAAATGTTCCCTTTTTAAAAATATAAAAAATATTACTTCACAGACGACATTGGAA
>CH002394.1:164518-206561 GCA_000149265.1 Ciona savignyi
TTTTTCTATTTATTATTTTTTATAACCTCACCCCATTTTTTATATTCATTTTTTTATAATTTTAATTTTTAATTTTTTTAAATGAATATTCGCGTGTGTGACAAGGTAGAGCGTGCCCCCATGTAGTCCAGTGGAATCATATCTGTTAAACAATACGCTACTAATATCCCAGAACCCGGAATCCCTATTAGGGCTTTCGTTACGTGTTTTTTTTCGAGCTTAGTTTCGAACTCAATAAGGCTTTGTCACCAAGACCGTTTTTACTTGTTAGTCCGTATTTGTATCGGCCGGTTTAACCATTCGGTCACACGACCGTACTTTTGTTGCGTGATTGATGCGAATAAAAGTACTTATACCCAAGGACACAAAGATAGGTTAGGATTGGATAACCTTTGGGGACGGTTAAATATTTTAATATTTTTTTATTGGTATAACACAATGATTTTTTTAAATTGTTGATGAGCGATCAACACTTCAATTAACAAAATATGCGTGAGTTTAACTTCGGAATCTTAAATTTGTATGGCAAACGCAATGATTTCTATGTAGATATAATGTCTTTAAAAGGGTATTTCCCTTGTGCAAAAGGTGCATTGAAAACTCTAGTGAAAAAAGCTTTAAAATTAAAATTCCCCATGGAATCCATAAAACATTTATTCAACCACCAGACAACACTCGAGAATGAGATGAAATATGTCGCATCTGAGTTTGACAAAAACACAGGCAAAGAACTATTGAAAGAGATGGCAGACAGCTCTTCACATATCGCAAATAATGTTCTTCCGGCCTCAATAAAATCCGTGTCTGATAATCTGGTTCAAGTTCAAGTAAAAGGTATGGAACAAATTGTGATAGAAACAAAAAAGGAGAGAAACTACAGACTAAAATGATGGTTAGGGGCTTTACTAATCTGCGGGACAGTGGGACGGGACAACACACTATATCATGGGCCGGGTTGGTTATTTCGTCATTAACATGAGCGGGATAGGGGCCATAAAGGAAAGGGGTTGTATCATGATACCATCACCCCTTCCCGCTCATGTTAGTGACGAAAATACACCTTCACCCATCTTTCCACTCTACCATAGAATAATGTGCTACCCCCACACCGGTTGCTTCGCCAAAGAATGTGCTGTCCCGCTCCCGCCCCGCTGTTCCACAGATTAGAGAAGACCATGGTTTGGGGATAAAGGTTAAATGTTGAGCTTGGGTTGACATAAGCATTGGCACTGGGGTTGAAATTCGTGTTTTTTGCAGGGTTGGAAAAACTTTCCATAGTTTTTATGATCAGTTTTCCTTCTTACCTTATTCCCTCATATAAGTATTGCCTCAAATTGTGTTTTTTTAATTTAAATCTGTGTCCAACATTTCTTTATTTATTATTGTTAACAATCGTGGCCATAATATATTAAACGACATTAGTTCTGTTAAATGAGAATGCACCAAGACTAGTTAATCCTTACTTGTTTTTATTGGTGACTCCTCAATCCTTTAGGTTTTTACTTTAATATTAAGGTTTCTACCATTTTTGTATGTGTGTTAGTGTAACTATGTACATCTTAAAACATAAATAAATAAAATCAAATTAAACATAACATATATTATTTTGATACCTATACTGGTTCACATATTTTTTGTACTGTTGAATATTACTGACCAAATTAAAATCTTAATCTTAAAAACTTTAAGTAAAATATAAAAAGTATTCAATGGCAAATTAATATTAGCACAAGTTTTTGCACAGCTGAGATCGTGGTAAAATTGACTTCTCTTATTTGCCATAATTGGGAATATTCTGTTCTACAGTTTTATTTTATTCAGCTAGTGGCTGGGTTTACTAGTTTACTGATGAATATAAAAAAGTTCTGGACACTTGTTGTAGACTGCTGTGTACAATAAGTAAGGTAATAGTATGAGCGAGTACTGTCTGGTCTTTGCCCGTTTTGTAAAAAAATCCCTGGTTAAAATTTGAAACCATTTACTAATGTTAATAGATGATCATCTGTAAGAATTACCGGATCTGTTTTGCATCCAATTATCATAAGAAACTTTTATACTTCTCCTTCGAATTATTGTTTAAATACATGGTTTGAAATTATTTATTTTTTACAGTTAGTGTATGCAACGAGATGTGTAAACGATTATTATCAGAATGTGCGGGATTAGAAACAGTTGTACAAGTGAGTTTACAATCCTCCTTTTAAAATTAAGTTGTGCCAGAATGTTGTAAGCTATGGATTCTGTATAATCGACACGAATCTACCCTTTTACATAATAACACGGGTACGGGTGGGTATTTTACAAAAAAGGCTTTTGTGTTAATATGGCTTTTTAAGAAACATGAAAAAATGTATTAACTGTACTGTATAATAACACAGAATATTTATTTTATCTTTGTAAATGGTAAATACAAGGGTTTTATCATACAGGCATCCATCAGATTAACTATGACATTTCCATATTTTACTTTAACTTTTTGTTCTGGCCATTTAACCTGACAAAACACAAATCTGCAACCATTCCAAGCAACATGTCCAAATATACAATCAACTAATTTAGCCTGTTGTTTAATTCCAACCAGAAATCGTATAAATTGCATCTTTGATTTGGTGCAAATTTGTGTTTGTGGAGGTTATGCAACACCTGAGATTATGCTTTTACCATTAGTGATGCACTCTGAACATATTGTGCAAATATTTATATTAACATATTATCGAGATCACACACAGGGGTGAAAACTGAAGTTTGGAAGGGTATTTCCCTCCTGAAAACTGAAGTTGGTCAGATAAAGTTAGCCGCTTGCTAATCGATATTGTCTTTGGTAACCTGACTGTGGGCATGAGGTCATCTGTCCAATATTTGTGTCTTAACGCTTATTTTTATGCTGTTCAGATAAACATGAGTACTATTAAGGGCTGTGCATGTAGGTTCATTTGGAAAAAAAAAGTTAAGTGATGAAAAAAAAATAGTTCACCATTTAACCACTTTTTGGTAATTTGTTCTAAAAGTTCAATATTATGGGTCACTGAAATTTCCAAATATTGAAGAGTGAAAGTAGTGTACAATGGTAGTGCTGCAGTTTTCAATTGCTTTATATTCTAACCAATTGCTTCTTTTTGGTTTACACACAATTGTTAACTCATTACCTGATTTTTCTCTTGATAAACTAACCGTTAACTAATACACAAAACTAGTCCCTTTTATGTGTTTGTGTTGACTGTTAATGGGTTTAGGAAGAACATGTGGACGATCAATTCTGGATGAACATCAAATATCGGAAAGAACAAATCCTGGAAGACTTTGATGTGCAGAAACAAATCTTGGAAGATGAATACAAGAGGATGGTGGAACAGATCAAGAGAGAAAACTCGATTCCCTGATAATATGTTGTGTCCGACTTTACAAATTTTCAAAGTGCAATAATTTGGATTAGGATAGGACATTCATGTTTTATCCTCATGAATGGAAAAATACAACAAGATTTACTACATTGGCATTCATCAGATTACCCTGCAAGCTGTTATCCTATTTTCGTTAAAAAAAATTTGCCCTACAGTTGAATAAAAAATAGCTGGTAACCAGGTAAAACCGTTTCTGGTTTTCTATTAAGGAGGATAAAATATGATTATCATATCCCAAATCAAACAATGTTTTACCTTAGTCGATTTTCAGGTTGTTAAAGCTATTGTATTGTGTTGTATGGGATTATATTTGAGTTGTCTTTTAAACGTTTTAATTTAACCCATTATCACCAATTAACCAGCAGCTGGTTTTGATACAACAACCTTTCAGCTGGCGCTTTAAAATGCTAATCAGCCTAGTAATATTATTTTGTGCATCTAATTGACGAATGCCTGTGTGATAAACCCTTGGTTTCCCACTCATGGGGATAAACATGAATATCCTATCCTTACATTTAATTCCTCAGTGGACCACACCTGTAAAGATATATGTACCAATGTGCAATAATTTTATCAGTGTTTTTAATGATTAAAGCTTCAATACAAAAATTATCAATTAGTAGTATGTGACGAAACAGCACTTACTTTATTTTAGATATCGAATATGGCAAGATTGATTTGTTACATTTATTATTTAGAATAATCATCCCATAATCAAAAATGATGGGGTGTTGCAACCAACTGGTTTTAGACGATTTTGCCTGAGTAAAAGAAGGGGTGAACAGAGGTTAAGTATTTTATTGGGTATTTACGCAAGGTGCAGCAAGGAAAAGCGCTTTACACAGGGCATAGCTTAGGTAGGTAAAGGTAAGGGTTTTGAGAGAGCAGTAGAACCAAGCGAGGCTCTACTTAAATGCTCTCTGGTAATATGAAATCTCATACGGTTTATATAAGATACATAACAGGAAACACATGTTTGTATACACGAGGCTTGGACCTCGTTAATCAGAACGCGGGAAATAATTCATCGACTGGGCTGTCAGGAAACTAATCGCAATTTCCCATGGACAAAATATGAACACATGGCATGGCGCGATCTAGTTGTTAAAATATATAATATTACAATTATAAACGTGTGGGATTCCCACAGGGGTGTCTGGTTTATCACATTGGGTCGTAAAACTCCGTTGAGGGAATAGTTGGTTTTTTTCGTCTAGTGACCGAAGCTACTGCAGTGCATTCTATATGATTAAGGTGTTGCTTTTGTTTGATTAAACCTGTATATTTTTTGGGTTTAGTTGACCTTACCGAAGTGTCTTGTCCGAGGACACAACCGACTATTCGGCAGCCGGTTTCGATGCATTACCCTTCTGAGTGATTGTTGGAGCTCTAAACGACAAGACTACTTTATATCAAAGCAACAGACAATACGAATGAAGACGATCTGTTCGTTTCGTTGACTTGTCTTTGGTGATAAACTACTAGCAATACAAAAACGACATAGTTTACCACCAATTCACGCTGTCTTATGGTAACCTGAATCGCTAACTAGTCGGTTGTGTTCTTAGGCAAGGCACTTAACCCAATGAATTAATGAGTTTTACGCTCATTACGTTTTTTCAATCACGGGATAAACATGAACATTCCACCCTTTCTTAGGATACAGTCCACTAGCTAGCATCTGGTTTCGACTCCACAACCTTTTAGATGATGATCACACGCGCTATCATTTCAGCTAACTGGTTAGATAGCACATATTTTAATTTATTGTAAGTAAAAGATCCCTTCTTTAAAATCTTAAGAAATACTATTCGGAAAAATGTCTTACGACACTGCGCTACGTGCCTTGATTTATTGGCAAAATGGTTATCGCTTTCGTTACTTATTTAAACAGGAAGTTAGTCCTAAATTTTTGGACATCTATAGCTATTTAATAAAAAAATATTGTACAACTGTATGTAGGCTATACATATATTAAACCTCATTAAAAAAAGGTCTGTGTAACGAGCCCATGATAGGTTAAAAACCCGGTAATAACTGTACTTTTAAAATACGGAGGTGGCGCAAGAGAGCTAATTTTACCAGCGAGGGTTTTTTTGGGTCGTCTACTTATTGTGGAAAGTTGTTTCCTTGATCACCTGTTTGGTAGTGAGAAATACAGCTTAATTGTTTTTTCACAACTATTAAAATAACCCAGTGTTTATACTGCGTAAAAGTAAACCCATCAATGAATTAATTTTCCGTTAACATGTGCATTTACTGACGTGTTTTATCGAATGTACTTTTACCGTTTTTTCTGCTTCCTTTTTTAAATAAACCGAAATTCTTCTTTAATGCAATGAAAGAGCGATAAATGAAACTAAACTAAAGTGAATACGGATGATAGCTTCGCCTTCGCACGAGTATTACGTCTGTCGCGCGAAAAAGTCTGACGCTGTGTAGCAAGCCGTGTTTCTGCTAGACAAACGATTATTGCGTACGTTCCCGCCGAGAGATATCCCGTTCGGCGTTTCTGCATTTTTCGGTCGAAATTCGCATCAGAAAAATAATAATTTAATTTCTTTATAAGTATAAGATGGATGTAGGTAATTTACGAAGTAATTGCGACGCTTTGTTCAAATATACTTACGAGACAAAAAAACACAATTCGGTTAGTTAGACGTTTTTTAAACTTAACTAGTTTATTTAATATTCTACAATTTACCATAAAAAATATTTCGGGTAGTTAGACGTTTTTTTAAGTTAAGTAGTTTATTTAATATTCGGCAATTTATCACACACAACAAGAGAAATAGGGTAGTTAGACATTTTTAATGTGACTACTTTATTTAGTATTGGGTTACATATCGTACATAGGCTGAATTTGATTTGACTGGAAAGTAAATACAAAGGAACATGATTGACGGCCGTATAATCTTTAGAATATCGTATTGATTGTAATAGTCGTGTATATTGCCGGGAATAGTAGCTAAAATATCGATAAATCGAAGCTTCCCGCTGAGACCCCAACTTTAAAACGCGGTGGTACTCACGAAAGTGAAGCTTATCCGTCAAGCCGAGCGTCTCGAGCCTGGCGTATCACCAATTAAGTGTCCCTCCGGCCAGACGCGCAGCAGCCACTGACCATGGCAGAGTTAAGATATGAGCTAAGTGGTAGGTATGACAGGAAAGGGGGAAATTTCTTTTACCAACTCACTCGAGGAAGTGATTGGTTTGGTTGACAGCTCGAAAATAAAACATCCGCAGATGAATGAGATAGTAGTGTACTGGCAAACTAGGACACGTTTTATTCGTTTCAATAAACATGGTTGATTTGAAATCTGTAACAGGGCTCGTATGCTAGCGATCTGCAGGGGCTACTAGTATCCTATTTTAACATTGATCTAAAGCTATGTAAATGTCTGCGTCTATACAAACGTGTTTTGAATTGCAATTTGCTATCATTGGTTCGCGCTTTGCTATTTGAATGCTTAGCTGTGCGCTTAATATGTAGCCATGATAGTAACCCATAACCAGAATATGTAAAATCAGATTACATTTATAGCCAAGCTGATGTCCTTCTAACAGAATACCTTAATTCAGATAAAATTCCTACATAAGAAACAATTAGATTGAACAGCTAGTATGATATCTGCTGAAATATTAGTGTGTGGTATCACCGCAGTTCTGATATACTGGAATACACTGGACGCAGAGTTTGTATACGATGACATGTAAGTTTACTATTTTATACTGTTTATTAATGTAAGGTGAACAAAAATAAAATTCGGGAAATTGGAAAACTGCATTTTAAATAAATTTTTACTGCGTTATAGTTTGCTAAACGACAAATAATTAAAACAAGTAAATTTCGTTATGTTGACAGCATATTTATATATTTTGCTACAAATGTCACACGCACTATCCTATTCAAATGACTTTTTGATATACACGTATACAGTACTTAATCCCTTGTTTATTATTCTTGTGTGTTGGGTGATTTTGCGAAAGAAAACAAGTCTACTGTGGTGTTAGGGTGAAAGTTAGGTTTTAAAATTCAAGTAATCAGTTTTCCTCCTTCTCAACTTTTAGCGTTACCCTTATAACATAAAATACACGAATATTTATTATTCGATAGATTTATATTTAGTGTTTTATATGTGTTCAGCTATACTTAGATAAACCGGGTTTTGATACTTTTCATCAGAGACATTCCTTCGCCGATAAGACGGCTTTAATCAACCGAATTTTGTAACAAATGTTTGTCCCTGGCACTGAAAGGATGTGTTTTGTATTGTACTTACTTGCCTTTGTACAACTGCTGGTGCGATAGCTCTCAATTAATACCACGATCTCTGTTGTAACCGCCGTGTCAACGAACCGAGTATTAGGTTTCATTTGTTTTTTCGGACACTTGTAACGTTACGCTCGTGTTCAACTGAATAAATCTCTAAGGATCTAATGCCCCACCTTAATGCGACATCTTATACTAACGGGAAAGAACATTTATGCGACAAATTTAGACAAGGTCTCTGCGCTCTGGTATTTCCAATAACGAGCGAGTAAAAGCATATTGCTGGGAAGTGTCATTTGTTTTGCAAAGTCAGAATCTAATCATGTTTAAAATCAACCGGGTTCACACCTTTTCATGTAAATCTTACAATACGATCACAGTGTACAAATAAACAAGGCCTAAAACAATTATCCTGCGACTTGTCTTCTTTATCGACTGGCATGATCTACTTAAGGCAACCAGATCAGACGACATAAAAGCCATTAACATTTGCGAACCTGTATTTTCGGCGCATTTTAGAGAGCTTTATAGCCTTATATTTATGCAATTATTCCTACGAACCGTGGTAATGCAGTTACAGGCCGCGCTGGTAGATTAAGCCGCTGCGCACACGTAGCTCAGGTCACATGCTTTTAATGCGGCTCGATACACAAGTCATATTGCAATCCCGATAAACGGGATATAATTTTAATGGTAAATCTGATCGATTTATGTGCGGTGCTATGTCAGCTCCCCAGGGGCACAAGTTAAGAATCGATTTTCGAGATCTCTGACGTAATAACAGCGAAACGACAGGTCCCTTTGTTCAAAGAGGAGGGACGTCGTTGGGCCTAAAAAGGGAAGAGGGAAAATAAAAGGAGGGAATGGAAGGAGGGAAACTGCTCACTAAAATTATGGAAACTTTTTTTTAACCCCGCCCTAAACAATAATCTTTCCCCCAGAATTAACCTTAACTTCAACCTCGTGTTTAAAACTTACTCTTGTGCCCTAATCTTTATTTTAGTGTGCAGTTTCCCTCTTACGCCCTTCCCGCTTTCCCTTCTTTTAGTTTTCCCCAGGCCCGTTGCAATTTTAAAGGTATTGGCTTTCGTTTGAATGCGAATCGGACATCTTGATTTCTGCTTGACGCTTGTAATTTATTAAAGTAACCGAGCAGACAACGGAAACAGGGGACGCGGTCTTCTCATCGATCCTACCATCTACGAGCCTACGGAGCGCCGTGTCAACTGAATTTTAATTTGGCGTGGATTACGATTACGTCATGACACGGATCGAACGCTTTGCAAACGTCAATGCTTCAAGATTAAATCTTGATGCGATAAAAGATATCTTCTCCTGTTTTTGAACGCGTATAGAAATCAATGAATTTATGAAATTGAATGATGCCATAAAAGATATATTCTCCTATTTTATTAAACTTCTATAAAAAGTAACGAGAGCTCATGAAATTGCCTTGTTGCGTGTATTTGTCCAAAATTTGGCAGTTGTACAATAGATTTCATACGAACCGCATGGCGCGAATTTAACTGTTCACAATGGCAATTTTAACTTCCGAATTTCCGTGCACGACTGGTCCTCCATAACCCAAGCTCATGTTGACATTAGGGAGCTAACCCTGATTTGTGGGGCAAGGCCATGGATGCCTGAAAGACTCACGCTTGAACTGATGTGAATAATTCGTGGGTGATTAGACTTTTGTCGCGTAATCGCTTGTTCTTGGGAATTGTATCTTTTCAATAGCGTTGTCTTCGGAAATCAATATTGTTTATTTTTCGTTGCCTCGATTTTGGGTTTGTGTAAATTTGACATTAAGTGAAATCGATTGTCTGTGAAGCAACGGGGCTTGACTTGTATTGCAATTTAGATACACACAAGCTACACACACTTGAAAAGTTGATGTACCGCCATAAATTTAACTGACTCTAACCGCCATCTTAACTATGTCACATTGCGAGAGAATTTTAATGGATTTCAATCCCCTAAGACGTCGACTCCCGCCGCGTTAGCTAACCATACCTTATTACAATGAACTCCTGACGCCCTAGAATGTTATTTAAGAATAATGTTACGCCGATATCCGTTATATCTGATTATTTCGGGCCCAAATGGACCGCGTCCAACTGATTCAAAATAGCCGGGATCGACACGCTTATTTGCAAGCTAATGCTGGAAGGATTTTCACCAAGGTTTGACACACGGGCTTTAAGAGGTTATGGTCATAATTTAAACCAAATCTCAAGTCAATCTCAAGTCAATGTACATTTTGTTTGGTCGTTTCTTTGATGCTTTATACATTAAATGATCCAACCATCCGTGTTAGGAGTACCCGCCTTTCAAGTTCGCCGCATCAAAACAACGGTCGAGTAAAATGTAGTTGGCACGTAGTACACTGAGAATTCCGGGAAGCTTTTACGCCATCGACGTAGATTACTTTTATAGGATACCCTCCTTTCTTCGTTATATTAAAACAGCAGCCTCTTGGCTCGTTGATTGAATTTTGATGTTGTACGGTTTTAAAGATTTGCTTCTGGATTAACCTTGCAGGTAACGTTCCGCTTGTACGTCACCACTTCGTGCGTCATTGGCTATGACGTCACTATTTCAAGTTTCCCAGACGGTTGTCAGTGAAGCGTGTCGGGTGCTGAATGATGACCCTTCTTTCACAATTGGCTATATGACGCGATAATTGATGGGTCGGAGCGTAAATAATGACCGTTACGTAACGCACCACTGGAGTCTGACAACAGAAATCCAAGCGTTAAGAAAAATCGAGAGATTTGGTTTAACTGTATTAATAACGTAAAAAATACACATAAACAAGGTAAAATATTTTCCAGAGCAGACCAATTTAACTAAGATATATTGTTCCAAATATTATGACATCTGGAAAACTCGGCGGTAAAATATTCTTCTTGGTTTTATTTACTTTATCGCTGGCCGTATCTGTGACGAAATATTCGCTGCTATATATTGTTGACTTAACAATGCATTAAAGACGACGCCGCGTCGGTCTTGTATGAATGGAAGGGAACCGAAAGTAGCTCTCGAAACACTTATACCCACTTTCCATACCCCTTCGTATCACCTGTTTTCTATACGACAGTGTTCCCAGACACATTTTTCCATTTTCTGTGCTGAGAAACCGGTTCATGGTTCTACAATAAACACGTTTAGCAACACTGCCGATAACCCATATGATAACAACTCTGGTGACAAAAAGAGTGGGATTTTAATAACTACCACTTAAGCATACCACCCGTGTATACCAAACGTGATTTCCAGCGTTTCGAACCAAACTTGGTATCCACGAGAGTTTATTTAGCTCTAACGTGGGACAGAGTGAATGTTTTTGCTTTATTAAATACCTGTCTCTATGTTTCACCGTTTAAAAGATATGATTTTCCTTACATCCAATCTTTTTTTGTAATCAAAATCTGCAATATAAGTTACACCGTATAAACCGGAGCCCCCGTCGAATAAAAAACGACGGATTGAAATTTATAATTGCAATTTTGTTTTAAATTCTTGAATATTTCAAGGTTAATGGGTTTTGAACTAATTCTGGAATATTTTAAACATCATAGCTGTTTTATTTATTAATTTATAATTAATGTAAACTAAAAAATTCCTTCAATTCCCAACAATTTTTTTTCTGTACCAATATTTGTAATTTATTCCAAGTATTTTAAGTTGTTTATGCTACGAAACGGCAGCTTAAATTGCATAATTACATCAACCGTTTGACGGTGCGCATCTAAACATGAATTTGGAGAAGTAACTTCAGTTCAACTGTGGCCAGTTTCAAATGTAACTAATGTAGAATCCGCGATCACACCGGAGAAAAGTCGAAGTGTTAGGTTGTTTGTTCTGCGGATTACAGGTTTGCGCTGTAGAGAGACAGTGGCGTTTCTACGAAGAAAAATGGCGTGGTTTGCTCGCTAGGTTTATTACGAGTTTTTTTTACGTTTTACCGCGAAACGGAACAACCAGCGTTAAACATGAAAAAACTCGTATTTTTACACATATCGTTATATTCTCCGAAAATACATGAATCTATGCCAACCAAATTACATTAATATGGAGGGGGAGGGTCCCACGGTATTATCGGGGACAAGAAATATAGGTAACACATCTTTTTATCGCCCTTTTATTACACAATATCGACAACACAATTATGTTTCTTCTTAGTTTAAATAAAGGAGGGATTTACTATTCTTCCCGGTAACAAGGAAAGTATAGTTAACCCAACCCTCTTATAACACCATATAAGGTAAAGAATATTTATACTTAAAATAATTGTATTTACCTAACAGGAAAGCAATTGTGAATAACCCGGATGTTACGCAAGCGACCCCGTTTTCAAATTTGTTTCTGGACGACTTTTGGGGAACCCCCTTGACCCATACTGGCAGCCACCGGTCCTACCGACCTATCACCACACTCACGTTTAGGTTAGTACCTGGGAAATAGAGCTGGTTCGAACAGCCGCTTGATAATATTGACGAACATGGGAGGTTTGAAAGGTGTTGTACCTTACACAATATCATCCCTATCTCAGGTACGGTCGTTTTGCGGAATGGTTAACGCGACCGGTACATTTACCGAATTATGTAGAACAAACGGTCTTAGTAACGATATCATAATGGGTTCGAAACTGAGTCTGATAACAAAAAATATCCGCAAAAATATACTGAGTTGTCACTCAAAATCGTAGATTTCCTCACAACTTACAACTTAAACTTAGACTGGGATATGCAATTTAAACTTAAACCACTGAAAAATTTCCTTAAAAATAGCTGGTATCCCACCAGTGCCAAATGCGAATGACCAGTCATATTTATAGATTGAACCATTTTCTATTCGGGATGAATCCTGCTGCCTTCCATGCTACCAACGTACTTCTCCACTGTGTTGTAACAATGCTGTTTTGTTGCGTGGTGAAAGTTCTTCTGAAGTTCAATTCGCAAATGACTTTATTGGCAGGTAAGCTAAAATATAACATGGTTATTTTTAGCGTATTCATATGATGCATCGCAGGTCTGATATTTTCGCTTCATCCTGTCCACACGGAGGCGGTAGCGGGTGTGGTTGGTCGTGCTGACATTCTGGCAACATTTTTCACATTAGCAGGTACGTAGTTGCTCTTGACGTTCACAATTGTAGCGACCTCATGTGCTTACATAAGATTTACGATCGCACAGCCGGCATTTGCGCTGACAATGCATCATCACTGAAATATTATTATTAGGTTTACGATTGTTACCGCAGCTGCCGGATACTTTGCCTATATAAGTTTATTTCACTTTTGCTCGAGAGAGTCCTAACGCATTAAGTAATATTCTTGTATGTGAAGAATACTGAGAGTTTATCTGGAATCTATGTCGTTTAAACATCTAACGATTTAACTCGCTATTGGTACTAAGTTATTCGCCTCAATTGCTCAATACAATTGATGTTATAAAACTACTGAGGCGTTTATCGACGAAACACAGCAGATAGTCAAGTCAAAGAGTCGTTACGCAGAAAACCTCAAGTAATTAGCGCACCTCCGAGAGTCGAGATAGCGCGTAGGGAATCGCAGATCGCATCAGGTGTTGTAACCGACTTACCTGGGGCCTACAACGAACAATCTAACAAAATAGGCAGCGACCTGCAACGGCTCTCTACACAATAAAAGTGCTTTAAACTTCCGAGCAGTGCTTCCGATTTTTTTCCGAGCAGTGCTTCCCGATTTGCATATTTTTTTCTTGCACGTTCCGAAGCGTTTTATTCTTCTTGTCTGATTTTTTAATAATTGTGCACAAAAAGTGCAACATTTTTCCCAAAATAAATAAAATAAAAATTCCTTCCCAAAATTGTAAAAATGTTATACTGAGAGAAGTAAAAAATGTTATACTGAGAGAGTAAACCATATTTTTTGGGGAATTTCTCTTTTCATAATGTATACAGCCTGATAACTTTTTCCAAATGCAGCATTATTGACGTACGCATCAGCTATTAGCTCCGAGGAGAACCATTGCAATTCGAGTACGATCCAGCAACCAGCCGCCGTAGATGATCCTGCTTTAAAAAGCCCTACCGAAGAACGACGAAAATCCAAGAAGAAATCAATAACTATACGACAAAAACTAAAGGTTTCCAGAGTTCGTGGGGATAAATGTTTCCAAGCTGTTTCGTCGGATTCTTCAGAAGACGCCGGAGAAACTTTCGACCTTAATATGGATAATGAGACTTTGAGCTCAAACAAACCAATTGAGATTGACAAGACGGTTGATCCAGGTTATGTAACCGATTCTTCAAGCACCAGTGTTGCAAGTTCAGAAATAGCGAGCACGGAAAAATCAGAAATTAGCAGTGTTGCCAGCACTGAAACTAACTCCGACAGCTTGGACTGTATATCTCAAAACTCTACGGAAGGTTGCAGTTTACGAAGGCGAAAACTGTCTTCAGACAGTGGGATTAACTTGTCTTCTATAAGGACGCAAATAACCGACAAAACTGCTCGTTATCACCCGAGCCCTAAAACGTTCTACATTTTATTTGCCACGACTATTGGGTTCTCCTTATGTGCCCTACTGTCCAAAGAGCAGGGTTACATCGCACTACCATTGTGTGTTGTGTATGATATGTGGATACATCATTCTCTTGGTATCACAAGTTGCTTATCGACGATGTTTGGACGGGTGAGTACGATTTGCTTCTTCATATGCTGCTTTAAAAACTGTTGTGTAAAATCAATAAAATCCCAAATTTGAAGGCACACGATCGAAGGTGTAAACATTAACACATTAAGAAAGAAGTAATTTTTGGTCTAATTCCCTGATCGATTTAAATTTGTAGGTCAGCTTAGGGTAAAGTGACATAAATACTTTGCTCTCTTTGTTTTGTTACGGGTGTAAGGCGTGTTTTTTGTTTATTTCATTCTCAATATTACATCATGTTCCCAAGTGCGTTTTTGTATAAAATTCCCTATATGAGCGATTTAAATTCGTATGAAAACTTCGGGTAAAAGTGTCTGAAAGTCCCAGTTGGTTATAAGTGTTTTATGTGGAACCGTTTTAGGCTACGCAATTTCACTTTAGCTGTCGTATTTAACCTCCCGCTATTCCGAGTGGATCTTATAAGCTTCTCAGCATGGGTTCCATAAACCCGAAGGTTTCATTTTCACTTTACTGCCTTTGTAACGGGAACTAAGTCAACAATATAGGTCGTTGCTTATATAGAGTAATTAACCGGAAAATGAGTATAGTATCGTCCAATCGCCTCTTTGTTTTTGTGAACTCGTTCGGTTTTCAAATCTCACTCCGGCAGAGCATTCTTTGTGAGCGCAATAATGGTGACTTTTTCTTCGCTTTGCTCTCAAAACGAAAACTTGAAAACTTAAAATGTGACCCGATTTGATTCTATTATTATATAATAACGGATCCATTATCCAATTACCCATCCAAATTGGCCCCACAAATTCCCCATCCATCGTTAAAGAACTGAACCGTAACGGACCATTTTTATGCGGGAAAGTAAAATTATGAGTTTCCGTAAAAAGCAATCCTTTGATTTCGGAAATTAGTGTTTGTATTTATATATTTTTCGTATATGCCAGCTTCTTTTCACTTAAAATTTAATTTCACTCCAAACTCCATTTTCAGAACACCATGCAGAAACGAATGAGACGTCGTATTTGGACTCTTGTTGTTTTCTTTCTCACTTCGATGATATTGCGCCTCTTACTACCGGTCCTACTATCGGGTGGCGGAGACATTTCTCCCGGGTTTTCGGAGAGCGATAACCCGGCAGCGTCGAGCGAAAGTTTCCGATGCCGGGCGCTCACTTTTAATTATTTACTCTCCTTTAACTTAAAGCTTCTAATCGCTCCAACGACATTGAGCTTCGATTGGAGCATGAACTCGATTCCCTTGATTCAACATTGGTCTGATGTCAGGAATATTAAAACTTTAATTTTCTACATCATACTGACCGCGACAACGTACAGTTGCTGGTTTGAACTCCGACGAAGGGATTCAAACAAATCAATGTCAAACAATCGATTTCAAAATTACAAACATTCCCGTCGGAACAAGTGGATTACGGAATTATGCCCCAAGAGGAAAAGCGTAATAAGAGGTGAATAACTAGCATTACAGTTTGGGATCAAGCTTGTAATAAGATATTTTTGTACTGCAGTTAGATTAATTGTTAGCGCATCAGATAAGCAACCAAATGATTGTGGTCTCGAAACCAACTGTTGGCTAATCTGATTGTGTCGTATGGACTTGTACACGTTTGCTGCACCTAGTGGATTAAGGGGTTAAACAAAAAACTATGGTTTTGGGCATTGTATTTAATACACTGTAACAGCTCGAGCAATCGGACTGTGAGCATAAGGCAATCTAAAAATAGTCTGTTTTATACCGTAGAACAGTCACCCTCGTTGTTTCATCGATCGATGGGTTAAACATAAGTTTCGTATTCTTTTTTTTACGAAAATTAATTTAAAAAAATTACCCTTTTTAGAGTTTCATATATTTTCTTTTTATTATTATTTTTTCTTTTTTTAGGCGGTGTTATAACATACCAATATCAACTTTGTTTGTCACCCATGGGTTAAAACATGAGTTTCATATTATGTTTTTAAGAAGAATTTGTTCTAATTTTAGTGAAATTTTAATTGAAGCCTCTAAAACTTCTTTAGATTGCCTTGTGCTCACAGTCTGCTTGCCCCAGCTATTGTAGTGTATTGAAAACAATGACGAGTCAATACTATGTTTTGTTTAACCCATAAGCCACTGCTTTTACGGATAACTTATTCTGATTTTATTGAAATTTTAAATTTGGTCTTCTAAAGCTTGTTTCCATTTCAGATCCTTTCCCCTCACTCCTCCTCGGAGCAATCCTATTGTTCCTCTCTCTCCTCCTATCCTCCAACCTCATGGTCTACGTGGGATTCGTGGTAGCTGAAAGAGTCCTCTACCTCCCAAGTGTCGCCACTTGCATTCTCATCACTGAGGGAGTTTTCTATATCAGTTCTCGGTTCGGGGACTTTTTCATTCGGAGAAAATTTAAAAGGTACTTTTTTGTATATTTCGGTATAGGTATGGGTCGTGTTAACCATTTGGCCACACAAGCATACATAAAGGTGACCTTTTACTTTTATGTTCCTTTTTTCTTTCACTCTTTAGAAAACTTTAAAATGTGTTTTTTTCGCGGTTAAGTTTCGAGCCATGATGGCTCGCCACCAAGACGTTTTTTTCTATAAATGAATCGTTACATGAATCGGCTTTAATAATCATGCGACTACAACACCTTACAAGAAAGGTTTCTCATACTTTTGTGTTTGTTTCTATTTTTTGCGCTTCAGCTAACTTTGAAATGCGTTTCCCGCAGATGCAGCAGCATGTTCATATGGATACTGACCTCCGTACTGCTGGCAAGTTATGCTTTAAAAACTTGGTCAAGAAATCAGGACTGGAAGAATGAATTTAATCTCTACAGGTAGCACAGCAATAACTAGCAATATATGTTGGATATTACACATTATGCTTTTTATAATTATCGTCCGCCGGATATTGCAGTGGCTTAATGCATCGCCGTTTAGCCGAAGGGTTGATGGTTCAAAACTGTTCGCTATTTATTCGGCTGTGTTCTTGGACAAGGCTCTTAATGTTAGTTGCCTGAATCAAGTAGATAAATGTGGTTAAAATTGAAGGAACGTGTGATTCATACACCACCCACTGCAATGACTTCGGTAACCCTACGATGGGGCGACGTAATATGACGTTTGCCCGTGTGTTAACCCCATTGGTTTTCCCATCCACGGAGATAAACTTAATTATCCTATCTTTATCATATATCTATAATAATTCCAACCAACACAACGGTTTCAATAGTCCCATATTAATGCATGATATTATTTGATAGATCTGGAATTTCAACGAACCCCGCCAAAGCGTATGGTAACCTTGGAAACGTATTACGCACCCAAGGCAACTTGAATGACGCAGAGGAAGCTTACGTCACTGCGTTACGTCATCGATCCAATATGGCGGATGTCCACTATAATTTGTGAGTAGAAATGTAGCATTTGTATCATGGATCTTAGGAAGTTTTGCCATTTCGGAAAATGACAAACATTTTTTTCGAGCTCAGTTTCGAACCCATTAGATTTTGTCACTAAAAACGTTTTTATTTAGAAGTCTTAATATGTATTGGTCGCGTTAACCATTCGGCCACACGATCGTATGGAAAATGACAAACAAATTTACAGTGTATACGCGAAAAAAGAGAAACGCCCCCAGTGGGTTTATTGGTTAATTAAAAACTATGTCAACCTTTTTGCCATCATTACAGACCTAAACTTCGTTAAACATACGATAAGCGTTAGTCAATCTGATGATTGTCAGAGTTATAACGCTCTTCGTTGACCCACCACAAGAATAATATATATGAGCGTATATTTATATCTGTGGTCTAAATCTAAAGCGGCTCATGCGCATTCCGATAATTGGCAACACTAATAGTAGAAAAAGAGAAAATGGAGAAAGAAGGAATAAGTGAAGAGGGAAAATGCTCACTAAAACCATGGAAACTAATTCTAAGCCATGCCCTAAGCAATAATCTTAACTCCGATATTAACGCTATATTTAACCTCACCGATTACACTAACCTTAAAGTAATTTTTAATTTAGTGAGCAGTTTCCCTCCTTTTATAAGTCTCTATTTTCCTTCTGTTAGCTTTCCCGGAAAATTGAAAGTTTTCTTTGATATTCAGATCCCAGACACGTCATTCAAAACTTAAAAAGCGTCTGCTTTGTATCGAAACATTAAGGGAAAATCTGGCAACCGTTTAAAGGCGGCATGGAACTAAAGCAGACACATCACGCTGTCATATCCATTTTCCCCAGACTACAACTCCCGTTTAATGTCCCGACATATTTCAATATAAAAAAATGATTATCGTCAGACGTATTGTTGCTGTGTATAATGTTGTACGTGGTCGTTAAGTAAATTAACAAAATTTACCTTTTACCATTGGTTAAAAAGTAAAGTTAACATAAACGACTGTTACATTTTACTAATAAGGTAAGTTGTTAACAAAAACGGCTGCGTTATTATATTGGGTATAAATTGTGGCTCAATTGACCAAACGGTATTACGATCTTGTAAGAGTTTCTGTGCACGAAAGTTAAAAAATAAACCTATTCTCAGACAGAGACGATTTTGACAATAATTTATTTTGTAAATATGGCCCTGCTCTGGTGCTAATTTACTGTACGAATTCCTAATTTTTAAACCAACTTTTTAATCCAACACTGTAAATCCAGTATATGGACGCAAAATTCACCACAGCTATTTGGTAATTATTTAGAACGACGCTGGTCTTGACACTAATGGCGAAGCGTTTTCGTTGTTTGTAAATATACGATCTCTTACGACATCTACAGGCGAACGTTCGAATAATTTTAAAACTCGAAACTTGAATCGATTTATGCCGATTTTAAAATAATTGTTGCTGAGAATTTAAAGCGAGATGACGATCTAGCTTGCCTGTTTTTGTGGAGGCTGTTTACAACACAATTACCCTTGTTACGTCACTATGGGAATCGGATAGTTAGGTAGTCATAATGCGTCCGAACTCGACAGGTCGTTTCGGCTTGAACGGGTAACGGTGTTTTCGACAGTATCGTGTTTCGAATTCTTTACGGAACCCCCAAACAGCACCCATACAAATCTTGTTTAAACTTTAAACTTCCTTGCTTTGGGTTCCGCGCGCGTGTAATCAACTTCGATATTCAGATTTCGCTGACGCTTTATTCTTATAGATTTGGTGAATCGTTCAAAGTAGAAACACAAAAGGTATATCCGTAATGCTCTGACGTTGCATACGTATCATTTAAGTATATCATTTAACACTAATTATTCAAGTACCGAAGCAACCTGATTTATTTAAATGTCACAGCAATAGGTTAACTTTTGCTTTTCCCTACCAGGGGGTTAGGTATAACCCTAATGCTTTAACGTTGCCATCGTGTTATTTAAGTGTCACATCAACCATAATTATTAAAGTCTCGAATCAACAGTTTAACTTTTGCTTTGTTTACCAGGGGGTTACTGTACCAAGATACGAACCGACTTCATCAAGCAGAAAAAAGCTACCGAAATGCAATTTTATTCCGTCCCCAGCTGGCGCTAGCGAGTTTAAATCTTGGCGTGGTATTATCGCAGCTAGATCGGGTCGAAGAATCGAAAACGGTGAGTTGAAAATAAAGATTACATTTGACTTGATTTACAATTGATTTACAATTTTCCAATGCTTTGTTTTGTACTGGGGTATTATTCGCTGCTGCGGTATTAGATTCGCGTAGTAGGATATTTATATATTTTATCACATTAAAGTTCGAACCCATGATGTGCTAGTCCACGGAACCGTTTTTCATGTAATTGGTATATGTAACGTCTGCTTTTACCATTCGGCCACAGTTCCGTACATATATATTTATATATATATATATTTCTTTCTTACCGGGCCTAGTTCCGAACCCATAATGGACTTGTTGCTAAGACCGTTTTTTTTATGTAAATCGGTGTATGTTTCGTAGCGTTAACCATTCGGCCACACGCCTGCACAGATATTTATATTTTATCTCCGTAAAAGGAAAATTGCAAGGGGCGTTATCACAAGGGCAAACTTTAGATTACCTCACCCACCATCGGGTTACCAAATCTATTTCAATGTGTAGTGTGTTGTTGAGACCTTTATACCGTTTTTGTTTACCCCAATAAACCACTGGGTTTAGACAACGGCCGCTTCGGACTTGCTTTATGACAAAGTCTCGCACCAGCGCTGGTTTCGATCAATTAACCTTTCGACTGAGGGCAAAAATCCAACCTAATAAGCTAACTGAATCGTTGTGAGCCTGCTGGTCGTGGAATTGACGTCAAATTATAGGCGAATATACACAAACCAGCATGGCTTGTTTCTGTTGACATCACCAGGTTCGTGTTGACAACAGAAAGTCGTATAAACCGATTTGATTGGGTATTAAAACTATTTTTACCAAGTAAACCCCTGATGGGCTCGTCACTATAGGACCGTTTTTGTATAGGGGTCGATATATGTATTGGTCGCGTTAACCATTCGGCCATATGACTGTAACAAATCAAAATACTCGGTTGAGCCTCGGGTTTTTAACTTATGGGCAGTTCGAATCTGACGTTCTACCACTGCTTGTGGGTCAACACCATATTCTGTAGTGATTGTGCTCAATGTAGTCTCTGTTAATTATAGGATATTTCACGTTTATCCCTCGAATAGAAAAACTAGAGGGTTAACACAAGGGTAATCGTCAGATTACCTCGCGCCCACCGTCGGGTTATCGAAGCTATTACAGTGTGTTGTGTATGATTCACACGTTCCTTCTATATAGTAGAACCCATTAATTCGCTGGGTTCGGCCATTGTAAATTAATTACCTAGCCCAAGGACACAGCCGACTAGCTAGCGACCAGTTTCGAATCTGAAACCGTTCGACTAAAAGGCGATTAACCCACCAAGCTATTCAGTCGGACTTTTCCCAGTGCATTCTGTGTTGATTATTCTCAATGCTTTGCACGATTCTGAGCTAGGACGAACAAGCTGACTTTTAAAGAATAGCTGATTATTTTAAAATAAATACTTTCGATGGTAAAGTAACAGTTTTTACAAATAAATACTAAACAACAGCACGGTGAAAATATCAAAGCGGCATAATGGAATGTACGAACAGGTGGAACACAATTAATACTCGCTCGGAAATCAGGACTTGTTGAAATACAAAACAATAGAATAAAATGCAATAAAAGTAACGATTTGATAAAAAAAACGTCATAAAACCTCACTGTGCTTGTTTTGGTTGCGTCGTTCCCACCACGAAGCAGGATGCCAGTACCTGCTGGATCTGTTTCCGGCGAAAGATGAGCTTGTATAGGAGTCCCTGCGTCTTCCTCGGCATGTGACCTGGTTCAGCATCCTCCTGAATTCGATCCTGTACTGCGGGTTGAGGAACCCGTAGAGTAGCGGGTTCACAACTGCGTGTATCCACGACAGCACTGCCACGCCGAATTTCACGGTTGCTGAAACGCGTATGTTGAATATTGACTGGATAACCCCGATGGCCGAGGTCGGAAGGACACACACCGCAAACCCCAAGCAAATTATTAATCCGCTATACGCTAGATGGCGCTCGGCCTGTCTTCTACGGTGCTTTCGCCGACTGTCGTTCGAGCACGAACTGTAAACAGAGGAACGTAGCGGTTTCTTACGCTTAAAGTACAAAGTTCGGTTGCGATAAACGCCACGCCCCCCGCCGCCATCTTTTTTAGTGCTCCCGTTCATAACCTCTCGCGATGCGACAATGTCCATTCCAGCTCTTCTCGTCGTGTGTCCTTGGACGCAGCTGGAAAACGATCCTTGTCGCGACAAGCAGGATTCGTCACCGGCGATCGAGTACCTGTACAGCCTGCTATGCACAGATGAGAACCGGTCTTCCGTCGACAGTAGCTCACTGCTCTCGGCCATGGCCTCAGTATCAGGATTTTGTGGATTGTTTGATTTCACGTTGGTACCTAACGAAGGGCTATCTACTGTCAAACGATCTGCCGAATCCTGCTTTGCATTTTGTTTTTCCAGTTGAATACATTCAGGTCTCGTTACGGTTCCATTTCTCCTTACTCGATGCGATAAAGGTGACAATGTTTCTTCACAATTTTGTTCCGACTGTCTTAAGTTACCAGTTATGCTTTTAATTTCAGTTGACTTTCGTTTTCGTTTAAACAACTTAACCAGCAAGCATTTACAACAATGCGGATTTTGAACTGTCTCATCTTTATCATGTTTCTCTTCAGTGATTTTTCGGAAGTTTTCGGGACTTTTCGGGTTAATTTCGGCTTGGTTTGTCTGCGCATCTTCCATGGTGAAATGCTCTATCACAATCTCAATATCGTGCATTGCTTTGTGCTGGGAACAATATCGCTTCCAAGATTGCCGCGGGTTCTTCCACGTTTCGGATTTCGCGCGACGGTCTTGAAACTGGGCGCGAATTTGTCTTTTGTCAGTTGTGCTTTTTGCTTTGGGACTAAAACGCCTGGAAACGGGAAATACCATTTTCTTCACGCTCATCCGCTTATAAGCTGGAGCCTCGTCTTTCGTATCAGAATCATTGTTACCTACGTCACAGTTTTCTGTTACTTTTTTACCCTCCTTTGCGACACCTTGTGGTAGGTGATCATGTTCTTCATTATTAGAAGGGAGAGTTTCATGGTGTTCACTAGTACCAGGATCAGTACTGCCTTTATCATTGACCTTTATCGTAGGACTTTCAACTTTGTCTATTCTACCCATGTCATCGCAACAATCCTTACAACTTCGATCGCATAGATCCACTGAAGAGTCTTTCTCGGTCAGTTCCCTTGAGGTATCCTTCTCTCCAAGTTCATCGTTTTCTTCCTCTTCTGGAGACTCTCGGATCATCGAAGGCTGCCTCCGGATTTGTCCACTGGAGAGCAGTAGCTTCAACCTTGATACCACTTGGTCCGGAATCACATTCAACTCGCTTGAGTCATATCTCTCTTGTAGTTCATCTTCTCGAACTTTCTTTTCGTTTTCTTTCGAGTCCTCTCGCTCCATCGAACTTTTCCGAGACTTTCTCAATATGATGTCACGAGCAATCTCCATCGTCACGTCATCAGTTGGTTCGGATTTGGAATTCGGTTCGGAGTCGATTGTGGACAGTATGGTGACGGCACGAGACGACCGACACGACAGTCTCTTATGTTCGGTGGGGTATTGGAAAGCTTCCCTTTTAGAACAATAGGATTCGTCTGAAAAGTAAAAACATTATGTACAACATGTTTCTGCTTATAAGCGACAGCTGTTTATCTAAGGGTGGGTGGAAGGTAATCTGGTGATTGCTCTTTTGCGAAGGCTCCCTTACGTATCGCTAGGTAATCCACTGATTGCCCTTGTGATAACGCTCCCTTATGTAATTGCAAGGTAATCTTACAATTGCCGGAATAACGCTTCTTGGATATATGTCCAATATCCGAAACAATGATTACAATATCCCATATAACCACATCTTTAAAGCGAAAGTCTTATATGTAACGTGTTGATGTTGAGCATTAAAAACCACTCCCCTACCTCCCCAACTCTTCCTTCTAATGCTCTCTGCTTCGCTCCGGATGCTGCACTCGCTCTCATCATCCCCGGAGAGGAGGTCGGGGGAGGACATTGTTGTGGACGCTGGAGCGCTTGGAGAGTTTAAACGTCGACCGTCTAGAAATCGGTTAAGGTTTATAGAAGTTTGTTTTGTTTAGTTTATTCGTACAACCGACACTACATTTAAGCTACAATCACTACAATGACCACAAGAACCTCAATAGCGTAAACGTGTGCCGAGTTTTAGCTTGAAATGCGAACATGTTATAGGTAACCCCAACAGCAGTTTCTGCTGCGGATGTGTTATTTTTATTTGGCTAGGTTTCGAATCACTGGTGGCCTCGTCATTGAGACTTGTTTAATTTAAAATCAATATAAGTATCGATGGAGTTATCCATTCGATCACAAGACCGTTCCCGCAGATACATTTTCTTATATACTTACTTCTGGTGAAGCCAAGACTGCCTCTTCGGAGACCAAGGTTCCCCAGCTTTCCCGGCGGAACTTGGAGATAATTCATCCCGCATTTTTGCTCCACCGGGCTGCTACAGATCTGACTCGGGCTTCCGCACGTTGGCGCTTGCGTCTTGCTGCAACGGCGCCTCTTAGAGGCGAAAGCAGACTCCTCGCGGTCAGCACAAGAGGGCGACACGGACACGGGAGCCGGATGCTTTTCAACCGACTTTCGGCATTTCTTAACTTTGCATAAAATAGCCCTGCAAAAGAATATTTGTTTCAGTCGCAATCAATGAAAACACATATTTCCCCGGTATGTGTTCGTTACAAGCAAGAATCTTTTGCAACGAGTTCGTTTCTGTCATGAATTATTAATACTCTCTCTGTGCTAAGTCAGCGGGCGGTTACTTGGAGGACATTTTTACATAGAATGTGTCATCCGATTTCCTAAACACCAACAACAAAACAATACCCCGTGAAAGTTAAATCCTGGCCTACAATGTCAGCTCACGTATCCGTTATTTCGCGCCGCAAAAGATGAAATAATTCGATTTCTAATGACAATAGAAGGAGCTCTCAGACCTGATTAATTTATTCTACGGACAAATCCAATAATGAGAGGTGGAAAATTGTTTCAAATTGAATTTTAAGCTCATTCGTCAGTTCGTGTATCGTAATCCCTTAAGATATAAAACTTATTTTCGTTTAAAACTGAAACAAATAAATAAAAGTATATACATTGATTCAGCGATTGCGATAATGGAACGATATTACATGAAATCAAATCTTGTACATAAGTAGCTGGGCTGTTGAATCTAATATTTTTATAAATAAAAGTGCGATGGTCGAACGCTATCACATAAGCTAAAATCTTGTTTATCAATAGCGAGGCTGATAAATCTATTATTTCCGTGCAAATGAGATAATTTTGTTACATACTTCTGTCGATTTTATTTCGAAAGTAAATTAAAGTGTCCCGGTATAAAAACACGCTGTGAGGATTTTAGATGCGTTTCTTTTAGTGGGTTTTTGCTCTGTTTATACTACAGTTTATTTTATTTTTTGTCTGTAGATTGTCAAATCATACCAACTTATTTATGGGAAACTTATATTGAAAATGTTTTCCATTTCTTTGAACTGCTCGCTCAAATAATGCATTTCGAAACGTCTTTTAATGACAAGTTTTAATTTCGCTTTGATTCTTTCAAAGCCCCGTGAGCAAGATTGCAGCCTATTTATAGCATAAGACAACGCTATAGAGGCGTTTGTTAATTTCTAGAATTAAGTTTGTTAAGTCTTAGAATTCTTAGAAAATTCTCGAACTTATTTTACGTCACATTGTTACCTGTATAGCACAATAAGTGCTATTGTGGGCACGAATTGCAATAAAACGTTGATCACGATCTGATAAAGCTTGAGCACTTTTGAATCGAAATGGCTGGTTGACAGCGCGCATCTATAACTGGAAGTCCTCCAAACGAAAGTATCGGCTGAAAATAAAATAACCAGTTTTGGTCCAAAGCGATAACTGGTTTGAGCATTGCGAAAAACACCTTTTGCGACTTGTATAACTTATGTGGTTTACAATAAGCCGCTTACGTTAGCATACACATAAGCACATTATATACGTATATATAGATACATACTTATATATATATTATATATATGCCAGTATTTACCTCTACGTATTCGCGAGAGTATTCTGACGATTGCCCGTGTGATAAATCTTCCGATTTTTTCCATTTAAAGAAACAAAACACAAATTATCCTATACCATGTGTGGGGAACCTGCGGCTTTGGAGCCGCATGCGGTTTTTACATCCTTTTGATACGGCTCTTAATTTTTTGCCACTGTAGCGAGCGCTTAATAAGTTTAATAACCATGCTTAAGTAAAACAAACAGAAGAACACTCGCGTTTTTATCTCACACAGTGTTGTTTTTCCTTTTATTAAATATATATTATAATAGTTTTGCGGCTCCCAGTGATTTTTTAGTGAAATATCGGTTAAAATGGTTCTTTAAGTACAAAAGGTTGGCCACCCCTGTTCTATACCATCCTATAGCACACAAGGAGTATAATGTAACAACATAGCCTTGTTAGATTGTGCACAAATCGATTGACGTCGGATTTACTTCGTGAATTATTGTCGTAAAATCGAATAGATAAGAATCTCTCATGTGCATATGACGTCTGATGTTATTAATCGTTATATTTTCCAATGCAATTAATGGATGCAAAGGATAATCCTTAAACTGGAAGAAATATTGGTCCGCGCAGATAGTATAAATCCATTCGCGTTGGTATAGCCGCATGTGGGTTGAATATACTTGTATTTTATATCGATAGATTTTATCATTTTGCCAAATAACCAACATTACACGATAGACGTCGCATGAAATATTAAAATCACTGTTTTAGGGCAATTCATTAAGCTGGTAATACACACACGCCTGTCTGGACCTATTTCGGGACAAAATTCCGAGTGTTTTTGCGCTACTTCGTCCGAATTGCGCTTTTTACACAGTCACTTCCCTTGAAAGACGCAAGCGCACCATTTAACCTGTCACTTGCTTCTGTTACGTCATAGAAAGAGCTAGTTCGACAGAAACCGTCAAGCCGTGGGAGATTTTTTTATCGGGCGATTTTAGAATAGAAACATCGGGGTAGGACGGAAATTACAACCGCAGATTACAGTGGATTGCAAGCTATTGCTCAAACTAGTGCCCTTGAAGGCGGAAATAAAAGGAAAACAACAAATGGAATTAAAATCTTGACGTTAGCAATATATACGTTTTATTAACTCATGATCCCATTAATTCTTTTTTTAAAGTAATAATGTTCAAGTTGCATAATAGGCTTGCGTGTTGGTCGTTCTTTTTAAGACCGTGCATTATTCATGAACTAATGCATCGTAAATCAATTCAATTTGATAAAAATATATTATCACGTCGGGTGAATGTGATGGGTGCATTAACGCTCTTACTTAAAACGAAGGGAAGGTATAATGCTGGAGCCAATATCCAAACTCCCAGAAGCCACCATTTGATCATGTCCTTAGAAAACAGCGTTCGGTACCTGTAAGAATTGCATTTTATTTGACGGTTTTATGGTCATGCACGGTATTTTGTTTTATGAATGGACCTACTGATGGCGGCCCAATTATCCTTTCAAAACTAGGCCCGGTGGAAATATATTACGTCAAACTCAGATTATATTTCTTTATGTATTATAAATGTTGTGTGGGCTTCAAAATGTTGACTCTCCTAACCACATTGGCTGAAGCGTTCAAAATTTGCATACTCGGTATCTTATAATCAGTTTGTTTTTTCTTTAATAACCTTTGCGTTATTTGATGTTTATCCGAGTGTTTTGGTGCCAGGTATATAACGACATTGCCCTTTTGTATTCATTTCAAACGTCCGGTTTTAAGAGCAGACGATCTTTCACGGAGTAATAAATCAAGGCCATTTTTGTATGCTTAGATAGAGATGATAGGCTTCGATAATATTTACAAACTTTCAGTTTGACTAAAATCACATGTCCATAGTGTAATTAGTTGATTTCCTCGTTGTTCAACAAGTTTTATGTTTTATTGGTACAATGTCCATTCTAAACAGGTCAACTCTTGGCGGCTTCTTTAGATGTGCAATGAAAATTAATCCTTAAATTTTATCCGAGATTTTGCATTTAACGGCGCCGAAGCAGACATGCACAATAAACTAGTGGAGGTGCCGGTTTATGAATTATGCATTATAACCTCACTGCTGTTCAAATCGAAATCACACGATTCCACTTGGGAAACTAATGGACAGGTTGAACGCGCCAACGAGTTTACTTCCGACAGTAGGCCGGAGTGCTTATCATGGTCAATATTTAATGTATGATGTGCGTCGCTACTTTAACTCTTATGCGACTTTCTCTGTCAATAATCCGAAGAAAGTTTGGACATACCCAACTTTTAATCGGAACCCGGAATTTACAATTGATAACAAATCGCACTGGACTATTTTAATTTTCACTTGTCATCGTAATTATTTGGTGTAAAGCTACATCTTTAAACAAGCCACCGCCTTTTAAATGTGAGTATGAAAACACACATACCGACCTGGAAGAATGTACTATTCCGACATATCTGTTGATTGCGATGCAAACTAAGTTGATCACCGAAGACGACATAAGACTGTAGTAGATGTAAGCAACAAAGGTGCAAATTTCTCTTGGATACAGGTCACTGCGGGTCGAAATTAACGGCAATATCAGCGGAAGGGCCTGGAAAATGTTCCTTTATTTGACTTGGTAAAATAACTTCGGTCGTATCACTTAGAAGTTTTGTAATTTACACAAGCGTGGTATGGTGAGTTGGCTCAATGTTATAACAGACCGATCTAAATATATGCTCTGGTGTGTGCTGACTGACTTGCCATTTTGTGGCGAGGTCTTGTGTATATTGGGACTTGCTATGCTTATAAAGGTGTCGGCCTCTGCTGACAGGCCTCGCGTATACGGTCGCTACCACCCATACCGCTGTTGTAACCGCCCTCAAACGCGTATTAAGGGATTATAACACTCAAGCCACTTTTAGAAAATTGTTCGCTATTTTACTATCTTTCGCCCTCCACTTACCAAGATTGAAAACGTGAGGTCGACCGCGCACAAGTTCGTGATTAAATGGTTGAAGGAAGTCTGTAGTTTTCTGTTCCTGTAGTAAGCAGCTATGGTGACACCATTCCCAAGTACCCCTAACACCACGATCGCAACGGCGGCTACCATCCCGAGTATCACCACCCATTCTCGCGGGAGGTCTGTTGAAAGATATGCTTAAATACGCTATATACACAAAACGCAAATCGCTTTGAAACTACCTTACCCTTAATTCCCGGTTCTGTGTCATTTCGCCATGCAGAATGATTGAATGAATAGTTTCCAACCGCTGTTATGTTCAAAAATCCGGTTTGACTAACTGCGTCCATGTTCAAGGGTCAGTCAAAATTAGTTAAATCTATAAGATGATCTTGCTCATGGCTTAAAGGGCCTTCTAATATAATACAGCGCGTTATTACTATGCAACACTTAAAATGCTTTCCTTATTTCATTTACTTATCATTTGACTTTGACTTATGCCCACTTACACCTGAACTAGAAGAGTGCTAAGTGCGACTTGAAAACGATTTCTAAACCCTTCAACACGCTCACTACCTCATTCAAGAATCGTGGCATCTGTTCCTACCAACGAAATGTTCTCCTGTTCTGTTAGGAATTTCTCACAGCATATACTACTGTATTTATATTTAGATGCCACGTTTTCCTTGCAAAAGAAGAAAGATGGCAAGTGACAAAGGTATAACAAACAAATGCACGAGCTTTCTCCAGCCTAAGTCCATTCTGTCACTTTGTTACTACTTAAAACAATTGGAACCAAACACCAGCACCTGGCCTTATTTGCTGTCTGCAGAAGCAAAGGGATCACCTGCAGCTGGAAATGTCTCAACTAACAATAGCAGAGCCGTCCGCGCCCCGACGCATTACTTTGACATGTCAGTATTTACAGTAACTGTTCTGTACTGCGCAACTTAACTAGGGCCACGAGTCGCCTCATAAATTTTTTAACGTGGATCGAGTCGCTGGATCCTTTCCGTTTCTTCTGTCTTTTGTTTAATCGAAGTAGTTTTCAAAGAACTTTCTAAAATATTGAGCAGCCATTGAAACCAACAAAGGCCGATCTCGAATGCGTTTGCATGCATCGTGCACCTGGTAGAGATACAACGAGCCCTTTCACTGTCTGCCACACCCGGAAAGGTCGGATCAATTTCCCAACCGTTTCTGGTTATGAGAGCTACTGTCAGACGTCAGGTAAAAAAGGAAATGTCCGAAATATTCGATTATTTTATAAGCTGGCGCGTGCGTTAGACGATAAGGCTAAACGAACCCGATTGACTTTCACTAACGACCTTCCACAAACTAAGTTAAACGTTTTCTTTCCTTCGTGCGTCAAGATTATGTTATCAATATGTGGTAAAGGTTATCAGAACTTGTACTCTCCCGCGTAAAAGTTTTAAGTCAAATAGAACTTTATTTGACCGGGTTTGACTAATGTCCATCAAACCGACTTGCTGTTTGCCTGTGTGAAACTGTGACGCGATTTAAGACCTTGAAATCCTTGTTTGGCTCAAGCAATGGAAAACCCATCTAGTATACCCATTGAAAGCTGGTATCACATTATTTTGTCCTGTAAGAAAATAAGACACGCTCACAAGTACGGTCGTATGCCCGAATGGTTAAAGCGAGTGATACATAAACCAATTCTATAAAAAAAACTCTTGGTGTCAAGCCCATCAGGAATTCGAAACCTAGGCCGGGAAGAACAGATCAGCTCAAGATACAAATAGACACAGAAGCCAAACTCGTTCGATACATTCTAAAAATACTCTATAAGGAGAGTTAAGTTCGCCTAAAATACGGAAAACTGAATGTTGTCCGTTGACCCTTACTCCGAGGCGTAGTTTTGTAGTTGTTTTTAATGAACTCGGGTAATTTGAAGGTGGTAGAAACGCCTACACACGCATCAATTATTCAGGTGTTATAATCCCAGCGTGTCACTTAGTCCTAATACCAGCCAATTAATATTAAATTAACAACTTTCCGTCCTGTATGTAATATATCTGCTTTATACCTTCGACGCTGCCAACTAACAAAAAAATAAAAAAATACTTAATCTATAACTGGACGTTGTAACCGCTCAAGGCATCTGAGTATTATTCAATTTGTTTCAATTTCACGTTAGTTCCATTCAATGATCTTTTATTAAACATGTCAGATTGATTTTAACTATACAATATTTGATTAGAAATGCATACATGTCGGCTGGTTATATCCAATCTAAAAGTATGTTTGTTAATATGGCGTTAAGCAATACTGTCAAATTCACGTCTTTAAGCACTACTGATTAACTAGGTTTGGCGGCCGCGTCCGCTATATTTATTTAAATATATCATTTTTTAAACGACGTTTTTTAACGACTGTTCGTTTTGCCGTCTTTTCTGGTTCCTATGTTAAATTTGATTTGTATGCCATTTTTTTTTTTAATGGGACAAAAAATAAATAAACTAAAAGCTAAAAAACTAAACTAATGTGAAAATGTGCAGTTTTCTTGCCTTTTCTATATACTTTTATGGCGATCGTTTATTATTTGGCTTAGCGTTCTTGACATAAAAATCGAAACATCAGCATTACATAGGAAATAAACTTGTTTCATTTAACCATGCATTCACGTTTTATTTGAGGAATTATTTTTTTTTATTGACGAAAGAACGAAAATTGGTGTGTAGTATACCTACAGTTGCATACTTATCATATATAAGAGGACATGACGCATAATACTAATCTCATGACTGCCATGTTAATTATACTGTGGCATTGTTTTTGCAAATTCTATTTTTGTTGCGGCTATTTCATTCTATTTTTGTATAATATATTGTTTCTATTTTAAAAATTCTGGTTTTGTTTTACCGCTTGTATCGATACAAGCTTTGGAATGAAATATTGATACATTCCATCCGATGTGTGAACTAGATTGTTTGTGGGTTGCGCCCTGATCCGTTAATGCGTATCGCATTCTCGTCTGCTGAAGGATGTGTCGGTATCTGTAATCTTGAGCTTCGCATTTCCTACAGATCTACAGACGAACCGCTAAGCTCAGCGACCTCGGATTAAAAGACCCGCGCAGCCACGCACATGCGCAAGTCTCCGCCTTGTACAACCTTGGATGCTTATTGGCCGACGAAGGAGATCACGTGGCAGCAATATTAGCCTATCAGCAGGCGTTGGGCAGACGACATACTGCTTATAGATCGCACAGTCTGCTAAATATGTTAGGTGGGTTGCAACACGTCTGGTATCGATTTGACAAAATTAGATTGTTATTTAGGTGAAAACGTACATAATTTTAAATGTTATACAATTTTATTTTTAAAATATGAAATCGTTCAAATCAACTATCGATTATGCGTCAAATTGTACATAGGCTCATCGTATATATACTGAAGTGCACCCATCTGTAATAATCTTATTCTAAGGAGGCATTATTTCTAAAATTAGCACATTTTTCATTTGCAAATATCGCTACAGGTCAATCGTTACTTCAACTTGGGAAAACTACCGAAGCGGAACGCAACTTCAAGCTTTCATTGGCGGAGAAGCCAGATCACGTGCCTTCACATTTGACGTATGCTAGGTTGCTGGAAAATGTCGGAAAGGCGGATATGGCGGAAAAGCTTTACCTTCGCGCTCTAGAGATCGAACCAAGGAATCCATTAATACATCAACACTACAGTAAGCAAACGTCGGGTTATAATCCATGGGTTTAGAGAGATATTCTAAAAGCATGAAGCCAATATATTATTCTTCATTATAAACGATTTAGAACCATGTTTCTATCTTTGATTGGATTTAAAATGGGACAAAGCATCATTTTAAAACGTCCTAAAATGAAAACTGTTATATTGGCTTAACGTATTTTGTTCAGTAAGAGAATTAGTATGACGATTTGGGCTAATATGAATAACTGCTACGGGTCTACTGGCGGATGTAACGCATCATCTCAGATTGTATATATTGGTGTATGTATATTTCAGCTCAGGCAAGATTTATATACAATCTCAATATTGGGCTCAAGATCTTTTTTTAACCGGGACAAGTTTTGAACCCATGATGGACGTGTCACTAAGACTGTGTTTATAACTTTGCCTTAACGTTTATTTCGAGAATTCCTTTTTTGTGTATATAGAAATTGGTATGTATTGGTCACGCTACCATTCTACCAGACACCGTTTTTTATAGCTTTGGCTTAGTTTTGAACCCATGACTTTTTATATAGGATGCGGTAAGTGAATCGAACGTGTTAACCATTTAGCCACACAGTCGTTCCATAGGTTACTTTCGCCCGAGCGCCATCGCGTGAACAAAAAACGTACCATCCCTCGTTTGAACATGACCTAATTTGGGCCCGATGTGTATCCGGCACAATACAATAAACTTGAATTATTTTGACAAAAAATCTATTCAGGTCGACTTTTCATGAACCAAAGAAGATTCCCCGAAGCCGCGAAATTGCTGGACCGTGCGGTGGATGCCACTGAGGGCGCTGCAGGGTACGAATTACTCTTTGCTGCCGCTAGTGCTCACCGCCATGCAAAGTCCTACAGCAAGGCGGAATTGTATTATAGGATGGCGGTTGACGAAAGACCTAAGGTATTTTTTTACTGAGCCAAGTTTCAAACCCATGGTGGACTCGTTACTCGGACTGTTTTTGTAGGTATATGTATGGACCGCGTTAACCATTTGGCCACACGACGGTACAAAAAAAGTTAATTGAGTACGGTCGCGTGGTCGAATGGTTAAAGAGACCTCTACATATACCAAATCTATGTGAAAACGTTTTCAGGGATAAGCCCATTATGGGATTAATTCAACCATTTATCCGTTGGGTTTAGGCAACGCATATTTTTTACGACTCACATTGTACGGTCGTGTGGCCAAATGGTTAACGTTACCGATACATATACCGACTCTTATGCCCATCATGGGTCGAAACTTAGCTCGGTAAAAAGCCCCCATTTCATCTCCAGCTTGCGACTTCCCACATGAACCTTGGTGCAATGCTCCATCTGCGCGGAAAGCTAGCCGAAGCCCGGAACTCTTACCTCGACGCATTAAAACTGAAGCCCGGGGAGCCAATGATGTTGGAGAACCTTGAAAAGCTGGAAACCAGTCTCCGGAAGTCTAAACAATGATGACGATGAAACGTCGGTTGAATTTCTTCAGCTTGTGATATTTCTTCAAGGAGGGCGGGACGTGGCAATAATGACTGAGTATTCGATTATTGGCTCTTGTAGTGAATTCCATTTATTCGCCCTAAAGTTGGTTTAGCGTGCCCGCATATACATGCACTGTGCAGAAATCGCTTAAAATATTCTTTTTTTTTTCAAGATGATATTATATGTCAACGTGTGAATTTTTATTTATAAATTAAAAAACACTTTGATAATTGGATTGGTCGCTTACGTAGAAACAAAACAATGGGTTGCATTCAGCCTTGTATGGAGATAGCAGAGACATTCAGGTTTGCCGCCAAAATTGAACGGGATTTAAATTATGTCCTATCAGGAACGATGTGTGAAATCAAAGATTTAACATATACGAATAACCGAATATTTCGCTAATTAATCGACGATTTTTAGCTAGCAGTGTGTATATATATATTTAAACTTAAATAGTTTGTTTAAACAGTTTGGTTGTACGGTGGGCCGTCATTCAAGAGTTAAAGGTATTGCTTGAATCCACTATATATAAAAACTGTATTATTGTTTTTACAAATAGGCTACAACCGAAGTTAGGCAGAATAGCTTGGTGGATACTGCGTCGCCTTTCACCATAACGTTCGAAAATCTGGTCGCCGTTTCAAGGTTTTTTTTCCGCGAAGCAGCGGAATAATGGGCATGTAACTACGAAATTATACTTTGATAATATACAACATATCGCAATAGTATCCGACTGCCTACTTTTAGTGATGCCACAAGTCTCTTCTATATATGTAGTCGATTAATGGGCATATAGAACTAGTAAAACGGATTTAATCATGTACAACATGCCGTAATAGTATCCGACGGTGGGAGCGAGGTAATACGACGAATACTCTGGTTAAACCCCTTGTTTTAGACGGCGTATAAGCAATAGACTTTTATGCGTACAGCAAATGACATGTGGCCCTATCTTTGTCATGGTATTTAAATGAGTGTTTTGCCGAGTAACAATGGTGGTGATTGCCAATGTGAATAAAAACTAGAGAGTGTCAACCACGTGTTACCGACCACTATTTGTAAAACACATGTTGTATACCCTATATTAATGCTACAGGGTCCCTAACCACAATTTGTATTTTATAGACTGAGTATGTAGTTTGTTTCTGCAAGCATAAACGCATGGGTCCCATAGTTAACAGACCAAACTTAATTTCCATTTTTAGTTAAATAAAGAATAAATGTTTTAAATTTACGAACATTTTACCTCAAATGTTTTAAATTATAGCTTCTTTTCAAGCGCTGTAGTAAAATAAAGCTAAATTTCCAAAACGGCCCGATTTAGTTTTTCATGATTTCAGGGAATTCTCCTGGGTTTGGTAGATAAGTTTCTGTTTTTACATAAGTGAGTCATGTTAAGTTACAATTCTTAAAGTTTTAATCTGATTTGTCGACTTCTTGTTGGAGATGTCAGTGCGATATGGCATGCCTGCCACAATCAAAATTTAGGAACATATCTTTGTTTTCATGTAAATTAACCTAATTAAATGTTTTCTTTTTTTAATTGGCACAAAGTGTCTAATGTTTTAACATTTTACCAAATTTTATTAAAATTAGAGCAGCCGTTCAAGTGCTATGGCCACAAAATCTAATTTATTAGAAAAAAAAACGTTTTGATTTTTAACTTCCGAGGGGAATTCCCCGAGATTCATTACCCAACTTTTTGGTTTCCGCGTATTTGGACCATGTTGACTTACAAATGTCCAATTTTCATTGCGATTTCATTACTCCTTTTGGTAGATGTCGGGGGGATATGGCATGCTTGTCACAATCATGATTTCAGATGATATCTTATTTTTTGGGGTATTTCCCTAGGTAGTTTCATTATTTTTTTCTTCAAAGTGTTAAATCAGTGACTAATGCACTTACATTCCACCAAATCTAATTTAAATTGTAACAGCCGTTCAAGCGCCATGCCCAAAAAAGGGATTTTTTTAAAAAAAATAGCGTTTTGGTTTTTAACCTCCCAGGGAATTCCCCTTGATTTATCACCCAAAATTTAGGTTTCTGCATATTTAAACCATGTTGTCTAACGAATGGCTAAGTTTTATTACGATTCCATTTTTCCTTTTGGTAGATGTCGGGGCGACATGGCATGCCTGTCACAATCATGATTTGAGAACAAAATCTTATTTTTAGGGTATTTCCCTAGGTAATTTTTTTTATTTTTTCCAAGTGTTAAATCAGTGTCTAATGCACTTACATTCTACCAAATCTTATTCAAATTGGAGCAGCCGTTTAAGCGCTATGCCACAAAAAGCTAATTTTTTTATAAAAAATACCGTTTTGGTTTTTAACCTCCCAGGGGAATTCCCCTTGATTTATCACCCAAAATTTTGGTTTCTGCATATCTAGACCATGTTGTCTAACAAATGGCTAAGTTTCATTACGATTCCATTATTCCTTCTGGTAGATGTCGGGGCGCCATGCCATGCCTGTCACAATCATGATTTGAGAACAAAATCTTATTTTTAGGGTATTTCCCTAAGTAAATTTTTTATTTCTTCCAAGTGTTAAATCAGTGTCTAATGCACTTACGTTCCACCAAATCTTATTCAAATTGGAGCAGCCGTTTAAGCGATATGCCACAAAAAGCTTAATTTTTCATAAAAAATACCGTTTTGGTTTTTAACTTCCCAGGGGAATTCCCCTCGATTTATCACCCCAAAATTTTGGTTTCTGCATATCTATACCATGTTGTCCAACAAATAGCTAAGTTTCATAAAGATTCCATTATTCCTTCTGGTAGATGTCGGGGCGCCATGCCATGCCTGTCAAACCTTTGACGAAAAAAAAAGAAAAAAAAAAAGAAAAAAAAAACGGACAAAAACAATATGTGTCCCAATTTTTCAATTGGGACCCATAACTAAGACTTCCTGTGCCAGGATTTTGAGTGACAGCTGTTTTTGTGAGGACGGTTTGCATTGGAGAGATGGGGAGAATCATTATTAAAACGCCTCATATACAACTAGACATTTCCAACCTGCATAAAGTAATTGATACAAAAAGACACCTTTTCCGCGGCGGTCGGGAGAGTTATATTTTATTGCACTGGAATTACCGCTGGACTTGTGGGGATACATGGAAAGCTGAATGTACAATATCAACCACGATGCAAATTGGAAATAAATGACTCGCGTTTTCACAATGACAGGGGAAGGTTTAAAAGCCCGGAGAAAACAAGTAGCTGACGTATTGCTGTGAGAAAAAGTGCAAGAATGAACCACGGTAGTGCTTTAAGATGACGAATTAAATTGGGGAAATACGCTTTGTTGACTGTCAAGGTAGGCCAAAGACCTGGGGGGTCTTGTGTAAGTACGTATACTTGGTATACAGTGACGACTTAAGGTGTGGGTGCAAGCTAAGCACATGGGATCTCGTTTGGCATATTCCACGTATAGCGCTCTTCGCATGGCGTATATATAATCACTTGGAGATGAATACATGATTGAATAAGGAACGATAATAATGGATACTGCGATGATACTACATACAGTGAGAAAACACAGCAATGGGCGTAACACGTAAGGGTATTGAAGAAAGTGGGTATAACAAGGCGGTCAATAAAACAGGGCACGGGAAAATACAGGCGAGTTTGTTGGGAGAAAGCCTCAACGCTTTACGTGGTCGTATAAGGTGTCCTGCTGTGCGTTCTGACCGGGAAAGCTGGAATGAGAACCGAATTACATAGATGGTTTGACATGTATACGATAAGATAGGATATTTATCCACGTGAATGGGAAAACCAAGGGGTACACCCGGGCAAAACTCTTCAAATTACTTTCGCGCCAACCGTCGGGGTTAAGTGTATCATAGATATCTCGTTGAAAGTGGGGTGAAGTGAACGGGCCCAAAGCAATGGTGTGGCCAATTGGTTAACGCGACCGATACATATACCGACTTTTATACAAAAACAGTCTTGATGACGAGCTAATTGTGGGTTCGAAACTTGGCTTGATAAATAAAAATAAATGGGACCAAATCAAGGTTTGTTTTACACTAAGAGAAGATTTGATATTATGTCTGCCGAATAGCTTAGTTGGTAAGCCCGTAGTCTTTTCAGTCGAAAGGTTGTTGCATCGAAAATGGTTGATAGATAGTCACGTGGTGCCTTGGGTTCTCTTGTAGATTAATGGGTTGTAATAAGATTGATAGAACGTCCCAATTAAACACAAAACACTGCAATAGCTTCAGAAACCCGACGGTGGACGCGAGGTAATCTGACGATTGCCCGTGTGATAACCACCTTGGTTTGGGATAAACACATGAATATCACATGTTATCCTGACAGTTTCCACCACGAAGATGCAAGATTTAAAATAATAGTTAATTTCGGTCGGTATGCCAACATAAACATAGGTAGTAGCAACCAAGACTTCCATATAAATGTATGTGACTCTGCCAATTTGATCTGATGGTCAATGAGTTTTATGGGATTTGACCACTTTAAGATCTGTTTTCAAGTTTGGTAGCAACATAGGCGTAAAGTTAGGGGTGTTCCGGCCTGCCGGATGTGATTGGCATGTTGCAACACTAAATAGCGATGTCACAGCTAAATTATGATGTCACACCTATAATATGGTGTCACAGCTAAATTATGATGTCACAGCTATATTTGTACGTCGTTTTACGCAACACGACTTTCCGGTTTTAACCAGTAATTTTCCAGGCTTCTTAGTTTAGTATTTTTTTTTATCAAAAAAAGTGACATACTGTATGTGAGTGAATGCTTGATCACTTGGCTAGCGAGTCTAAAAACGAAATATGATTCAAAGAGTGTGCCCATCCGTGGGTTATTACCTTCCCGGGAAGTTACTTGCGGTGGCGTAAGTCGAATCCCCGTTGTTTTTCTTCCCCGGGTCCTTGTACGATATGGAGTCGTACTCAGCGTCGTTGACCATGGGTCCAAGGTTCAAGTGGCTGTATTCATCTGAGAGGGAGGTAGGTGCGTTCGGGACGGGAGAAGCTTCCGCGTACGTCGCTTCGCTGACCATCGGAGGGGTCGGGTCCAGCTTCCGAGGTGGTTTCTTCGGTCCTTCCCGCGCCGGTCCCAATTCTTTTGGTTTTTTCTT
Organism: Ciona savignyi; assembly: GCA_000149265.1. Lineage (NCBI taxonomy): Eukaryota > Metazoa > Chordata > Ascidiacea > Phlebobranchia > Cionidae > Ciona > Ciona savignyi. The sequence continues at coordinate 203,765 of CH002394.1, forward strand.
GCCGATTTTAGCTGTGGGGATGAGGATTATTTTCACGCTGGATTGATCTGTTTGTTATGCAAGTGTTGGCTTAGGTGAGGATGGGGTAGGATATTCATGTTTATCCCTGTGAACAGGAAAACCAAGGGGTTAACACCCATTCACACAGTTCTTTCATTTAGTAAAACCTATTATTCTACTGGGTTCAGGCAATGACCATTAATTGCCTTTGCCAAGGACACAACCGACGAGCTAGTGACTAGTTTTGAACATGCGACCCTTCGGCTGAAAGGCAATATCCCACCAGACTAATCTGTCAGACACAATTTGTCGAACATTTTTTTATTAATAATGTTACAAAATAACATAAGTTGGTTTAAACAAGACTGATATAAATTTTATAATATCACAATACAACTACGAAGTGAAAATGTAACTGAAATACACCAAATTTACACTGTTAACTTAACATTTTCCACTTCAACAATGGCACAACCTTAATAACACAGGATATAATAGAAATAGCACATGCAAGAAGTTAAATTCGTACCGTATATAATAAAGGGGCTAAAAAATTTTTGAAAGACCTATTTTATATATAATGGCTTTATGTTTTTTTCACATATCTTACAATTATATACGTTATATGCAGTAAGGGTATATGTTCCTGTGTCAAATCATCAAATCAATAAACGTCAAATCAAAATTGTGTCAAATCAATTAAAATAAGCAAAGTCTGTTTCTTAAAAAAAATGTTTTTTAATTGTTTAGAAAAATGAACCAGGACCAATGGACACTTACGCTTTGGTGGTTTTGATTTGACGGGGGGTTTTTCAGCATTGACAGGTTCGTTGTAGGTGTAAGCGTCGTCTGCAGCAGGAGATTTGTTTCCTTTATCCCTTCGGACATCAATGGGGTCATCGTAGAGCGACGACCCGGGGTGCTGGGCGCGCGGGGATGATGGTTGGACCGCGAAATGGGGTTTCTGGTGGTTGAAGGTGTGGCTGTTGGTGCTTGATGTGCCTGGGGGTTTGGGTGGGGCAGGGTTAGTTTGTGGGGGTTGTGCAGAATTTGTTGGGTGTTGGGGGAAAGGTGGTTAGTGGGGCAGCAGAATTACTTGGGTATCGAAGGAGTTTGGACGGAGCAGGGTTAGTGTCATTATTATAAGGGTCTGTGTACAATTTCATGGGTATATATACACTGTACAATTTAATCGCTTCAGTTTTTCTCGTTATACCCTAATATTACATGTCCAAATATTAACTGTAAAACAAAATCACCATAATTTTTTTACTTTATACATACCGGTATGTTCACTAATTGTTAAAAAGCTTACTTAGCTACTAACATTTCTGAGCAATCATTTAACACAAAATTATCCAGTACCATGTCTACCGACAATAGTTATCAAAAATACAGCGTTCGCATTAAACACAAAAAAATAAACACAAAAACTTATGCTTTTTGGTGGGGATCTAACACATGGAAGTATTCGAGAAGAGTGAAAATAAAGAAATTGATGGGAAATGTCCATACTTGCAGCGCGTCCTCTGGATGCCAGAGCTTTCACGTTGTGTTCCACCTCTTGGAAGATTGCGTTGTATTGGTCGGTTTTGAAATAAAACATACCTGGATGGGAGTTTAGGAACATAATTCATGGACAACTCGATTTGGATTCAAAACACTGTTTACCAATTGGTTTAAGATGCTGTATTCTGTGTATATATTATCAATTCAAATTTTCTTTTAATACAATTCTTATGCAATTAAAACGCAATGGCGCCAATTAAATTAAACATGAATTTTACATATGTTTCGCAAAAATAAACCTGAATGTTGTATATGTTTCGGCTACAACTGTTGCTATATTTTAAAGCGAACCAGAGAGACTGTAGACTCAATGATGTAACTGAAACTTCTTTAAAAAGTATGTTTTTCCAACTACAATTGCTTTGTTGGTTTTAGTTGCTTGGAAATTAGTTTAAAAGAATGCTTTAATTGATAATTCATAAACAGAACAAAGATGAAAATCTATTGTTGTCATTTTAAAACGCAGAGTTATGAAGGCGTTTTCGATTCACAAAGTGAAAGTCTATCGCTATGTCAGATAGATGGATTTCATTTTCGTATTATACAATGGTTCTATTGATACACATTACAGCTTTCACTCTACAAGCATAGGAATACGAACAGGAAAACCGTTGATTAATCTTATATGCTTTGCAAACAAATCGATGTGTACCGACGCAACAAGTTCAATTGATGATGCGGCGAGTGCATGAAGGACAATTTGGAATATTAAAGCAGTTGCTTACATGGCCAGCGCCGTTATGCAGAAAAACAATTGGAAATATTAAAGCGGGTTACAAACCTTCCCCAGATTGACATCGTCTTCCTGCTTCAAGTGAAAATTCTTGCTTATCTCTGCCATACCTGTGCCATGCATTATAAGTTAATTAAATGGTGTGCTTAAATGATAAGCATCTTAAAAAATGTGTGATATATATTATGAGCATTGATTATGATGTGCGACACATGATAAGTTTGAGTTTATGAATATTAAATGGTGGTTTAATGAAGCCAAGAACAAAGAATTATTAATAGTTAAATTTAAGAAAACATGTTTACAAAATGTAAATATGTTGACAATATGTAAAAAAGCCTCTTAATATAGAGTTATTAAAAGTTGCACAGAAAACAACTCCTGTCCGACACATTATAAGTATCTTAAATGTTTGTTTAATAATGCTAATAACAAAGAATTATCAATAGATAAACAGAACACAACTCAATGATAAAATGTAACAATATGTAGAAT
>CH002394.1:206661-221037 GCA_000149265.1 Ciona savignyi
TGATAAAATGTAACAATATGTAAATATTTGAAAATAGATAATAAAGCAAGGGAATCAAAATATATTAAGAGTTAAACAGAAAACAACTTGAACATCAAACAATATGTTGACTAAAGCGTTGTTAAGTTATCTCGCAAGCATTCCAAATCTAAAAATATAAGTGCAAACAATACAAAGCTAACCAAATGACGCAGAAAACATTGTGTTTGAAGCAGTATAACAACAGTGGGTAGCCTAGATGTGCGTTGTGCGCTATTTTTAGGTTTACCACTACATCTGCAATATACTTGAGGTAAAAGCGAAAGTGGTCGATCCATTTTATTTTCCAGTGAACTAGTGCACATTATACAAGGATTTAAATTGAAAATGATGTGCTTATGGTAGGCGAAATATTTTTAACATTGTTTTACATATAATAGACAATAAGAAAATATTGCAATGTCTAACTATATTGCCATTTACATAAAAATCCTTAAAATAAGGAGTTGTAACAACACATAGTTAAAATGCTAGTTATCCTATCAGCTATATCTCATGTACAATTTAACCATGTATTAACCGTATTAGTACAATTTATATTATACAACGCTTAAAATGGGCAGTGCTTTGTGCGCGTATACTGGCTTCCTTTCTATAATGAGGTTGACGTAACATGGAATTCATTGTACGTCACAAGACAAAGTGTAGGTTGCTTAATATGTTTGCTATCAGTGCACAATCTATAGCTACCTAGCTTATAACAGTTGAAGTCATCAACTAAATAAGGGAAAGTTCAAAATATTCCATTTTTATTATCAGCTTGTGGACAGACCCTTTGAATAAATTGAAACTTTGTTAATAAAGACCTGATTATTTTGCTTGAAATGTGCTCTGTTTTAAAGCAATTAACATTAGAGATGTTACAATGTCTTTGCATTGAAGTATGGTAGGCTATATGTTACGTTTTTTCAATGAAAAGGGTCTACTTTTGGCATGATCCAACATTCTCACAGCCCTTTAATGCAACCACTAGTAAAATATTTACACCAACAACGCATTAAAAAACTGAAACAGGTGTCTTTCAAAAAGAAAAAGAGATAAATCTCAAAACATTTCCATTAACACACCATCAACATCAACACTTTTGGGAACTTTTGGGACTTTTTTTCCATCAACACTTTTGGGACAATTTACAAAAAATCTTACTTTCTCAGTTGGTAAAGAGGCCACTTTATCACCGATTTCTTGGTTTGTTTATTAAGAAGCTCAACCTCTTCTAGCGATACGTAGAGATAGTATGATCCTTTGAGGTGGAGTCGTCTTGCAACATCTGTTTCATGGATTACCACGTCGTAAAGTTGAGCTGAAAATGGGGTGTTGGATTAAACCCAGTGTTTATAGTTAAGTTTTAAACAGGGGTAGTTTTTTTTTTAGTTTTTTCCCATTTTTTAAGAGAATTTCTTAATTAATGTGATAATTTTTTTTGTAATAATTTCTCTGTATACAACCAGTATACCTTACCACAACAAATAGATTAGTATGACGGGCAAAAGTGTGAAACTTGACCATTCTAAGACAAATTATAACAATACCTAACACAAACACAATGTTACAAAGTTTGCTGTGGGGATTTTTGCTTCCATATACTAGATTAATTAACAGTGTGGGATCATAAACTTGGTTCAAAAAATAAAAATTCGTACAATAGCCTTGGTGCCACAGAGGGCCACATTTTCGGAATAAGTTATTGTGACAAACACATACAATATATTAATTTTAATAGACTAAAGTTATTGGGGGGATGGAGGGGGGTTGTAGAGCAAACCATGTTTAGAGTCTTGATAATTTACCGTCATCGAGAACCGAGTAATACTCAGATCCACTGCTATATCCGAACAACGTGAAGTTTAAATCGCTCAGCCAGGCACTGTATTCTTCATAGTTGTCCAGGGTGATTGACTGCGAAATACAACATTACAGTAGTGCTGGTTAACATAAGTAACAGATTTTATTAACCATAGAGTGCACTTTGAATACTTGTTTTCTCAACAATTGATCGTGCCTCAATAGCTCAATATATGAATTAGATAGAACTGAGTCATGCAACTACCTATGGTTGCACCTGGTAATGCAGTGTGCCTTATGGGTCGTAAAATATGGCACATAATGTAAGGAAAAAATAATCACACTCCTTACTAGGGCCGCTATTTGTTAAGTGTTGCCATGCAAACTTTTTAACACTCGACGAAAACATGCATCGCATCACTGCTTAAAACAGACCTTTACCTCAACACCATTATTGTGTGAGGTCTCTTAAAGATTTGACCAACTATTTTTCAACCAAGGAAAAATATAATAGCTCCTTTGTAAAAGACGAACCAAATTGTAAGCAAGAAATGAATCATTACCAATGTTTTACTCTCCACTGTGATTCTTATGGCACAACTGTTCGAGTCAGCTTCTAGAGGACTGCAATTTTCTAGGTTGACGATTTGCTGAAAAAGTTTATATGCCGTTTAGACATACAAACAGATTCTTTAATTAAGTTGAAATAGCAAAAAAACAGGCACGGGCATCATGCAGCCCGCCGGCGGTGTCTGGCCCTTAAAGTGATTTTAACTGGCCCGCATACTGTATGTAACCATATCCTGTAATTAAGATACTGAATACTATTCATGTAATAATCCGGTCCACCAAGGACTTTATTTTCTTACATCTGGCCCACCTACGTGAGAAGTTGCCCACCCCTAGTATAAACTGATTCAGTTAAAATACTTTTTGTCAAAATTGAAATATGACAATCATATTCAACTGCAAAATAAAGTTTTTATATCTAAACAGAAAACAAAATATACTCCAAGAACACAACTTGCACCAGTGTCTGCTAGGTCTACAGCTACAAATTTAGGTAAAATTTATATATATCGTTACAAGAGTTGAACATTTTTTATCCGTCAGGTGTTGTACATATAAAACAAACCACCATCATTAAGTTAAATTATAATATTATTGTCCAGCAAAAATAGACATTAAACATACATCACAGGGTACCCATGTTTTTATAAGATACAGTTTTGAAAGTATAGTCATGCCACCATAACATTAGAGATGTTAACATACTTGGATTCTAATAACAGCTAATCGATCGGAACAAGTTTGAAAAAATGTAGTTTGGAAAAAAATACTTTTGACAAAGAATAATATAAAAAATACTAGAAATCATTTCTGGGCAATTGCTGCTTTCAATTATAATGCATGCTGCACCAAAATCTAGTAAAATTGAAATTTCTTCATTAGTCATTACTTTGTATAAGCTGCTGGAGCTTTGGAAAGCGTTACAAAGGCCTCTGCAGGTTATTCACAGAGTGTGAATAGCTTTTTGCTAAACATACACACAAACTGATTAATTGCATCTTAATATTTTTAGTGGTTTTTCAGAAAATTGGTTTTAGAACCTGTTCAACCAAAATTATCATATTGCTTAACAACCAACAATTAGGTAAATACTATTATTAATTTACAGTGTTGATTATTTTTGTAAGATTGAGATTGATTAATAGATCAATAAGTGTAATATTGTGGGCCGACTCCTAGTCTACACTATAAGTATTAAAGTAAACAAAGACATATTGTTTTAGGCCATAGGATTAGAAATTGTGTCCAGCTCAATAAAGTTTTGGAACTGTTGGCCAAGGGTACCATCAAAGAACTTCTGATATTTATACTAACCTCGTTAATGCATGGCAAGTGCACTAGTGAGATACTATCTTGCATGCATTTAAAAATAATCTGAATATGCAATACAACTTAGGCATAGGACAGGATATTTATGTATGAGTGGTAAAACCAAGGGTGATAACACACAAGCAATCGTCAGATCACCTTGCGCCCACCGTCGGAATACTGGAGCTATTGCAGTGTGTTGCGCATGATAGACATTTTTCTTCAATTTGGTAGAACCCACTAATCTGCTGGGTTCAGGCAATGTCCATAAAGTGTCATGCCCAAGGACACAGCCGATAAGTTAGCAACCAGTATCAAGTCTGAAACCTTTCGGTTGAAAATTGTCGCACTAAACCACCAGACTAACCAGTCAGACAAGTATTTGCACTTTTTTATCTATCGTTAATGCACTCGGAAAATGCATTCGACTATCCCTAATTTGCAACTTGGTTAATTGCTTGCTGTATGTCTACCCTTGGAGATATGCCATTCTTTCTAGACTTTGACACTTAAAACACCTTGGCATCAAAAATTGTTTACTACAGTAACTGTAATTACCAACTTATTCTAGAAACACTGGGTAAACACATATAAATTCTATATAAAATATAGAAATTCTAGAAACACATATAAAAATTTCTAACTGTGTATTTACCTTACCTATTTCTATGGTTTTGCCTTCTATTGACTAAACAGCAACACTTAATCTATCATCTTACCTTTTTACCATTTTTCTCAAACGATTCTTTGTTATCAAATATTTCTAGTCTCGGAGGCTTTTGCGTTCTCGCATGCAACGCAGCATATTTCTTTGACGATTTCTAAAAAAACAATAAAAAAAGTGTCAAAACAGTCCAAAACTTAATTTAAAATTGCATTTTTACCTTTCCACCTGGTTTTATGTAGTGAACAGGTCCAACTCTAACGGGCTCGGCCATGGTCAAAACAGCAAAGAGGCCAAATCTTTACGAAAGCGTTCAGGTAGAAATTTCAGCACTAAATCAATGGGCGAATTGTATTCAATAGCCCCCCACACCTTTAACGCACAGCTGATTGTAAATGAAACAAGATTAATCACAGCGCCACCTACATCCTACTTCTCACAAATAATTATTTAAATGACTTTTATCAACACCCCGAAAGAAATTAAAGTATGTGATATATATTTTAAAGTTTGAAATAAATCATGCTTTTTTAAAGATTGAAATAAACCAGACTAAAATATGTATACAAAATGACGCTAATAATTAAATTGTCAAATATACACCAAAATAAAATATATATTAGGATAGGATAGGATAGGATATTCATCTTTATCCCCGTGAATGGAAAAACCAAGGGGGTTAACCCACGGACAATCTTCAGATCACCTCGCGCCCACCGTCGGGTACCGGAGCTATTGCAGTGTGTTCAATTTGGTAGAACCAATTAATCCGCTGGGTTCAGGCAATGTCCGTAAAGTGCCTTGCCCGAGGACACAACCGACTAGCTAGCGACCAGTTTCGCACCTGCAACCTTTTGATTGAAAGGCGACGCACTTAACCGTTAGACCAACGGGCCGGAAATATTTTAATGTTGGTATATGTAGTCGCCTCAATACTTATTATTATCGTTAAATAACGTGGCCCATTTACGAGTTATTAGATCGCTATCTTTTATTGTGCGGTAAACAAAAGAGGGCGGCCTCGTCGTAAATGGGTATTCATGGATATCTCATTACAAATCTTCAATGTCATAACTTCTTATGCCGACATGTCAATTTGAGAGCAAGATATCCGCTAAGCAGCAAAGAACTGTATTAAAAGATCTAGTATATGTATACCTGCTTATGCAATTTTAACTAGGTTATTAAGAGTGAAAGACAGGCATTATTTAACTATAAGCAAAAATGTTTTATTAGATTTACACCGAAAAGGGGAAACACAAACGATATACAGAGCCTATTGAAATGGAATGGACACTGAGATCTTATATTATAAACAACTGTAGTGTTGTAATAATATAAAGTTACTTTATTGTACGGTCGTGTGGCCAATTGGTTAAGGCGACCGATACATATACCGACTACTATATAAAAAAAACGGGCCGAGTGACGATCCCATCATGGTTTCCAAAATTGGCTCGGTAAAAAAAGTTACTTTATACACCAACTAGTGTTTTTCTAAAATGGATTGCGTGTTAACTTTGATGTGTAAATTTAATCATTTTTTACCAGGATCAGTTTTGAACTCATAGTAGGGTCGTTTCTAAGTCGTTTTTGGAATATAATTGATTACATGTATTGGTCGCGTCAACAGTTCGGTTATTTTTAACTGAATTAAGTTTAGCAATTGTGAGTCTAGTCAGTGATACCGTAAATTTAGGATTTGGTATATGCACCGGTCGCGTTAAAATTTCGTCAAAATTTTAGCTCAGTGTAAAAGCTTGGAGTGATTCTGTCGTCCCAAATAGGCCACAAGGAATGAGTTCAGTGAAATCTCGTCCTGTCCAGAGCGCGACGTCCACAAGGACTAGTGGAACATCGGGGTCTATAGACATGATTAGTAGAAGATACAACCACCCGTCCAGTATCAAGCCAACAGGGCGAAGAATGATATACACAGGTGTGGTAAACTATGTTATTTGCCTTTAAAAGCAATACGGCAGCTGACATATCAAGGCTAACTTAACATTCCGACCGGCTAGTCAGGCGGTTTAGTGCGTCGCATTTCAACCGAAAGGTTGCAGGTTCGAAACTAGTCGCTAGCTAGTATAGGTTGCGCTTGGGCAAAGCACTTTTACGGACATTTCCCGAACCCATCGCATTAATGGGTTCTATCAAATTACAGGAACGTTTATATCATAGCCTGCACAACAACCTGCAATAGCTTCGGTAACCCGACGGTGGGCGCGAGGTGATCTGACGATTGCCCGTGTGTTAACCCCCTCGGTTTTCTCATTCACGGGATTACACATAAATATCCTATCGAAGTTTCATTGTTGTGCGTTTATTCTCGTGACAATTAGCTCCCTCCCCATGGAGCAGATGTAAGGCTGCATGGTTAATTACGCGACCGATTCATATATCGCTTCATAAGTAAAAACGGTATTAGTGACGATCCAATCATGGGTTCGAAACTTATCCCAGTAAAAAAATAAGCCCTCCCTAAAAACGACCACCGGAAATGGTACTTGTATGTAAATATAATTATTTGAATACGATATGTCTGTTGATCTCTGTGAATATTATAAGGGTAATCGCGAGATCATCTTGCGCCCACCGTCGAGTTAACGGAGCTATTGCAGTGTATTGTGTATGATTGAGACTTTCCTTTAATTAAGCAGAACCCATTAATTCGGCAATGTCCGCCAAATGACTTACCTAAGCATACAAACGGTCGAATTCAAACCTGTAATTCATAGGCTGAAAGGTGACGCACGAACCGACCAACGAATATTAGCGTCAGTTGATTGTCTGAAGTAACATTGATGACTTGGTCAGTATACCACCTTACAGTTAACTAATTGATTTCATTTCCAGGGCCTTCGGGTGCGCTAAGCCATCAGATGAAAGTCGGGGAGCGAGGCACGTACGTCGGTATCGCCCCTCTCTCACAGGAAGTGACGAGTGCGGCTGAGTACCTGTACCGCCCGTGCACTTCTAACGCCCCTAAGTGCCAAATGCGTCACATGAGAGTCGGCGAAATCGGTTGGAACGTGTCAACACTGCTGAAAAACTCAGTGTTGCCAGTTGTCATTTCTCCGGGGAGGCGATGATGCGTCAATAAACCATAGAAATCACAATATTTTGTTTTATTGGAAAATACAAGGTGGTGCTAGGGGTACATTACTCGGTTAGCACTTGGGTTAAAGTAAAAGTAATCAAGGAAAAAAGGGGGATTGCAGCAAAATTTGGAACAAGCCACTAACGTTAACTATCTAAATCGTTGTATGCTGTGGCTTACAGATAGAAAAAAGAACAAAAATACCCGACTTTAGCGGTAAAATCGCCAACAAAATAAGTTCCGTAAGTGCACGTCAGTCGGGGGCTACAAATCATTGGGAATAAAAATGGGAAATGTTTCAGGAATGCGAAATATACGTCTGCAAGGCACTACAGCGTCGCCTAGCGTCGTTCTTTGTGGAGTGAAGCGTGAAAGCAATTGGGGTCGGGGGTAGGTACAGCGAGAGGGAAAAGAAAAAGTAAAAATCACTGAAAATTGCTATCAGGCGTCAATTAGGTTTCGGTTCAAAAGGCACACATTACAATTACATTCGCGCATATATATTAATATATATGACCTAACAGTGGGCTGTTATTACTCAGACAAAGGTGGACCTTGGGTTTACGACGGAATTTCGTGTGTGTTCAGGAGTAAATGAACACGGAGCACCAAATGTAAATTACAATCTTGCTTCAGTTCGAACTCTCTATGCTTCTTCGCTACGGCTTTTAACGGCATTGGATAGGGGAAGTGCATACGTAGGAATGGCTGTTATATTGAAATGCAAGAAGGGAAATGGATTATTGTTTGAATCTGTGAGTCAAAGTCGTATTAAAATGCATGGGCGGGGGATCCGTGCATATTTGCGTATTGCGGTTGGTCTACCATGCTTATTTTGCATAGCGAATTTACACAAAATTTGCATTGTAAAAAAACGGCTAAATAGGGACTAACAGACTAGTGCAAAAATTACTGCGGAAAAATAGTGTTGCCGAAAGCGCGACTCCGCGTGCTTCTCACGAGTGCGGTAACCCTGGTCGCGCAACACTGGGAAACAAACGTGCATTTTACGTTGCTTTTTCAGTACTCGATGCGCCGATAAAATATGAAGGTTATACAGGCACGGTGGGCTCATAAATACTGTTATATGGTTTGCGGATCTCGACGTTTTCAGCTGACGTCGGCGGGGTGTAAACGGGGGGAACGCCGCCGGCCGAGGGAGGTATACTCGATGAGATGTTTTTAACTGGACTCGGTGTCCGAGCCAAGTCCGAAGCGGAAAACAAATGTTCTCCGGTGTCTTGGTCGTATCCGAACGAAGGGGCCGCCCCTTCTATAGTCAATTCGTCTTCGTCGTCCGATAACCCGACGTAACTCTGGTTGTAAAGCCCGGGGAGATCTGTCACGTTGACGGGCGGAGGCTCCGCCCACGGCTGGTTCGTAGAATTGTTCGTGGAGTAGTTGTGCATTCCATAGTACGGCGAGCTGGACGAGAGGTCGGGCGTCGAGCCGCCATATTGGAACGACAACGCGTCCCTCGCGAGGTCGACGCCGGGATTCGGGAGATGCGTCGGCCGCGTCGGGTTGCTCTGGTCCCCGATGTTGCCGGAAAGGATGGGGTCGGGGGCGGGAAGGAACGCCGGGTTGCGGTACGTGCTGCTGGATGACGTAGACGCGACGGAGGTCGAGGCCGTGCTGCTGCCACCTGGCGACGACGAGGCGCGTAGTTTCTCCAGCACTCGTTCGCGTTGGCATTGCGAGGCGAACATGTTGGACTGGACAGCGCGCACAAGGTACCTGGGGAACGCAACGGTTAAAACCTAATTGATAGTTGGATGGATTTGTAGATTCTGTCTTGGAGTGTAGGGAAATCCACATTGAATATTCTAAATCGTCGGAAAACTCGTTCCCACAACTCACGAATCTTCTACAATTTGTTATACAAGGCGTTGCTCCTGTTTTATTTTAATCCGCTGGGTCAAGCAATGTCTGCTAAGTGCCTTGCCAATGGACATAACCGACTAGCTAGCGGCTGGTATCAGTTTTACAACTGATCGGTTAAAACAGGGGTTCTTAAACTGGGGGGCGCGCCCCCCTTGGGGGGCGTGGAAGCTTCTCAAGGGGGGCGCGAGCATGACAGTGACATATTGCAGGGTTCGAATTAACGATTTTGAAACGATTCGCGAAATGCGTGGGATACGAGAAAATCGTTTTCGCGCTTTAGCTATGTTAAATTGCCTTAGAATGCGATTTCAGAACCTCTCAAACTAATCTTTAAAGCCAGAAAGATTATTCATTAAGCAAACAGTACCGTTATTCAGTAGTAATGATAAACTACAATAAACGTGCCGTGAGTTAATGCGTGTAGGATAGGACGAATATCGACGAAACGAAGCCTTTGAAACGAGTAATCTTACTTGTTAAAACACCGTATAACCTTATTATAAAGAGGTGTGTCGCATCTCCGCCAATCATAAATAAAGGAATCGTGGTATATTAACGCATAATGACTATTGTTGCGTTGTGATAGAAATGCTTATTATGTGTCAATAATGCAAAGTAAAAGCAAGGTAAATAAATGTAATAGTAATTCCATTGTTAAAAGTGCGCGAAATCAGTAACGGTAATTAATATTTTCGCGATTTTGTTAAATTTTGTAATTCGCGAACTTTAAAAAACGGTTCGTGAACCCTTGCATCCTTTACACTAAGCAGGGTAATGGCAAATAAATTTCGTAAATTTGATTTTTGAGTAGGTGAGGCGTGAGCATGAATCACAAATCTCAAGGGGGGCGCGACTGAAAAAGTTTAAGAACCACTGGGTTAAAAGGTGACTAACAGATCTATCTATGTGATATAGTTCGTCACGTTATTTTTTGTGCCGAGCTAGGTTTCGAACTCATTATGGGTTCATCACCAAGCCCGTAGAATTGGTATGTATCGGTCGCGTTAACCATTCGGCCGGACTATTTTTGCGTCACGTTATTTTTTTACCTACACAAGTTTCGAACCCAAAATGGGGACGTTACTTCGGCCGATTTGTATATATCAGTCGGTATATGTATCGGTCGCGCTAACCATTTGGCCACACGACCGTAGATAACGCGACGTTCAAACCCACCTTGGAAAGAGTGCCACCGCCGTCACGAGAAGAATCGAGAACCAGAACTGGCCGGTTTGTATGACGCGCTCCATGACGAAATAGGGGTTGGAGGGCGGTAGACAGGTGGCGCATACTATGTTGTATATGAGGGAGTACGCGAAGAACACAAGGACACTGCCGATCTGGCAAACCCAGTGTATCCAAGTCTGCAAGGAAAGATAATACGTCAAACAGGAAAAAAGTTAATTTTAAAACTTGTCTATAAGGCGTCCCCAAATGTAAGGTAGGATATTCGGTTCATCACGGTGATTTGTAAAACGCAAGGGGCGTTCTCGCACGATTACGATTACGTCCAATTTTGGGTTAGAGAATCTATTGCAGTGTGTTGTGTATGATTGAGACGTTCCTTCAGTTTTGGTAGAACCCATTAATCTACCATATACATGCAAGTGTGCATTACCCAAGGACACAACCGACTAGCCGGTTCCTGGTTATGATCCCACAACCTTTCGATCGACAGGCGACGTTTGCACGTACAGGGATGAATCAATACAAAACGGTAAATATTTAAAGCAGTGGTTCTGAACATGTGGGTAATTACCCATAAAGGGGTCATTTAGCCATTTAAACATGGTAACATAAATTAACTTCGATGGCAAATGCCGCAAAAATTATTTAAATTGTTTCTTTAAAAGGGGGTAATTGATATCCATCAAAACATTTTAGGGAAAAAACAATAGAAAAAAGGTAAGAACCACTGATTTAAAGGAACAAAATCATTAAATTTTGCGCAAATTCTCACCCAAGTTTTGGTTTCAATCCCGAGATGAATGAGAATAACGAACACAGCGGCTGTCGTGACCACCGTTCCCCACTCTATGAGACCGACTTCAGTATCGAGGTATATCTGGATGGGAGAAGGGGGTTACTAATTTATAGGTACGAAGAGAATTGGCGTAAAAGGAATTTTTAATACTTTTATTACAGAAATATCAGTATAACAATATTTTATCAGAGCAATATTAGTTTTTTTAAAGAAAAATATCATTTTAATCAGTTCTTGTTAGAAAAATGTCTGTTCTTAATCATTTTTTAGGAAATAACAGTTTTTTTATCATTTTTAAATATTTTTTTTTATTTAAGTTTAAGTTTTACACCAGAAATATATACAGATATAGAATGCTGTTCAGGTAAAATTAGAATTAACTTTTTATGTTTCTACGTCAGACCTGTGTTGGTTAATGAAATTTCAGCAAACAAAAACAACATTTTGTATGCACAGGGGTAGAAAAAAGTTATTTATAAACATAAGGTTAGAAAAGGTCGCACTTCAACAAACAAGGATGTGGTTAAAGAGGATCATTGAACAAATGTGTACGTCTGGGATCCGGGTTAAAGAAAAGATTATCATTAAACAAATGTGCGCGCCCGGGATCCGGGTTAAAGTAGTTGTTATTTAGTGAACAACACTTTAATCCGAAAACACACATTTGACACAATAAAATCCTGGCATCGTTCCGTGCCATGTCCCGACACTGAACCACAGGTAGACTGGGTATTCAATTCATATTTCTTCAATTGGTATAAAAACACAGGGTAAAACTGATCAAACCACTGGATTTAGACGATGTCCAATTAGTGCTCAATTACTAGCAAAAGGCTGGTTTAGATCCTACATCCTTTCGGCTGACGCTCTAACTGACAGCACAGATTATTTGCTAGGTGGAAACTAAAAGGAGGGAAAGAGAAAGGGCGGGAAGGAGGTAAACTGCACACTTGAATGAAAATTAGTATATAAGGGTTAATGTTAAGGCAGGGGTTGGAGCTTGGAGTTAGGGTTAGTTCTTGGGTTGAGATGTATTTGGGACAGGGTTAGAATTCATTTCCATAGTTTTAGTAAGCAGTTTCCCTCCTTCCCTCTTTTCATTCTTTAAGTGTTACCTAACCATCATAAAACCAAATGTTGGAAAAATGTTCGATTTCGAAGCGCCAACTGTTCGTTATAAAGTAATTCGACTCACCACATATAGAAAGAAGAATATGATGAGACTCTGGTACAAAGCGTCCAGCATATTGATCCAGAAAGTACGTTGTAGGTAGAGCTGGGAAATAGTTCGTTTTATATGTGGATCAGACGTCAGATTGCTAGTTATTTGACTCAGTTATGTTGCTGAATGAAGTGAATTAATGTAACGGTATCCAAACTTTGAAGCAGCCACAATTTAAACCCCTTTTAAAATTTTTAAGCAGAATTTAAAATAAAGAGTAACCAAAATTTAAAAAAAAAAAATGTTTTAGAAGCAATCGGAATTTAAAGTTTTACTAAAATCAGGGAGTAACCACTACCCCAATATGCCCAGACAGTAAAGTGTTCTTAACTAATTCCTTTTTCAACAGAAACCCCATAAAATTATTAAAACCATAGAAAAGAATCAAGATTTTAAGGCTCTAAGATGCTTCCATGCACCATAGAGGAGTGCTTGTCAAATTTTTGAAAATCGTACATTTTCAACTTTTTTTTTTGTAAAAGCCTGCAAACCACGGTCTTCAAAGCAGTAAAGTTAATCCATAACAATCAGGTCAGAGTCATAGTTCTGTCTTTTTATAATGATACAGTGACAACTGGTATAAAAATAAATTCACTATATTGTTTTATGGTATGTAATGTACCCCGGTATGCGCTACTATAGTGGTAAACCCTTGAAAACTTTGGTAAAAATCCTTGGGTGTAAAATATAAAAATCCTTGGGTGTAAAATACACATGGTTAAAAACACAATACACAGTGTGTATTACACACTGTTAAAAACACTTAAAAAACACCGCCCAAGAGACTTTAATATTCTGCAACAGTCGAATTACCTCGTCCTTAATGCCTTGCATGTAAAGCTCGGGTTTTTTAAGCAACGTGGCAGCGTCTATATCCTTGTCTAGAACGCCATTGACGAGGGGTGGCACGGAGGTGAAAATCAGGTTGAAAATAAGAAGATACGACTGTTCGATCATGTTTCCACCGCTGAAACCGCATAGGATTTGGAACCAGAAAATAAGAAACACAAACGCCTGAAACGTAGATCGGTCGTTTTTAGGAATGTATTTATGTTTTTTTAGGGAAATCAAAGAAGGGTTATTACACAGGTAATTATTATATAATCTCACTCACAATTGTAGAATTAAATTTGTAGTATTAATTGTGTGGTGGCTTTTAGGCAAATATTCATGTTTTTTAAGGAAGAAAGAAGAGTTATTCAATAACTAGTTTATCTTGTTCATATACGTAGTATTAAAAAATCTTTATGATCCCAAATAAAAATAAATAGGTCAGGATATTTAGATGAAACGGCATAAAATGTAAAATGATTTTTTTGGATAATACGATATTCATGTTTTTAGGGAAAATAAAAGTAATAAGCGATAAATATTCGTAAATTCCCCACAATGCATTGAAAACAATTAATTGGGATTTTAAAGTATGGTGAGAAACAGTATAGACAAAATTCAACTTACGGCATTTTTATAGAAGAAATAAAGCACCATCGAAGCCAGTCTTGCATAGTTCCAGTGGCCGTGCACCAGTAACAGCTTTTTAAGGAATCTGAACTGGGCAAGTGCATAGTCGCTGCTCATAACAGCTTGCATGCCCTCCTGACCACTCAAGCCCACCCCTATATCTGCCACTTGGATCATGCTCACGTCGTTAGCACCGTCACCTAATCACATGAAATATTTTCGTGAATAGGAGATATTTTCATATTTGTGAGATATTTTCGTGAATATAAAAAATATTTTCGTGAATATGAGATATTTTCATATTTGTGAGATATTTTCGTGAATAGGAGATATTTTCATATTTGGAGGATATTTTTCGT
>CH002394.1:240403-257437 GCA_000149265.1 Ciona savignyi
TTTTTTTGGTAAATTTATATTTTATTATCTTTTAGAATCAGTAAAAGAAGTAAAGATCAATCTTAGCCTGTCAGAATTAGTTTCGTTTTACAAGTTACTGAAGATAATTTTATGGTGAAATACATACATATTTCCACCTCATAAAATGGGGATTTTTGCTTCCATATATTGGATTTACCATTTTGGATTATTAAACAATTAAATATTAATTGGTGGTCACGAAATAAGTGAAGAAACACATATTCTTAACCTTAAGGATTATTTTAGAAAACAGGCGTGATTGTCATATATGGTGTGGGTTCAAATTTATTAAGAATATTCACAAAAAATACATTAAACTTAATCTAATTGTATTACGCACATTAAATCTATAACAGTTCTATCTTGAGCGGGCGATATAACAGGATAGTTATGGCTATTAATAGAAATACATGGCGGCGCAAAAACATCACGCGCACCCTGTTTTATTTCATTTATATGGCAACGCGTCATCGTTATGTTACGTCATAGAACGCCCGTGAATCACGTGAACGCACAGACCAATGTTAACGGAAGGCGAGGTGAGCATTGTTACCGAACAATAAGAGTCTGTCCAAGCGGAACGACACGCCCGAGCTGGGGCCGGGTATGCGGGTATCGACCAATTCTTAAAGAAAGGTGAAAACAGCGTAAAACTTATGGTTAAAACGAGTAAAAATTATGGAATGATTAAGCGTCCAAATGAACGGCGGCATAAGTGCTATCTGTTCATCATATTAAGCATAATTCCTAATTAGATCGACACGCGTAAAAAACCGCGTTAACAGAACAACTGCAAATATGACGCAAATCCGATAATTAGAAAAGGGAATCTACGAAATTAACTTCACATGCGTTCAGGAAACCACCAGCGCACAACGGGTGTTCTGTTTTTCAATCTTCGTGAAATCGAAAATCGTAAAACTAAACCAATTCTTCGAATGGTAATTTAAAAGGGTTGGAGGAAACGTTTTATTTCGATATTAGATGTAGGTAACTTTCGTTGTGGACATAATCCTTTTATTGCTGTCAAAAAGGACAAATTCCAGGAAACTGGTGTTTTTTAATACGCACTATACACTATTTAAGTAATTTCCATTTTATATACAATAAGCTTTATTCGAAAATATAAGAAACCACCAGCAAAACGCGAAGCAAACTTTATAAAACGGGATTATGAACTTTGAATTCCTGAAATACCAGGTTCCCTTGCGGGTTAGCTATCTTGAGTCAGGCATGGTGGGAAATCCCCGTGATAAGCATGATTACTCTGCATGACAAAGGCGACACTTGAGTAAGATTTTGGGGTTTCTACCCAGCTTTTAACCACTGCTTGAATTATTAAAGGCGAGTTGTGCATAGTGTTGAAAAAGCCTGTAGCACCTCAAACTAGAACACTTTATATTTGGACATTTATAAGAAAAAAAGGTATTTACCGATTTTTAATAAAAAACGACAGAAAAATCATGTATGGTGATTAATTACTTTTAAGGAAAGGTGGGAGTAACTTAAATACTTAATAAACGCGCTAGGTGCGAACAGAAGTCTTTACGACGGAAAGAATGCACTTTAATCGCTGATCCAGTTAACTTGATAATTAACGGGTCTAAAGCTTCATATAAGCATTATGACATCAGATAAGGGTTAACAATCAAACAATCAACGAGTGAACGGTCTTTATGAAAAGGCAAATAAATTAATAACATTTATTTGTAAATTTAAACTTAAGAAAAATATCTAAAAGTTATATTCATACACAAACTATATACTTGTGCATTTAAAACTAGGGTAAAATCCCTATAAGCTATGGTAAACTGGTCGTTACAAACGCATAAACGATGGGCTACCGTAGCAGGTATAAAGCGTGCTTAAAAATATCAGTTTTAAAGTTTTAAGTAGACTTGAAAATTGGTTTTCGGGAATGCAAAAATATCTACCGGGAAATGAGACACTGTTCTGTGGATTTAGATGTCTCTGTCATATTTCCTGGAAGGACACAAACGAAGCACAAGCACCCGTGGTTAATATTTAACGCGTAATAAACGGTACCTTTCTTCCCAAGAAATATTTAAAGTAATTTAAAAATGCAAATCTTAAAGTAAAATGACACGAAATCGAATTAAATAACCTTGCTTCATTATTTGTAAATTTCGATACCAAAGATGCATTTCTTTACTATAGTGAAGACGGGATATTAAATCGATATAAAGCTTTGCTCTAAAAATAGCTTTAACGGCACACGCATTTCAAACATTTGAAATCACTTTTGGAGGCGGGGGGTTTACGCGACTTACAACATGAGAAAGTCATTTCTTGCCATGAAAGGCAAGATAAATTAAACTCGGAAGTAACTGTCAAACGAATATAAAACAAATATCAAACAAAACCAGAGAATGTGTAATTACGGACACCGCACGGATTTCTTGCTTTATTCATACGAGTTTCTGTAAATTCTTTAAACCAGGCATGGGCAACATACGGCCGTGAAGGGATTTTAACCGGCCCGTAGACCGTATCTAACCACACCCTGTAATGAAGATTTTGAATACTACTCTTGTAAAAATCCGGACCACCAAGAACGTTATTTTACCACATCTGGCACGCCAATTACAGAAGTTGCCCACCCTGCTAAGCCTCTAGCTGGTAAACAACTAAAAAAATGTGGATAGTATTCCTATTTATGGTTAATTTGAATATTGCGCTTGTGTTTATGTTGGGAAATGCTGCAATCCCTGGGGTGTAATAACAATCGCTAGAATACTTGTATATTCGCACACACCGTGGGCTTATTGGATTGCAGTGCGTTAAATACGTTAAAGACACTTTTACAGTTCTTGTTTAACCTATTAAACCACTAGATTAAGGTAGTGTCAGCTAAAGTATGTCAGCTAAACACAACCAACTTGCTCACGGCTGTTTTTGATCCCACGGTATTCCAACCACATTATAAAAAAGGTAGAAAACAATATCGAAAGACGAACTTGTTGGTTATAAAAATGGTAGAAAAAACATTTTGGAGAAATTTCCGACATTTTACAAGACATATATGTTCAATACTTTGTTGGTGCTTTTTAAATTTCTAGGAACCATTTGTTTGGGGTAGACGCGTCATATTAATTTGCTATAAGAAAAACAATAGCAACCTTTCGCGCAGGTTCTTCCGGTAAGTGTAGTTAATTAGAAAATGATTAAAATAAAAAAAGAACGACGCATAATAGTAAAAGATGCCAAGGTTTTCAATATAAACATAGCGTTAATACTTTATACTTAAAAAGACGGTCTTTGCGTTAAAATTTAAATTTTAAGGTGTGAATTTTTAAAACAAACACACTTAACAAATAAATACTGGTATGTATTTTTACCAGTTTTGGCGGTGGATATTATCTGGTTTGACAACACGCACTTAAAGTACCGGTAGTGGGAATATTGTTAAAATGACAAAAATTCCCATTTTATATCCAAACACGTTATCCGTGAATACACAACGTACTAATTACAATGAAAACGGCAGGCTGAAGCAATAAAAACAATTTACTTTCAAGTTTTGCTTTGTCCCATTAGAAATGGACAGCGTCACACGATAGTCTGGTATAATGAACTACAGACGTGACGTTACATCGGTGTAGGTACAAAATAACAAAACGTGACAAATTCTGCAGATATGACTGCGCAGTTGCGCAATAAAAAGTCTCTAAATGACGCTAAAACTTCATGGTCAAAATTTATATTCGGCGGGTTTGTTATGCACAAAATATGCAGGTTCGGATGTATTGAGAAAGTGCTATCAACCTTATTATATAAATATGTTTTACAACACTGATGTATAGACAGCGCTCTGGCGCAAAGAGTAGTAACTGTAATAATAACAACAAACACAAAATTTTGAGTTTAAAGATATGGTATTTATATAAGAAATAAAAAGTTTTGTCTGATCTACATCAAATACTTTTCTGTTAGTTTTAACGTTAATATTACTGTGCTATTATTTTATTTGTCTGGCGTTTGGCAGGAAAAAGCAGTATTATCACAGACTTTTCAAAGAAATTCCAACTATGGTATGAATATGTACCTATAGAGCAAACACGACATATCTTAGGGCAAACATATTTGAAGAGGATACGGTTGGATGTTATTGTGAGGCTGCATTACCCAGCAACCTCTGTCCTGTTAATAATTTACAAGCGTCTCAAAGTCTGATAGCTATGTTGTGTTATACAATCTTGACAAAATAGAACAAGCAAAGCAGAAAAGGAAAATATCCCTACCAGCGATGTGTGTGAATATATTTAAGATGATTAAAGCTTGTGATTGGTGTAATAAGAAACGGTAAATGGTAGGAAGTTTGCATGCATGCTGTTGGTATTAGCAGATTCAAAATGGCTATTTTGTGTCACATGATAACATCCGCAAATGAACAAAAACAATAATAGCCCAAACACAATTAACTGTTAGATGTATGGCAGAATAAGTCAATTTGCAAGATTTAATGACTATAAGATTGTTAGCTGCACGATGATTTAACTAAAAGTTAAATAACTGTAAATGGTATGGCATATTACTACTAATAAGGGATGTGCATCAGTTACTGTTTAGCTAGTTAACTGATTTGATATTATGAGTTATGAGTTAACCTTATATTAAGAAATGGTTAACTATTTCAGGGTATTCCAAAGCAAAGCAGTTACCCTATAAAGCGTTGTTGTCCTGCTCATAAACTCCAACATTTTACATTACTTTGTTTCATTTTTGAAAAAAGCAGTGTCCAGCAAATAATACATTTTTTTTCAATTTTAGTCGACCATAAGTTTAAACTGAAAATGCAATAGTCAAGACATGATCAAAAGGTTTTCTTATCCTTTAAGATTTTACCGTTACAAGAATATAGATATATACACATGCTTAACACCATGAATACAAATCAGAATATTTGACTTTCTATCGCCTTTGGCAATATTATTAACCTTAGGTGATTAACTCTAAATCCATGCCTAATAAATCAACTCATACTAACACCACTATCAGTTAGGTGATTAAGTTAAAAACCTTTAAAGGTAAAAAATGAGATCCATATTTAAACAAATAAATCGGCAGTTTTACAGGCATTGCCTTAAAAATAAAACTTGTATTATAGCAAGTATTGTTCAAGATAATAGAGTTAGGTGGTACAGCCGATATTGTGTAGCTCCAATACAAGTTTTGAGTATGTACTGTTATGTAGACTCTGTTCGAAAAAGTAAAGAGTTATGTGGACTATTGAACTCAAACCAGTTGAACCATGGGTGCTATTGTGCAATACCAGAGCCTCCCAGTAGGATAATCATGTACCATTAAACAAAACAAACTTGCATGATAATTATGAGTGAGTATAGATTCTGACACCGAGACATGCTTGAGGTGTTGGGTAAATCAAAGAAAACAGTCAAATACCTTTTCAAAACAAAACATTCAGCAGAATTGATCTCTACGTCACTTTTGTATCTCCCATAATCCTCAAATAAGTCTTTTACCGCTTGAATAAACAGAATAACAATCACGGGGGCCATAGAAACGAAGGGTTGAATAGCACCCACTTGTGGCACAAAGTTGAGAAGAACGATAAAAACGAAGTAACAATTGGCGAAGCGGTGGAACTGTTCGAATAAGTTCTTCGGTAGAAACGACAAAACCGTGTATTTGGTAGTCTGAACTTTATTCTTATCGAAATCGGTCATAAATTTCTTTATCTGTTGTAGACGTTCATCTGCTTCAATGTGATGATGCTCGGATAAAAGGTGACGTGGAACCAGAGTTCGGACTTTGTGCTCGCCTCTTATACGCCTATGACAAAAACAACCATTGAAAGATCTACTATCACTAGGATGACAAAGAAACTCGGAAAATACTCATCATAACACTGTTACTCAAGACCTCTTACCTCTTTTTAAAGTGAAGGAAGTCCTGTATGCTTCTTGTGTGTGTCATAACACTTGAGGACCTATTGACTGAACTATCTCCATTTGTAGTATGAGGCTCGGTGGGCAGTGAAAGGTTATTCATTTTGATTGCTTCTTTTTACTGGTGGTTTATTTTGACTTTACGTCAGATAGTATTTACACACATTAGACAGTGTTCATTCATGCTTCCATTTCTTAAATTTCTAAAACTTTAAAAGTCATTTAATTACTACTCATAATTTTAACACTGTTGAATACGGTTGTAAAACTTTATAAGCTGTCAGTAAACAATGTATTTAAAGCTTATACACTTAACTGCTGTTTAACTGTAAAATTTCAACGATAACAATAAAGCGTCGCGTTGATCTGAAAACACATAACATGATTACGTGTATTATTCTTTGCATTAAATAGCAGCTTGTTCACAGCTTTGTTTTGAACATGTAACTGCCAACTGCTTTTTACTGGCCTCTCTCGGACATAGCTTCGGGCCAAACAAAGAATTTCAGACATTCATTTTAAATTTCAAAACATGGCGAAATAACCCACGCTTTATTCGTGCTGACGCTTACCTTTGCTTGCCTAGAAAATAACTGCTGTAAGCTCTAATTTGATAATAACATATCAACGTAAAGCAGTTATGTATAATTTCTGTCTACATATCGATCGAACAACTAAGGAAAACGTCTGTAAAATACAACTGCTTCTTTCACTCACTCGCACTGTCGGTAACACTAAACCCATAACGACGCCGTTACCTCACGCATTGTAGACAAAGGCCTTTTTCTTGGGCACTCTCAATTCTCCTAACTATTTACAGGTAGGCAAGTCTGGGTCTACATTCAAAAGCGCGCTAATTCAAACGATCTGTGTAAAAGCTTAGATATCTTAATACATAATCCTATGAACATGAACCAGCATATACATAAACAACTCTTTTGACAACGCATGATAAATATCAAGTGATTGGCACGACACGAATTGTCTCAGCGCCGGAAACTATTCGACTGAGCTTGCGCAGTCACTTTGTGTCAGTTTGCGACCATTGCTTAATAGCGCCACCATGCGCGACAAAAGTTTTTTTTCACAAAAGTAGGCACTACAGTGCTCTAAACTAACTTTTTCATGGTCATGCAAATTAAGTTAAATAAAATGTGCCTTACGACGATTGCTCTGCAAGATTCCCCCCTAATTTTCTAATTCCAGGGGATAAAGATAAATACCATATTGTAAAGAAAAGACATAACAATGCCATAAAACGTCTTGAAATCACAACTGCAAACATTTTTTTAACCGAGGTCAGTTTCGAACCCATTAAGATTTCGTCACTAGGACCGTTTTTGTTTGACTGGATAAGTATCGGTCTCGTTAACCATTCGGCCAAATGACCGTATAAATACAGTGGTTTCCATAGACATGGGAAATCGTAGCGAATTCGTTTGTGCCCGGTTACTGGGGTAACGAGGAAGGAGCATCTTCCAAGCAACTCCTGTTGCGCGATCGATTAAACCGACAAGGTTAATTTAGTTAAGCGAACCTGTCGTCTACCGGAATATGTGTTTTGACACTGTAACCGTATTTATTTTGTACCAGGCATAGTGTTAATACAAATGTACAGCTTTGATTTACCGGTAAGTAAAACAAAGATTACATTCTTTTTGTTTCCTTCATGCATTGAATGTAAAGGGGTTATTGCTTTGTGTAAGACTAAAAAATACCGTACATTTTTATTGGAATTAGTATCGAACCCCTAATGGGCTCGTTACTATGAATAATTTGGTATGATTATTGGACATTTCCAATTCACGAGCGTGCGATTTTTTTCTCATACAGTCTTCAAGTCTGCCACAGGCGAACCGACTTACCTTTGGTAGACCTCGATGTACGTGTTGTTCACCCCTAAGTCGTTTTTATATCGATTGAAATCCTCCAAAGCGTCTTTTAAACCTTGCATTGAGAGAACCGCAATAAGCGGTAGCATGCTAATTTCTTTTCCGAACACGTTTAGTTGTGGGATAAAGTTCAAGCCAATCAGGATGACAAAATAGAAATTGGCGAAGCGGTGAAACTGCTCAAACAAATTCTTTGGGAGAAAGGATAGAATTGTGTATTTTGTGGTGCGGACTTTGTTCTTCTTATACAGAGGGTGTTTACGTTCCCATTTTTCTAGCTTGCGCGGAGGTAGGCAAGTAAAATCCGTCGGTCCAGAATGCGAACCGTGTGGATGGGAAGAGGTACTCCATATTTCATCTTCTACATCAACATCAGGGTTTTG
Source organism: Ciona savignyi (assembly GCA_000149265.1). NCBI lineage: Eukaryota > Metazoa > Chordata > Ascidiacea > Phlebobranchia > Cionidae > Ciona > Ciona savignyi. The sequence continues at coordinate 248,630 of CH002394.1, forward strand.
TTTCCACTGTTCGTAGGAGCTTCGCGGGAGAACAGTTCTTCTGCCCTTTGTTTTTTGCACAGCTTCAGGCTCACTACAGAAAAAGTTCCCCATAGCTGACGCCTCTTTTTATCAAAATGCCAGCTCAAACAAGGCTGGAGTGCAGTTTACACGAAAATTAAATTTGCCTCAATAATTTCTAATATTGGGCTAATAAAAGTTTGCAGGGTAACATTTTCTAAACCTGAACATGCGGATGAAATTTAAAATTTATCACATTTGGAGCAATCGGTGTAGTCGGTAAGGGGACTAGACACAACGCCCACCCCATAATTTTTTCACAATAAATTAAACATACACATTCACCGATAAACTTAACATTAGGACAAACGTGGCGATAACCCTGAAGACATACATTCTGATTAAAACCCCAAAATATGTTTAAACTTCCTACTAAACAAAAGTTATGCTAAACCATTTGTTAACCTTTGTTTAATGTCACGGTCTACAGCTTGAGTCAGGCTCATAGAACTACCGGTGGTTATCCTCGTTCTCAGTGGTAAACTTCTTCTTAATGCATTTGCTGTTATCCGGGTAATCATAATAGTTTCGAATTCATCACTGGTGTTTGTTTTTCATTCTTAGCAAGGATTTGTATTAATGAGTAACACACTATGGGTATGAAGTCCATAACAAGCGTTCAAGCTCCTCTGAAACTGGCCCAATTTAGGAAAAAATAAAATGAAACAAACAACAAACTGAATTTCCATTAAAAGGAACTGACTCAGTAAACCTGATCACCTGGGTCAATTATTGTAAGTATCATAGCTTGATGGTACCATCCTGTTACTGGCGGGGATCAAATCCGCCACCTCGGGTTATAGGAAGTAATGACCTCGGCATATAAGCACCTAACGCTATGCCGGCTTGTCCACCGTAATTGTGTTAGGAGCAGTTACATTAAGTTACACCACCCACCAACACTATTTCCGATGCAATAAAACAAAAGAATGTGAAACCGAAATTAGAACCTACACACTAAGTGCACAAAGAAAATAATCCGAACATGCATATCCGCGAGTCAATGCAAACATTTAAAGAGGTACTCAAATGCACAATTTCCAAAATGTAACTTTCTCCTAAAAATATACTGCTGACAGTTAAGCACACGCTCGAGCTTTTTACCGGGCTACGCTCCGAACCAATAAAAGTTCGTCAATAAGACCATTTTTATGTTAAATCAATATATAATTTGGTCGCTTTAACGATTGGACCACACAGTAAAGAACAACGTATCAAACGTTGCACAAAGGCCACCTGGTAAACGAACAATGACATTTTTGCATTCATTAATTATTTACGTCAAACTGAATCAACCAGAAGGTGATCACATTGGACCTCAAAAACGTTACATATTTAATTACCATACACGCGCAATTTTGCTAATCTGTATAACTTAAATTTTGTTGAATAATCTGTACAACTTAAATTTTGTTGAATAATCTGTACAACTTAAATTTTGTTTAATAATTTGTACAACTTAAATTTTGTTGAATAATCTGTACAACTTAAATTTTGTTTAATAATTTGTACAACTTAAACTTTGTTGAGTAATTTGTACAACTTAATTTTTGTTGAATAATTTGTACAACTTTAAATTTTGTTAAATAATTTGTACAATAAAATCTGTATGCGACCAGTCTGGACTATCCCCAACATATTATACTTGAAAGGTTTTTCCCTGCGCATGATTACACAGCAAGCTTATATAGCCGAATACACAATTTTAATCTTTAAATACAAACACGCACTGAAGGTTCGACACTTACGTTATGTAAATACGGCAGGCTATGTTTTATTGAAGTTTATTTAAGAACTCTTACATGGAAGTTGCCCAAAATGTATATAGTACTCCAACTTATATATATTTTAATTTTGTTTCAGAAACTATGTATACCCAAAAATAGCATTTTTTTATTAAACCCAGAAAAAATATAAATGAAATCTTTATATATAATTATTTTAGTTTTATTTGGGATAGAGCATTAAACAATGCAAAAATAAAGAGTTTAAAACGTTTTTCAATCAAAATTTAACCTAAAATGAAAATTACTATAATAAAACAGTTCATAAACCTTGGCTTGACTCTAGGTGTAAATACACCACATTTCTTAGTCGTATACCCTGGTTATGATTGTTATAGACGCGCGGTCTTTAAGCGGAAGTAAGGTATATTGGGTATACCTTTTCTTAAATGTCATGATTTCGTTGTGAATTATTACCATAACTCTAACGTGTTGATTGGCAATCTTCCAAAAATGTTAATCGTGTCTAACTTTTGACATGAAAACTCAAAATGATAAACTATAATACCACTTATTTAAAACATAGACATAAAAATTCTAGAAGTTTACCATCACAGTCCAATCGAACAAACCTGCTTAGCTCACCTTGAGCGCTTTGGTTGGAAGGTCGCCCACTTATTTATATTAGCTGTACCATCGAAACAGTGTTCGACAGAATAAACAACGGTAAATGTTCAAATATTATATTGTTTAGTGAGCCTCTCAACCATATAAATGGAATTCGCTTTGATGGCCTGCCTTTGCAATAATATGGCTTGGTCATTACCAATATTCAGTCCGGAGTAAGTTTCGTAATTGTGAATTAACGTTTTATGACAGGGTATTCGAGAAAGCGATAGTTTCCTTGTGCCGACTGTCGGGTTACACTAGCTATTGTATTTTATTGCGTTTTTTCGGGTCTGGCGTTTCCAACATTCACTAACTTATAAACACGCCAAAGAACAACCAATTAGCTAGTGGGTTGTTTCGATCTAGCCGCCTTGTGGCTAATGACAGATGCTTTAACCATTTCAGCTTACTGGGTGCACGAAATAGACACACAGTACAACACCTTTGTTCTTATCATACACTGTAAATATTGAATTTCAATCACCTAAAACATACAGCAAACCGACAAATACACAATGTCACTTTCGTATGTTATAAGATGTTTGACTTGAGATTGCAAAAATAACGACTAATGCTTACACAAAGAAACTGAAGTTAAGTTTCAGTCAATTATTTTTCTGGTACATTCGAAATTAAATAAACGGTAGTCTCCTTTAATAATTAATCTTACTGATACCCTGTATTTCAGGATATTTATATAAACTTTTCTTTCATATTGTACAGATGGATAGTGCCTGAAACCGATATAAAATAAAGCATCGGACCATTTCTTTGTTTGGCAACAATGCATTGCAAACATATTGCAACTGTGTACACAAATTACATTAGTAAATACCACATGTAGCTCGTCAAAAGCAGATACATAACTAATAGCGTTGAGGTAAGAAAAATTACTGGCTTGTTTTTAACTTGTTTTATTATTACCAAATTTGACACTGTAAATAAAAGGCTAGTTATTACTGATATTGTAGATATTAATACTCGAAAAGTTAGGAGTCAGCTAGCTATTCTTGGTCGAAGACAGATACAACAACTAGTAGCGATACGGTAAGGAAACTTACTGGGGTGTTTTCTAACTCGACCCTGACAATGTAAACTAATGGCTAATCATTACTAATACTGTAGATATTAATATTCAAAAAATTAAGAGTCAGCTAACTGTAATAGTCCAAAGGAAATACACAACTAACAGCGTTATACGGTAAGACAATGACAAGGGTGTTTTTTTTAACTTTTACCTCGATCCTGACAATGCAAACAAATCGCTAATCATTAAATATAGAAAGGGAAGTTCTAATAACCTTGCTCATTCAACATACAGCGATGATAAACAAAACTCGAAACAACTCCGATTGGCAAATACATAACGCGCGCAATAGTCTAAACTGGTTTAGTGCGTCGACTTTCAGCAGAAGGGTTAAGGTACGAAACTGATCGCTAGCTAGTCTGCTATGTCCTTGGGCAAGGCACTTGGAAGGGAATTAACATGAATAACCTATCCTATCCTCTATCCTACTACTGGTGGTACGCGTGGTACGCGAACTTTAGCTGTTCAGTATACGGTCGTGTGGCCAAATGGTTAACGCGACCGATACATATACCAAATGATATACAAAAACGGTCTATAGTATGGGTTCGAAACTTAACTCGGTTATAAAAAAATAAAATCTTCAAGCGTTTATGACTTAACATATGTTTTTGGAATTGTTTAGGGATAGAACCCAAGGCGGAGAAAGAGCCACAATCTATAGCAACATCTTAATACATCCCAATGCAACTTTGGTGGTATGCGAACACGCTTCAAAAGCTAAAAATGGTACGAGAGAAAAAAATTGGGAATCACTGGTCTAAATGGCATTTATGGTACGTGTTCCGCTTTCCATTACTTTTAACAACAGAAAATAAACTTAAAACTTAGTTACACAGCTAAACACCAAACCAACGCGATCAGAAAACTAACCTATATATATTTTACACACTGAAAGACTAACACTCACAAAACGATTAAAACATTACGAATAAAAGATAAACAATATCGAACCTGCCGGACGAAATAGTTGGTAATAACAAATGGTTAAAAAAAACATTTTGTAGAAAATGTCAAAAGACCTGTCTATATATTTAAAACATTTGTTTAGGGTAGACGTTTCATATTAATTAAACTGAGAGAAAAACAATAGCAACCTTTCGTACATATGTTCTTCCGGTAAGTGTAGTTAATTAGAAAATTATCAAAACAAGATAGAACGACGCATAATAGTAAAATATGCCAAGGTTTTTAATATAAACATAGCGTTTGTACTTCTGTCGATTATACTTAAAACACACAAAACGTTCGTTTCTTTGCGTAAAAATATCAAGTAGTTTAAAAGTTTAAGTTTTCCCAAAAAAACGCAATATATACACAATACTGCTGGTATATATTTTTACTAGTATTGGCGGTGGATATTATCTGGTTTGATAATACGCACTTAAAGTACCGCGGCAATGGCAATGGGTATAATACTTTTATATTCAAACACGTTATCTGGTGCAAACTATCTGAATAGACAACGTACTGGTTACAGTTAGTGAAAACCAAAGTCTGACTTTAGCAGTAAAGCCAATTTACGTTCAAATTTTGCTTTCAAAAAGTATGACACTTTCGAACGTATTTTACGGAGTATATGAGTATAATATCTTCTAAATCATTTATAAGGCACTTAATATGGATTCAAGTTTCCAATTTAGGATAAAGTTGCTAGGTATTGCGTGAAGCGTGAACGGTAACGAAGTATTGTATTTACGTACCGGCAATATGTCATTGAGGGCTGTGAGTTGATCTTGTGGTCGAGCCTGGCTCTCTGCAAGTCTTCTATCGCATCCTTGAACCCAAGTACAGAAAGTACGATGATAAGCGGAAGCATGCACACCTGGAATGTGGAAGTGTGTCAGCGATTATATGGCTGGACGCAGAAGCCAAGTGCGACAACGCAAGCGAATATCTAGAGCTCTATCTGACAATTGTGGGCGTATTGTTTACCCACAACTACGCGATGTGGATTTTTCGATAACATAGCCTATGCCCAACCAGAAGAAAGTTACTGAAGTGCACAGTCAACATAGAATTGACAAATTACAGGGAACCCGAATCGCATGTGAACCAAACCATATCCGAATGAACATGTTTAAACTACACGAGAAGTGATTTAATCCTTTTACTTCACATACAAAACCTTAATGTCCGTTACAACAAGGTAACTCGTAAATATTTATTACTCTTCAAGTTCCTTCAATCGAGCGGACAAAGACACATATGTTACATTGTTTTATCTTGGTGTATGATTTTGGTGGGTGCGTTGATTACTTCACGATGGCCTCGTAACCAACTCTTGATTATAATTACCTGTCGCCTTTATCGTTATCTTTTCCGCTAATAAGCGTTAGACTTTACCGCATATTTGATATTATATGACCGTTGCATTACTTTTTAGGGGAGTTATGTTTTTATGCTGCTAAAGTTAATACATTAAGCATTTTATACATAACGTTGAGAGCTGCTGACTACAGGTTATCGAGAACCCCACTTAAAAGTGTAACACATACAGATAAATACACATACACACAATTGAAGGCTAGTCGCAGGATAATTTTTTAAAGGACAGGATGCGAAGTTCCTAACCCATGATGGGAATGTTACTAAGACTGTTTAAAAACACGAAAAATGCATCCGTCGCGTTAACCATTGAGCCACACGATCGTTATCACCAATTAAAACACACGCAGACAAACCCGTTTTTTTTGTAAATCGTGACCGCCACCTGGCGGGCGTGAACATTTTCTGTGCGACAGTGTTTAAAAACCGTATCCGAGATTAACTGTAAGCTGCAAAACTGCGAATACATTTACAAGTTCCATATGCTCGTTTCTGATTTGGAAAAAAACATGAGATAACTCGTTTAACGTAAATTTATACTCTGGCCTTTGGATTAGCAACAGAAATAGTACGGTCGGAAGGCCGAATGGTTAACCAATTTTATGTAAAAACGATATTGGTAACGATACAATCATTGGTACGAAGTAAACCCAGTTAAGCTATAAAAAAATATCTTCAGATCACCTCGCGCGCATCATCGTGTTACCGGAGCCATTGCAGTGTGTTGTGTATGATTACGAAGTTATTTTAATTAAGTACAACAATTATATCTTAGTGCTTGTTAAATATCCGCAACGGGTTCGTTACTACGACAGTTTTTATAGAGAAATCCGTATATGAATTGTTTACTTTAACCTCTCAGCCACAAGACGGGTATAGTCGATTTGTGGACCTGTGGTTGACACTTTCCGGTATTATTAACACACTAAATCGTTATATACATAACTGGCATAAATTCTATTTATAGTCTCTTACTCTTACCTCTTTTCCGAATGCGTTTATAAACGGGACCCAGTTTAGCACGATCAGCACCAGAAAGTAGAAATTGGCCCATCGATGGAATTGTTCAAATAAATTCTTTGGCACGAAAGACAGAAACGTGTATTTTGTAGTCTAAAAGAAAGAAACTGGTTTAGTTTGTTTCGCTTATGCTGATTAATATATGATATTTAAAAATGCACAAATTCCTTATAGTACTTTATGGTTGCAGAATAGAAAAAAAAACATTTAAAGAGAAACAAACGCGGCCTGGTTATCCAAGGAAATAAATAAGTCGTTTTGCAATGTTTGGACAATTGGAAATATGTAATACAGGAGAAATCAAGAATTATATATTTAGGCGACAGTTATTTTAATTTCAAGTTTAAAATTTTAAAATGCACGTAATAAGTTGCCATGCGTTGGCAGAAAGTACAAAGGAGCCATTTGGTCGTTGTGTATTGCGCGGCAGATGGGCTACTCAGCATTTTAAATGTTTATTTTGCTTAGTCATATTGCCGCATCAACTAAATTTGTTTATACCTGGAAATGACCTATGTTATGTTGCATGACACGTTTAAATTCTGGCACTTTTAAAAGATCTAAACATATAGGATAGGATATTCATGTTTATCCCCGTGAATAGTAAAACAAAATGGGCGTTATCACACGGGCAATCGTCAGATCACTTCGCGTCCACCGTCGGGTTATCGCTGTTGTAGTGTGTTGTGTATGATTCAGATGTTTTTTTAATTTGGTAGAACCCATTATTAAACAAAAAGAGCTGGTTAATAAAGGGGTTTATTGCGTAGTATCTTGCAGTTTTGGCTGAAAAGTTTATTACCGGTACCAAGATGGTATTCATTAGAATTATTAAACAAATCGGTCAATGGTTAAATTTTATTTTTAGAAAAAAACGTCTAGAATCATGGCCCACTAAAAATTTTAATAAGCTATGATTCAGTACCCAAGTAAGTTAATGGATAATTATATTTATAACTATGTATGCAGTGACTAACACGAAAAAAGTTTTTACCATAAATGGGAATTAAGCTTACCCTTATCCCGTTGGACTTTTGGCAAAATTTTTGTATGCGATATTTAGTATTATGCAGTTGAATGAAATTCTCGAAGAATTTTTCATCGTCATCACTTCCGTCGTTCACTTGTTCTTCCGCATTGTCTGCATTCAACCTATGGCCTTCTTCCGCTAGCCCGGTTTGCTGTGCTTGATTATGATTTGACCAAAAGTACTTCCAAAACCACCTGACAGGGTGCCACGAACGATTTTCCAGTGGCGACTGCCTCTCAAAATGTGGCCGAACAAATCGGACCATCACAAAGTTATTAGACAACTTCAGTAGCAACTTCTCTAAATAGTATTACTTAAAAATGCTATGGTATGGGAATGTGGTGTGGTAAGAAATAAAGCCACCAAACCGTTTAATTATTACGTTTAAATCACCTTATGAACAACCTTGCCATAATTACCAATTTACATTGCAGCCGAAATCGTTTAGAAATTCAAATAACTAGCATGTATGAAGTTGAGGAAAGTATATAAACAGCTACTTCTAAGGCAAAGGTATAAACGTACTTTAATACGAACTACAATATAGCAGAAAATTATCCAATGCCAGGCATTTTATAGTGAACTACACTTTTATTGGGCTTGAGAAAACTCCCTTACACTAAGGATATTGAAATGGTATAAATGTTAGTTGTAAATGGCACATTAAGCATACACTGTACACTATATGCGCCTTTGCCGTTTTCGCAAAATTTAACTCAAGAACATTCTGGCCTTAAGCGTAGCGTAGAGCTTTCGATATTTCCGGCGCAGCATCATGCATACGTAAACGTACATCTATTTTAATGCGTGGGAAACCCTGTCCATAGAAAACTAGTTTTGACTAGAAACTGTCAGCAGTCAGCACTTTCGGTCGACTTTTGAAGTCTACC
>CH002393.1:12354-36832 GCA_000149265.1 Ciona savignyi
ACCGAAACACAAAACTTGAAACCGAAACACAAAACTCAAAACCGAAACACAAAACTCAAAACCGAAAAACAAAACTCGAAACCGAAACACAAAACTCGAAACCGAAACACAAAACTCGAAACCGAAACACAAAACTCGAAACCGAAACACAAAACTCAAAACCGAAACACAAAACTCAAAACCGAAACACAAAACTTGAAACCGAAACACAAAACTCAAAACCGAAACACAAAACTCAAAACCGAAACACAAAACTCGAAACCGAAACACAAAACTCGAAACCGAAACACAAAACTCGAAACCGAAACACAAAACTCAAAACCGAAACACAAAACTTAAAACCGAAACTCAAAACCGAAACACAAAACTCGAAACCGAAACACAAAACTCGAAACCGAAACACAAAACTTAAAACCGAAACACAAAACTCGAAACCGAAACACAAAACTCAAAACCGAAACACAAAACTTGAAACCGAAACACAAAACTCGAAACCGAAACAAAACTCGAAACCGAAACACAAAACTCAAAACCGAAACACAAAACTCGAAACCGAAACACAAAACTCGAAACCGAAATACAAAACTCGAAAACTTGAAACCGAAACACAAAACTCAAAACCGAAACACAAAACTCAAAACCGAAACACAAAACTTAAAACCGAAACACAAAACTCAAAACCGAAACACAAAACTCAAAACCGAAACACAAAACTCGAAACCGAAACACAAAACTCAAAACCGAAACACAAAACTCGAAACCGAAACACAAAACTCAAAACCGAAACACAAAACTCAAAACCGAAACACAAAACTCAAAACCGAAACACAAAACTCAAAACCGAAACACAAAACTTGAAACCGAAACACAAAACTCGAAACCGAAACACAAAACTCGAAACCGAAACAAAACTCGAAACCGAAACACAAAACTCAAAACCGAAACACAAAACTCAAAACCGAAACACAAAACTCGAAAACTTGAAACCGAAACACAAAACTCAAAACCGAAACACAAAACTCAAAACCGAAACACAAAACTTAAAACCGAAACACAAAACTCAAAACCGAAACACAAAACTTAAAACCGAAACACAAAACTCGAAACCGAAACACAAAACTCAAAACCGAAACACAAAACTCGAAACCGAAACACAAAACTCAAAACCGAAACACAAAACTCAAAACCGAAACACAAAACTCAAAACCGAAACACAAAACTCAAAACCGAAACACAAAAAAATCAAAACCGAAACACAAAACTCGAAACCGAAACACAAAACTCGAAACCGAAACAATCTCGATACCATTATAAATAACACTTATACATGATGTTGGCAACTAGTTGATATGAATGCACTGCACGACTTTACCAAGTTTTATCCATCTACTGCAAAAATATGTCGATTTATATGTATGAAAGCTGTTTGAAATAACTGCAATCACTGAATATTCACGCTAAGGGGTGATTGATTTCGTTTGAAATGTAAAGCAGATAACGCAGTAAATTTTTAGATACTGATTGACATGTGAGCAATGCACAACTTTGAATTTTGTGTTTCAGTTTTAAGTTTTGTGTTTCGGTTTCGAGTTTTGTGTTTCGGTTTCGAGTTTTGTGTTTCGGTTTCAAGTTTTGTATTTCATATTTTAATTTTATATTTCGATTCAATTTGGTGTTATATATCCGATTTTCGTATTTCGGTTTCCATTTTTGTGTTTTGTTTCAAGTTTTGTGTTTCGGTTTCGTGTGTTGTGTATTCTATTTTGTGGTTTGTGTGTGTATTCTATTTTTGTGGAAATACCTGCGTTCACAGTGACTCCCTGATTTGGTTAAGTTCCAGGATACCCTGCTGTAACGACTATCGCCAGCCAATCACCATACAGTTACAACACGGGCTACTATATTAAATAAATGTACAAAGATATCAAATCATGTTTTGCCACCAATATTCCAGCTGCTAAGTTGTTATAACTTGTTATATTTCAATAGAATATTTTAATTGGTTTGTTTGATAGTTGATTATTGAACATATAATTCACAGAATATATTCATTGTGGAGTTTTAACATTCCTGTTCTACACAGATTAAACTTACAGTGGTAAGCTATGAGAGGTTGGATGACCACGCAGCACAATGTCTGGCTGGGTGTGTTGGCAAAATATCGGAACTGGATTTGTACTGGAACGAACTTTCACCAGAAGGTCAACGTATGTTGCAAGAAGCAATACAACAACTCCCTTCTCCCCAGGTAAGCCTCAGTTTCATGTGATGTTGTGTATGATTGATGTGTTTTAAATGAATCAAGTTTAAATAATTTAAGCTCATTTGAGCTGTTTATGTAATAATGTTAGTCAAAATAGGTAAATAGCATTATATAACTTTGTTGTTATATACACACACAAATTAATGTATTTTAGATTTTCATAAGTAAATTTAGGCATCAAAACAAACAAATGTTCGAATAATCAAATATTTTGTTTCACTTCCCCCCATAAATAAATAATGACGATCAAATGAAAGTACCAAAATGGGAGCCAACTGTTATGGTTGGAACCAGGTTACTTCATACAATAGCTCATATACAAGAGTGGAGGTTATAACCAGACAGGTTCTCGGTTCGATCTTCACCCTGACCACTTTCTGCGCGGTTGTGTGTAAAATGGACTGAGTTGTTTATAATGAGCTTTATTGCCATGAAACACACACATTACCACTTATATACCCTGCCCACTTATTTCAATTACCGACAAGTCCATACCACAATATTACCCTGCCCCAATCACTAGATATCCTCATCACTACTACAAGATCCCCACACCCCCTCCCAAAGCTTGATATTTTGATGCAGCTGACTTTAAAATACATCACGCTAACTTGTGTGTCTCTCAAACTTGTTTCAACAAATATTCCTAAATTCTTCCATGTTTTTAACATCATCATCGATGCATTAATTATATGTGTGTATCGTCTTTTTCCACATTCTGTCTCCTTCGCGCTTAACCCCCCCTGTACACATGGGGTGACACAAACCCGTCCTCTTCCGCCATGTTGTAGAGCATCGGTGACGGTCTGACCTCGTGTGGCGGCTTGGTTAAAGTAAAATAAATGTCGTCCACACCGATCCACTCCACAGAGACTTTTATTAAAAAAAAAAAACTTGAAAAAGACGGAAAAACCACAGATGTTAAACACCTCTATACCACAATCAATTATGTAGGGTGGTTATAGCCAGAGGCATGGGCGTCGGAATAGGGGTGCCTGGGGTGCCTCAATAGGGGTGTCTGGGGTGTCTCTGCCACAGGCACCCCAAACAAAGAAAACGGGGTGCTTTTAATATCAAAAAGCACCCCTGTTTTTATCGATTAGTTGAAGAAATATATTCGAAGCAAAAGTTATATATGCGGAAGTGAGGGTATTTATGACAATTAGAAAATCTTATTCGTTTCCTTAACTTAATTTATTAAGCAAACTTCGCCAAAGGCTGTATGTAAGGATTGTTTGGCCCTGGTCCAACTTGCACCTGCACCCGCTCGTAAAGAGCGACGCGTGTATCTTTTTGATGACTCGTGCGAACGCGCTCAGCCCACGATAATAATACGAGAGAATAACTAATATTTCTTGAATATATTAAAGTATGCTATCAATTAAAAACTGAAAGTGAAAATTGTTTCTAAACTCCATAGTTCACGCATTTTGCATAATTAAAATATCCAGGTTAAAAATTTCGATGATTTATTGTTGTTTATAAGATTTAGTCTTGTTAAATCCATGCTTATTTTGACGGAATTGTTTTTTATAAATAATGCTTTTTAGCAGAAGTTTTCACTAGAGCTGGGCGTAATTACGAAAATTAAATAATTACGCATCTGTCCGTAATTATTCAAACGGGAATTGCACGTCGCTGTAAATACACTTTATAAACAATTTCTTGTTTTGTTCCTATTAAATCAAGTTTATTTCTTCATTTTCGTTCGAGTAAAATAGTTCGAAGCACCGGAGGAATAATCAAAATCGCGGTAAATACACGTGATCTTGGATTCGCGCCAGTCTATTTATCTGGAATCAGCGCGGCAAGATAAAAGGCACGATCTGCGGATTGTTTACTCGTGTATTTGTTTCGTTTCGACTTTTAAGTCTCTGTAGTTAAGTTTACTTGCATTCTCTTTGTCTACCATCAAAATGTACCAAAAACACGACAATTTTTGTTTGTTTGTTTAAATAACGATGTCATAAAAATTATGCAAATGCAACTTAGATCAATTACACCCAGCTCTCGTTTTCACAGAACCGGTTTATGCGCTTTAATTCTCCCTCTTTACAAATATAAAAAAAACTATTTGCAATAAATAAAACAATTCTGTTTTTTTATTTTTTATATATTAATCCCGGATCAGCTGTGGTGGTCTGGGCTTTTAATGTAATACCCATCCGCTCGTAGTTTTGCTATCATTCTTACATCGAGTTAAGCGATTTCTGGTGTAAGATAGGACTATTTGTGCTAATTTGTGTAATATATGCAGTCATCTAAATATCGAAATTCTACCAGGCGAAACAACACGGAATTCAAATATTTGGTAGTGGTTACGCGAGAGTTGCAAAAGCTAACCGGTTTTAATTATAATAAACAATCTTTGGCAAAGCATAAAAGGATTGTTTTGTCCTGGTCCAACTTGCACCTGGTGGAAAATAGTAGACGCGTGTATCTTTTAAATGACTTGGCAAAATCGCTGATAAAACATTTTTTTCAATATATATCGTAAAGTTCCGCTATTAGAGAAAGAAAGTAAGTAAAACTTAGAGAATTAAAGTTTTAAGTCTAGTTGTTATAGTAAGCGTCAGAACTGTAAAAAATCTTTTAACCGGGAAGATCTACCCGTCCGGATTAAAACCACAGGTCCGGTTTATTAAAACACAGAGACACCGTCTGTGTGCAAATTTATGCGCTCGGTTTGCATACTTTTGAGGCAATTCGGCCTTCGTTACTCGCATAAAATAAATAATGGTTATATAAAAAGGGGGGCGGTAGGGATGCATTTGAAATCGCATAATAATGCATTTCCGTTTTGAATTCAAAATAGCATTTTTTATTATAAATTTAGTGAAGCCGGGCAAACAGGTGTGAGCTACGAAGTTTATTACTTTCTGTCCTGAACTAATATCTGACCTTGCGACAAAATAATAGTTTATTCTCTTTTATTATTACCGTGAGCTCAGCGCATTCTCACGTGTCATCAAAAAGATACATAAGTCTGCTCTTTTAAACAAAGATTAGGCTATTCGAATTATTATTTAAATTGGAGTTGGTGTTAGTTCAAGGGTTTAGATTGGTGTTTAGGGCAGGGTTGGAATGATTTTCCATAGTTTTAGTAAGCATTTTTCCGCCTTTCTACTTTCCCTTCTTTAAGTGTTGTCCGTTCGGCTTATAACTGCGGAGATCAAAGGAGCAACTATGTAATTACACAATGAGATATCCTAAACAAAAACCGTTGGAAGATAACATTAGTTTTACCAATTATTCCACGCTAGTAATGAAAGCGGAATGATTTACGTCTAGGAGACCAATTTTTGTATACCTCGAACCTTTGGCCAATCCGGACGGTTAGAACCCACCGGAACATAAAATATTTTTTGGATTGGGTTGGCTTATATAAACACAACCTTATTGTAGACGGGTACAACACTGACTAGTGACTTTAATTTTCTTATATTGTATATAGACATATAAAAAAACAGGGAATTTAATACCCGTGATGCGTTTCTCCATACCGAAAGCGCGCGTCTATCGTGCGAAAGCGTCCGAACATTTTTTAAAGCGGGAGCTCGGAAATACATCTTGCATCATAGCATAACAACAACATTATCTTATTATTAGTCCCATACCCTTTAAAAATGTTTTTATCTCTGTGTGTTCGCCGCGCCACGCAATAAATTCGCGCTCGGAGATTTTAACAACGCCACCGGTATATTTGTAATAACAACCTTTTATATTCAAAGGTTCTGCGATATATAGACAAATAGTAATGCATGAAAAGTGCTTTTCCATGACGAATGAATGTTTGCACAATGGACGCCGGGAATATATAGCTAAAAAGGCACCCCACTTGTGCACGTTTTTCTGCATTTTCCGACGCCTATGGCCAGAGGTGGCTGCTAAATCTAATATATATATTTAAAAAATGGAAAAATGTTATAAAAAATGTTATAAAATTGGCTAAGACATTCATAAATGCCGTGATACCATTTAATTTTATTTAATTAAGATTTTTTTTATTAACTACAGTTTAAAGATGAAGTTTTTGAGAACTTAATAAACATTATTTACCCTTTTATTAAGAATAGTTTCTGAATGTAAATGAGTGAATTCACAACGATGCAAATATATTAACACTTTGCACGGATAAACAAGTTAGTTGCCTATGTTCACAGTGACTCCCTGATTTGGTTGAGTTCTAGGATACCACACTTTAACGACTATCGCCAGCGAATCACCATACAGTTCAAACACGGGCTACTATATTAATAAAATGTACAAAGATATCAAATCATGTTTTGCCCCCAATATTCCAGCTGCTAAATTGTTATAACTTGTTATATTTCAAATGAATATTCAAATTAGATTGTTTGATAGTTGATTATTGAACATATAATTCACAGGATATATTCATTGTTGAGTTTTAACATTCCTGTTCCACACAGATCAAACTTAGAGTGAGAAGCTATGGGAGGTTGGATGACCACGCAGCACAATGTTTGGCTGGGTGTGTTGGCAAAATATCGGAACTGGATTTGAACTGGAACGAACTTTCACCAGAAGGTCAACGTATGTTGCAAGAAGCAATACAACAACTCCCTTCTCCCCAAGTAAGCCTCAGTTTCATGTGATGTTGTGTATGATTGATGTGTTTTAAATGAATCAAGTGTAAAGGAATTAAGCTCATTTGAACTGTTTAAATAATTATGTCAAAATATTTTTTTATTTGTTTATCAAATATACTACATATGTTCATAGTCAAAAGGACTAAAATGCAATATTTATCTTTGTTTTATATATAAAATAAATGATATATTAACAAAAATCACACAAAATTAGAGAATTTAATCTATTAAAATAAAACTTTGGCATCAAAACAAACTAATGTTCGAATAATCAAAATACTTTGTTCCACTTGATCAGGTTATAAATAGTAACGGTCAAATGAAAGTACCAAAATGGGAGCCAACTGTTATGGTTGGAACCAGGTTACTTCATACAATAGCTCATATACAAGAGTGGAGGTTATAACCAGACAGGTTCTCGGTTCGATCTTCACCCTGACCACTTTCTGCGCGGTTGTGTGTAAAATGGACTGAGTTGGTTATAATGAGCTTTATTGTCATGAAACACGCGCATTACCACTTTTATACCCTGCCCACTTATTTCAATTACCGAAAAGTCCATACCACAATATTACCCTGCCCCAATCACTAGATATCCTCATCACTACTACAAGATCCCCACACCCCCTCCCAAAGCTTGATATTTTGATGCGACTGACTTTAAAATACATCACGCCAACTTGTGTGTCTCTCAAACTTGTTTCCACAAATATTCCTAAATTCTTCCATGTTTTTAAAAATCTTATCGACATTGAATAGTTTAATTAGTTTAGTTTATTTTTTGTTTCCACGATGAAAGCACAAATCATGATTAATTGAAAAAATTTTGAAAAACGGGAAAAAACGGCAAAACGACAGTCGTTAGAACACGTCTAAAAACAACAAGCAATAAATTATTAAAATTCGGTAAAATATTTGTGTATCGTCTTTTTCCACATTATGTTTGTGTCTGGAAAATTAAATTATTTTATAACTCGATCCTTTTTTCTGCAAATTGGACGATTTTAACCTAACCGGAAGCTAAGGAATTTTTATAAGATTGGGTGGGCTATATACATATACACCAGCTTAATATAGAGGCGTACTTCAACCACTGGCGACTATATTATCTTATATTGTATATAAGCCTCTATAAGGGACTCTATAACACAGGGGCACATAATATGCATAGTGCGATTCTCCTTATCGAAAGCGCATCTATCATGCAAAGAGGTCTGAACATTTCTTTAAAGAGAGAGCTCGGTAAACAAATTGCATCATCGCCTTGATTTTGTGCCTATGGAATTAACATTACAGTAAATATCAGTTGAAGTCTCAAGTCAAAATTGCTGAACACAAAAAGTTTATACAATTTATTCACCCAATTTATTTTGTTTTTAGCTGGAGATTTTATTGCAATCACCACAAAGAAGGCAAGGGCTCCCAAATTATTTAATAAAACTTTTACTAATCATGCCGAATTGGTACCAGCTCGAGATTTTTTATCTTGAGGTCCTAGTTTGAAATGTCCAACACACGCATTCTAGGGCAATTTAATGCTAACAATTTTTAGGCGACCCTTGCATACCCTGACTTTTCATTCATTCGGCGTGCCTGTCCCCACCAATAAGTATCGTGCATGTTCCTTGTTAACCAATTTCATTTTAAGCTACTTGGTCATAATTCCATCCATTGTCCCCACCCTAGTGCAGCTGGTCGGACTGTAATGCGGCCCCCTGGCACCATTCCATCCTGCAGAAGAAACAACACCAAATTAATAACATCACCCTGTCGACAAGACACAACCTGGTCAATCCCATTCCTAGCAGCCCCCTTCACATAGTGGGGAAGGATAGTCATGTTTATCCCTGGAGTTTGGGAATCGTAGGAAGTTATAACACGAGACACCAAGCACATGTAAGCAAGCTATTACATTGTGTATCTGGCATATGCATTTGGGTGGTGCAGTTGGATAGTGCAACTATGGTTTATTTTTGTTTTTACACTGGAAACACATAGCAGAGACTTTTATAAAAAATAAAAAATGGAAAAGTCGGCAAAACGACAGTCGTTAAAAACACCTATTTACCACAATTGATTGTTTAGGGTGGGTATAGACAGAGGTGGCCGCCAAATCTAATGTATATGTTCAAAAACTTCGAAAATGCTATAAAACTAAATTTACTGCACATAAGCCTTAAAGAAACTTTTGCAGAAACATTAATATTTCTATAAAACAATACAAAATATAAAGAAGATGCTTAATAATTAATACGACAAATAAGATAATGATAAATAAATGTGGGAATTGCATTACAGCTCAACATTAACCCATCCTCGCTTATAAACCGCAAGATCAAAGGTACCACTGCACGCCGTGGTTTGCTATGTAGCTTCTCGGTGATTTGATTGACAGCTCAACCAAACCTTAATTAACTATAAACCTATGAATTACCATTATTTTAATACAAGGTTATTTTAACAGTTGTATCATATAGAATTAATGAGAGTTAGTTGCGCGAACAGATGGAAGACAAACTTTATTTTTTTAATCTGAACAAGGTTTAAACCCATCATGGGCTCGTCCCTAGGACTGTTCTTGTATAACAATGCGTATAATGTATCGGTTGCGTTAACCATCCTACCACCTGACTTAGTTGCCTATGTTCACAGTGACTCCCTGATTTGGTTGAGTTCCAGGTTACCCTGCTGTAACGACTATCGCCAGCGAATCACCATACAGTTCCAACACGGGCTACTATATTAATAAAATGTACAAAGATATCAAATCATGTTTTGCCCCCAATATTCCAGCTGCTAAGTTGTTATAACTTGATATATTTCAAATGAATATTCCAATTAGATTGTTTGATAGTTGATTATTGAATATATAATTCACAGGATATATTCATTGTGGAGTTTTAACATTCCTGTTCCACACAGATCAAACTTACAGTGAGAAGCTATGGGAGGTTGGATGACCACGCAGCACAATGTCTGGCTGGGTGTGTTGGCAAAATATCGGAACTGGATTTGTACTGGAACGAACTTTCACCAGAAGGTCAACGTATGTTGCAAGAAGCAATACAACAACTCCCTTCTCCCCAGGTAAGCCTCAGTTTCATGTGATGTTGTGTATGATTGATGGGTTTTAAATGAATCAAGTTTAAATGATTTAAGCTCGTTTAAGCTGTTTAAAATATTATGTCAAAATATTTTTTTTATTTTTTTTATCAAATATACTACATTTGTCCATAGTCAAAAGGACAATGCATTAATTAGCTTTTTTCTAGATATAAACAATACAATTATATAAAAACAAAAAATAACACAAAATTAAGTGTTTTAAGATTTTCGAATAAAACCTTAATAAACTAATGTTTTTTTTCACCTTCTCCCATTAATAAATAATGACGATCAAATAAAAGTACCAAAATGGGAGCCAACTGTTATGGTTGGAACCAGGTTACTTCATACAATAGCTCATATACAAGAGTGGAGGTTATAACCAGACAGGTTCTCGGTTCGATCTTCACCCTGACCACTTTCTGCGCGGTTGTGTGTAAAATGGACTGAGTTGTTTATAATGAGCTTTATTGCCATGAAACACATACATTACCACTATTATACCCTGCCCACTTATTTCAATTACCGACAAGTCCATACCACAATATTACCCTGCCCCAATCACTAGATATCCTCATCACTACTACAAGATCCCCACACCCCCTCCCAAAGCTTGATATTTTGATGCGGCTGACTTTAAAATACATCACGCCAACTTGTGTGTTTCTCAAACTTGTTTTAACAAATATTCCTAAATTCTTCCATGTTTTTAAAAATCTCACTGATTGATTGTATATTTGTGTATCGTATTTTTCCACATTATGTTTCCTTTGTTAATTAAGTGATCCTTCAAAACAATTTGCTTAACGCTTAGACACCTATATCCCCCCTGTACACATGGGGTGACACAAACCCGTCCTCTTCCGCCATGTTGTAGAGCATCGGTGACGATCTGACCTCGTGTGGGAGGCTTGGTTAATACCAAAAAGATCAAAGAATATAACGATAAATTAATTTGTGACTTTATTTTTTGTAATCCACTTTATTTTTTACTCTGAACAAGATTTAAACCCATCATGGGCTCGTCCCTAAGACTGTTCTTGTATAACAATGCGTATAATGTATCTGTTGCGTTAACCATCCTACCACCTTAGTTGACTATGTTCACAGTGACTCCCTGATTTGGTTGAGTTCCAGGATACCCTGCTGTAACGACTATCGCCAGCGAATCACCATACAGTTCCAACACGGGCTACTATATCAATAAAATGTACAAAGATATCAAATCATGTTTTGCCCCCAATATTCCAGCTGCTAAGTTGTTATAACTTGTTATATTTCAAATGAATATTCAAATTAGATTGTTTGATAGTTGATTATTAAACATATAATTCACAGGATATATTCATTGTGGGGTTTTAACATTCATGTTCTACACAGATCAAACTTACAGTGGGAAGCGATGAGAAATTGGATAACCACGCAGCACAATGTCTGGCTGGGTGTGTTGGCAAAATATCGGAACTGGATTTGTACTGGAACAAACTTTCACCAGAAGGTCAACGTATGTTGCAAGAAGCAATACAACAACTCCCTTCTCCCCAGGTAAGCCTCAGTTTCATGTGATGTTGTGTATGATTTATGTGTTTTAAATGAATCAAGTTTAAATGATTTAAGCTCGTTTGAGCTGTTTAAATATTATTTCAAATTTTTTTTTTTATTTGTTTTTTATAATGCATTAATTACCTTTTTTCTAGATATAAACAATACAATTATAAATATATAAACACAAAATAACACAAAATTAAGTGTTTTAAGATTTTCGAATAAAACCTTAATAAACGTAATGTTTTTTTTCACTTCCTCCCCATAAATAAATAATGACGATCAAATGAAAGTACCAAAATGGGAGCCAACTGTTATGGTTGGAACCAGGTTACTTCATACAATAGCTCATATACAAGAGTGGAGGTTATAACCAGACAGGTTCTCGGTTCGATCTTCACCCTGACCACTTTATGCGCGGTTGTCTGTAAAATGGACTGAGTTGTTTATAATGAGCTTTATTGTCATGAAACACACACATTACCACTTATATACCCTGCCCACTTATTTCAATTACCGACAAGTCCTTACCACAATATTACCCTGCCCCAATCACTAGATATCCTCATCACTACTACAAGATCCCCACACCCCCTCCCAAAGCTTGATATTTTGATGCGGCTGACTTTAAAATACATCATGCCAACTTGTGTGTCTCTCAAACTTGTTTCCACAAATATTCCTAAATTCTTCCATGTTTTTAACATCATCATCGATACATTAAATATGTGTGTATCGTCTTTTTCCACAATATGTCCCTTTTGCGCTTAACCCCCCCCCCTGTACACATGGGGTGACATAAACCCGTCCTCTTCCGCCATGTTGTAGAGCATCGGTGGTGGTCTGACCTCGTGTGGGCGGCTTGGTTAATACCACAAAGAATATAATGATAAATAAATTTGGGAATTGCATTAAAAAATCACTTTTTGACTTTATTTTTTTAATCCACTTTATTTTTTTAATCTGGCCAAGGTTTAAACCCATCGTCCCTAAGACTGTTCTTGTATAACAATGCGTATAATGTATCGGTTGCGTTAACCATCCTACCATCTGACTTAGTTGCCTATGTTCACAGTGACTCCCTGATTTGGTTAAGTTCCAGGATACCCTGCTGTAACGACTATCGCCAGCGAATCACCATACAGTTCCAACACGGGCTACTATATTAATAAAGATAGGATAGGATATTTATCTTTATCCCCGTGAATGGGAAAACCAAGGGGGTTAACACATGGGCAATCGTCAGATCACCTCGCGCCCATTGTCGGGTTACCGTAGTTATTGCAATGTGTTGTATATGATAGACACGTTCCTTTAATTTGATAAAACCCAATTATCCGCTGGGTTCAGGCAATGTCCGTAAAGTGCCTTGCCCAAGGACACAATCGAATAGCTAGCGACCAGTTTCGCACCTGAAACCTTTCGATTGAAAGGCGACGCACTTAACCGTTAGACCAACGAGCCGGAATAAAATGTACAAAGATATCAAATCATGTTTTGCCTCCAATATTCCAGCTGCTAAAGGTGTTATAACTTGTTATATTTCAAATAAATATTCAAATTAGTTTGTTTGGTAGTTGATTATTGAACATATAATTCACAGGATATATTCATTGTGGAGTTTTAACATTCCTGTTCTACACAGATCAAATTTACAGTGAGAAGCTATGGAAGGTTGGATGACCACGCAGCACAATGTCTGGCTGGGTGTGTTGGCAAAATATCGGAACTGGATTTGAACTGGGACAAACTTTCATCAGAAGGTCAACGTATGTTGCAAGAAGCAATACAACAACTCCCTTCTCCCCAGGTAAGCCTCAGTTTCATGTGATGTTGTGTATGATTGATGGGTTTTAAATAATTCAAGTTTAAATATTTTAAGCTCGTTTGAGCTGTTTAAAATGTTATGTTAAAATATTATATTTTACTTTTGCTTCTACAGTAAAAACATGCCACATTGACTTTTATAAAAAAAAATTAAAACTGGAAACAGCCGGCAAAACGACTGGTGTTAAAAACCTGTATACCCCAATCATATATTTAGGGTGGGTATAGCCAGAGGTGGTTGCCAAACCTAATGTATATTTTCAAAAACTTCGAAAATGCTATAAAATTTAAACGTACTGCGCATTAGCCTCAAAGAAACGTTTGCAGAAACTTTAATATTCATATAAAACAATACAAAATATAAAGAAGATGCTTAATATTTAATAATACAAAGAAGATAATGATAAATAAATGTGTGAATTATTAATAAAATGTACAAAGATGTCAAATCATGTTTTGCCCCCAATATTCCAGCTGCTAAGTTGTTATAACTTGATATATTTCAAATGAATATTCAAATTAGTTTGTTTGATAGTTGATTATTGAACATATAATTCACAGGATATATTCATTGTGGAGTTTTAACATTTCTGTTCCACACAGATCAAACTTACAGTGAGAAGCTATGGGAGGTTGGATGACCACACAGCACAATGTCTGGCTGGGTGTGTTGGCAAAATATCGGAACTGGATTTGTACTGGAACAAACTTTCACCAGAAGGTCAACTTATGTTGCAAGAAGCAATACAACAACTCCCTTCTCCCCAGGTAAGCCTCAGTTTCATGTGATATTGTGTATAATTGATGTTTTAAATGAATGTAGAATAAACAATTTAAGTTGACTTGGGCTTGTTGGGTAATAATGTTAAAATTATCTTTTTAATTTGTTTACCAAATATACAGCAAACATTTATAGTTAAGTGTTTCTTATAGACACAAAAAATTAAACAAAACTTAGAAAACCGTATATACTCGCCTATAGGTCCCGCCACCGTATAGGTCGCACTATTAGTTTTGTCTAAAAAAAGGTTAATTTAGAGTTTACTCACACACATGTCGCATTGAAAATCTAGGAATTTAAAACGCCCTTTTCCTAGCTTTTTTGTATATATAACCTCCTATTTTATGTATTGTGGGGCTTAATATATAAGCGTGGTTAAATAAGAGATAGCCAATTCTTGAAAACTTTAACGTTAATAAATAATGACCTATAAAAGATTTTCTTTCCTGGCCAACGCGTAAGAGCCCAACAATCTTTAATAAACAGACAAACAGTGTTCACTTTCATGACCTAATGCTACCAATTACACACTGTTACGGTCATTTATAGCAAAGTCCCCAGTCTAACCTCAAACATAAAGTAAATATGAACGGCATTTTTTGTGTGATCATTGAACCACCACGACGTCTCCGTCAATTTAGTTGTAATTCATTCCTCTTTCTGTGCTTTACTACATAGAACGAGGTCGTTAAAGTTTAAGGACAACCATTTTATATTTATTGAGCAGTTTGAGCATTGTACGTATTTATGGTTCTATCTTGTTTATAACTTGAATATTGCATTTCCTCAGGAGTTGGTTGTAAAAGGTGAATGGCCAACATCATGGAGTGTGGATGCTGATGATCATCCTGAAGTTGTGAAGCGAATCCTACAACTGCAACCCGGGAAGGTTCGGATAAAATGTGGTTTTGGAATAAATTTGATGTTAATTTATGTTGTGTTTAACAAGTGGTGTATTGTGATGGCATGATGTCTTTAAATATTTGGGTTTGTAATGAAATGTTTCATTGTTAATTGTGGTATTTAGTGAGGTTTATAACATACACGTACAAGCAAGCAGGTTGGATGCTCGAAATATACCTTCTCAGTTTAAAGTATCTATTGATAAAGAATAAAAACAAACTAAACCTGATGTGTAGCATGAAGCCAGTGTTGGTAAACAATTGTAGCATTGTCGCAGTATGAACACTTAAAGGTCAAATTGAGGACACAATGTTGCGAATAGTGAAAGAATGGTTTTAAATGCTGCATGTGAATGACCTCATCCCATCACTAGGTTCAATCACCAGAATTATCAGTTTAACAATATGAATCGTAGGAGTTATTTAAGAGGTTTATGTTAGCAGTTTATTAGTTGTTCCATTCACCATGTGCAGTAGTTTAACTGCAGAATAATAACATAATTGGACATTTCCAATGAGTTATATTTATACATGGTGTGTTTACAAAATAATAAGATTGCATATTTGGCTTAAACAAGTTATGTAAATGGTAGAATATTAAAACTATTTACCTTGCTATAAGTTTACAAGTGCACAGTCATGAGTGTCGGAATAGGGGTGCCTATATTGGTTCCCGTCGGAATAGTCAAATCAAACGGGGTGCTTATAATATCAAAAAGCACCCCTGTTTTATCAATTAGTTAAAGAAATATATGTAAAAAGCAAAATGTTTTATGCGGAAGTGAGGTTAAAAAATATGACAGTTAAAAAATGTTATCCGTTACCTTTATCTTTATTTATTAAGCAAACTTCGCCTAAGCGTGTAGTAAGAATTGTTTGGCCCTGGTCTTGCACCTGCACCCGGTCGTAAAGAGTAACGCGTGTATCTTTTTGATGACTCGTGCGAATGCGTATAGAATGATAATAGGAGAATAACAAATCTTTCTTTAATATATTAAAGTCTGCTATCAATTAAAAACAGAAAAATATTGTGGTCCCTTATCGAGAAGAGTAGACGCTTGTATCTTTTTGATGACTTGTGCGAAAGCACGATATTTCGTAAAGTTCCGTTATTAGTAAATAGGTGTGAGCTATGAAGTTTAGAAACCAGTTTTACTTTCTCTTCTGGACTAACAGTTGACCTTGCGATAAAATTAGTTTATTCTCTTTTATTATTATCGTGAGCTCGGCGCATTCTCGCGTGTCATCAAAAAGATACAAGTGTCTACTCTTTTTAACAAAGATCAGGGTGTTAGAATTATTTCTTTAAATTGGGGTTGATGTTGGCTCTGCGGTTGAGATTAGTGTTTAGAGCAGGGTTGAAAATATTTTCCATAGTTTTAGTGAGCAGTTTTCCACCTATCCTCTTTCCCTTATTTAAGTGCTGTCTGTTAGGCCTATAACTGCGGAGATCAAAGCGCAACTACGTAATTACGCAATGAGATATCCTAGACGCGCATAAAACCGTTGGAATATAACATTTAGTTTCACCAATTATTCCATGCTAGTAATGAAAGATGAATGGTTTACGTCTAGAAAACCATTTTTTTGTATAACTCGAACCTTTGGCTCCAATCCGGACGGTTAGAACCCGTCAGAACATAAAATATTTTTATTATTGGGTCGGCTTATAGACACACAACCTTTTTGTAGACGAGTACAACACTGACTAGCGACGTTATTATTCTTATATTGTATATAGGCCTTTAAAAAACTATGGCACGAAATACCCGTAATGCGTTTCTCCATACCGAAAGCACGCATCTATCAAGCGAAAGCGTCCGAACATTTTTTAAATTGGGAGGTCGGAAATACAAAATACATCATAGCCTAACAACAACATTATCTCATCTTTAGTCCCATGCACTTTAAAGTCGTTTCTCTCTGTGTGTGCGCCGCGCCACGCAATGAATTCGCGCTAGAAGATTTTAACAACAATATATTTGTAATAACAACCTTTTATTTTCAAAGTTTCTGCGAATATATAGACAAATTGGAATACATGAAATGTGCTTTCCATGCCTAATGGATGTTTGCACAATAGACACCGCGAATATATAGAGGAAAAAGCACCCCACTTTAGCACGTTTTTCTGCATTTTTCGACGCCAATGTATATACTATTTCCTTATATATTATACATAGTGTTGATTCATAAGAAATTGCTGGCAAACAACCTTTTATTCTAGATCAAGAAGTTACAGTTGAATGAAACAGAGCTGGGAAATGTAGCTGAATACCTGGTTCCTCATATTCAACATATTGATGAACTTACATTATGGTATTGCAAACAACTGAACGATTGTATGCGGGATTTGTGCACATCTATCAATGATCGACCGAACAAGGTAAATATTGGGAACCATACTTCAAGTAACTCCACATCAGTCACTGATTTATTATAGATATGTATATTTACACAACTGTACCGCAGCTATTAAAATGTTGTTGTACAGCAGTTCTATCGTACACAACATGCTGCAATAGCTCAGGTAATCCGACCTTGAGCACCTGGTATTTTAAATTCTGCTTGTGTTAAATTTCATTTTTATTCAAACATTAATATACAAAACGTGGTTTTACAAATAGTAATGATAAATACGTGGTTGACACTCTTGATTTTGTATTGGAATTTAATTTACAGACCTAAACAAAACATCAATTTACACGATTTTAGCAAGAAGTTCTTGCTATTTGCCAATTTTTATATGAAACTAAATAAATAAACTAAAAATATTTATAAAATAGAAATAATTTAGTGTTAATTGGATTGTATGTGGAAGAAAATATGAATATTCCAAAATATTCTTTCAAATATAATTACAATGCATATAAATGAGTGAAAAGTGGTTTAAATAGAGAAAACTGTATCAAAGGGTTGTGACATAATAAACCAACCTGAGAACTGTAATGAGACTGGGTTTAATAAGATTTAGAAATTTATCTTAATCATCAATATATGCTAATTAGGAAGTAATAAGGTCATGCACATATGCATGTACGTTCGGGTTATAACCAGGTTTTACATGCAGTAGGAAAATTACAAATTCATGAGATATATTACACATTGCATATTTGTTACATTGTTTTACTATAAATGCCAGGTTATATTTTTATCGAATAGAGTTAACATGATGGAAATAAAACACATTTTACAGTGGAAGTTCACTACAGTGTTATTTGTGATATCCTTTGAAATTAATTAAAACAAAGATTTCTAATTTGTTTCATATACATTCGATAACATTTTTACGATTTTCGAATGTTTTGGCAATTTTACTTTATACATCCCAAGCGTCAAACGTGATACTGGTGCGTAGCATAATTCATCATTATAATGCTGCTTCTACATTCTCGGTTGTTTAATATTATGTTCCACATAAATTATTTGTGTTTATCGCGATGAAGTACCGGTAACTGTTCAAGTGATGAGCATGGTATTTCTTGCATTAATATTGTGATGGTTTGCTTCATTTGTTGATAATTCATATATACTGACTACAAAACCATTCTTGTGATCTTGTCAAACTGCAAGTACCATGTCATATCGGGTATATTTTTCCATATAACCAATGTATGATAACTTACATTAATATGAATAACCTTCTTATCCTTGTTGCAGATTGCCTTAGATATTCACTCTGAATTCGATGAGTACGCAGCAAGTTGTTTGGTCGATTGTTTGCATAATGTCAGCCATCTAGGAATTAACGAGCGGTGGATTTCCGTACAAAGTCGCATCATCTTACATGAAGCTGTTCAACAACTTTCCTCGGTAAGTCTTCCTTGTACATTTCGATCGTTCAGAACGGAAATGATATTCATAGAGATAGAAATATATGGATTGGTAACAAGTAGTGATGAGATGAAATGCAAATAATTTATTCCAGTCGGATTTCTTATTGTGCGGATCACTATTATTCATGTTTTATTAATGGGAAAACACAATTGACATAGAACAAAGTTTCAAATCACCTCGTACCCACGGTCAGGTTAGCGGGGATATTGCAGTGTGGGCTATATAATTGATAATTTTCTTCAACAAAATCATTTACATTTTTGTGTGATATATATTTCTGTAAGTAGAAATGGTTTGGTCTCTGGTATTTAAAATCACACATAATGCCTTTCCTATACAAACATGGTGTTAGGGATTGTCTTATTCAAATCAGTTTGATTTATAGCAATATTCCAAATCATTCATTTCTTTTAAATGCCAAAGAAACTATTACCAGTGTTACAGAATTGCATGTTTGTTTTATAATATTTTTAATTATAGTCACTGAAAAGTAAAAATAAATCGTTCTACTATGAGTACTTAATATGAATTGTTGAAATCGAAAAATAATTCTAATTATTGCGATTTCGATTGGAATTTGAATCTTAATTTTGGATGTACATTCCGACATGGTGTGGAAGCACGGTATATTGCTGTAGGTTAACACAGCATTTGGTTATGATCACGCTGGATATTGAATGATGATCTCATGTCTCCGATTGATCTAACCAGTTTGATCATGTAGACACATATATGAACAACTGCTGACTAAATAGTAATGGATCTTCTTGTTTTGTGTTGGAGTTGATCCCAATTAAGAACATTGTTTAGTCTAGTAAACTTGGTTATTTAAATTTAATATTATATTTCTAATTACTACAACTTCCTTAATAATTTGGTGTTGTTAGAAAATTAACATAAGATGAGTATTGAGTTAATTAAAGTTTTCCATTCTTCCTTGATATTTAGTGGTTTTGAGTTTCCATCTGTTTCATACATATGGTATTAGTTTGTGTATACTACTTGCTTCTTGTTTTAATATATTAAATAATATTCCAGGTATTAAAATAACTGGGTTAATTTAATCCAATTTATCGTTTCCAGTTTGTTGTATATTTCCATCACTTTCTTAAAAATGTAAAGTAAATTGTCCAATCCACCTCCAAGATCAAATTACCATAAATATCGATGGTGACAATACTGAAACCAATGATGATTTCAAAACAATTAAATAATTAAAAACTGATAATATTGGTCGTATCCAATGCATATATCAGCGAACTTGCAAGGTTTTAACTAAATTGGATATTCCCTTTCAATGTAAGACATAATCAACCAGTATTGCACAAATGTATAATTCGCACGGTTAGGACCAGTTTTCATGTGGAATTCCAGACCTAATGCTACCAAGTGAAATAACGTGTAGTCTAATATATTTGTTTATTTATTGGCTATCCCTTCAATCAAGAACAATAAAATATGAACAGGTTGCTATAGTACCTTCACTATGTAAAATGCAATTGCAATCTGTGATGAAATATGGCTGTATTATATGGGATTTTAATAGTAAATTAGAGTCACTATCGGTATATATGCTATCCCGGCCCGCTGGTCTAGTGGTTAAGTGCGTCGCCTTTCAATCGAAAGGTTGCAGGTGCGAAACTGGTCGCTAGCTAGGCGGTTGTGTCCTTGGGCAAGGCACTTTACGGACATTGCCTGAACCCAGCGGCTTAATGGGTTCCACCAAATTGAAGAAATATGTCTATCATATACAACACACTGCAATAGCTCCGGTAACCCGACAATGGGCGCGAGGTGATCTGACGATTGCCCGTGTGATAACCCCCTTGGTTTTCCCATTCACGGGGATAAACATGAATATCCTATCCTATCCTATCCTTGTTTATAGCTTGAATATTGCATTTCCTCAGGAGTTGGTTGTAGTTGATGGATGGGGTAAAGAACATGATGCAGCTAAATGGCAAACATCATGGAGTGTGGATGCAGATTATCGTCCTGAAGATGTGAAGCGAATCCTACAACTGCAACCCGGGAAGGTTCGATTATCTGTTGCTTAAAAGTAAAACAAACTAACCTGATATGCAGCATTAAGCCGATATGCAGCAGTGTTGGTAAACAATAGTAGCATTGTATCATTGTGGACACTTAAAGGTCAAATTGAGGACACAATTTTCCAAATTAATAAAAAAAAGGTTTTAAATGCTACATGGTAATGACCTCATCCAATCACTAGGTTCAATCACCAGAATTATCAGTTTAACGATATGAATCATAGGAGTTATTCAAGAGGTTTAGGTTAGCAGTTTATTAGTTGTCCCATTCACCATGTGCAGTGGTTTAACCACAGAATAATAACATAATTGGACAGTTCCAATAAGTTATATTTATACATGGTGTGTTTACAAAATAATAAGATTGCATATTTGGCTTAAACAAGTTATGTAGATGGTAGAATATTAAAACTACTTACCTCGCAGTAAGCACACAGTGACAGTTGAACTTACTCCGTAATTAAACGAAAACACTAAACCACGCTTTTGTTGTTGACTGATATCCCCATTAGCTTACGTCATACCCCACATCTAGTGTCGGTATATAATCTATGATCTATATATATTAAATGAATGGAAATACTCAATTGTTAGGGGAATATTGGGGAGACAAATAAATTTAATATATTGCTTCACAAGTAACCAGGTAAGGATTGTGTATTAGCAGGCGGAAGCATTTCCTTTTAAACTAAGTGAACCCGACATGCTTAGTCCAACTGTTGGTCGCTAGTTGGTCAGTTGTATCAAAAGTTGTACAAAAATGCAGACATAGACTACTATGATACATAATGTTCATGTTAAGATTAAATGATAAACATAATTGAAACAACGGTTAAAATTAGTCTCTAAGGTCTAAGCTATTGAAACCTAGTGCTCTAACTACCCACTTCCACTTTATTTACTTTTGATAATTATCTCGCATCAGTTTTCACATCTGTTTTATAATGTTATCAGACAATCATCGTTTATATATTTTCAAGATAATCTGTGAAAAATTAATTCATGTCATGGTAGCACCTTGAGACTGGCATTAATTAATAGCTGACCTTGCCATAAAATAAAAGTTTATTCTCTTTTAATATTATCGTGAGCTCAGCACATTCGCATGTGTCATCAAAAAGATACACATGTCTACTCTTTTAAACAAAGATTAGGTTTTTAGAATTATTTTTTTAAATTGGGGTTGGTGTTGGGGGTGAATCACATGTGAGTTCTGGGGTTTAGAGTGGTGTTCTTTAAGGTGTTGCCCGTTAGCCCTATAACTGCGGAGATCAAAGCGCA
Source organism: Ciona savignyi (assembly GCA_000149265.1). Lineage (NCBI taxonomy): Eukaryota > Metazoa > Chordata > Ascidiacea > Phlebobranchia > Cionidae > Ciona > Ciona savignyi. The sequence goes on from CH002393.1 coordinate 34,560, forward strand.
ACTACGTAATTACGCAATGAGATTTCCAAGACGCGCACATAACCGTTGGAATATAACATTAGTTTCACCAATTGTTCCGATCTAGTAATGAAAGCTAAATGGTTCACGTCTGAAAAAACATTTTTTGTATAACTCGAACCTTTGGCCAATCCGGACGGTTAGAACCCGCCGGAACATAAAATATTTATAGTATTGGGTTGGCTTATATACACACAACCTTATTGTAGACGAGTACAACACGGACTAGCAACGTTATTGTTCTTATATTGTATATAGGCCTTTAAAAAACTATGGGGCGAAATATCCGTAATGCGTTTCTCCATACCGAAAGCGCATATCTATCGTGCGAAGTCGTCCGAACATTTTTTAAAGTGGGATGACGGATATACAAAATACCTCATAGCTTAACAACAACATTATCTCATCATTAGTCCCATACATTTTAAAGTCGTTTCTTTCTGTGTGTGCGCCGCGCCACGCAATGAATTTCGCGCTCGAAGATTTTAACAAAACTATATTTGTAAAAACAATCTTTTATTTTCAAAAGTTCTGGGAATATATAGACAAATTGGAATACATGAAAAGTGCTTTTCCATGACTAATGGATGTTTGCACAATAGACGCCGCGAATATATAGCTGAAAAAGCACCCCGCTTGTGCATGTTATTCTGCATTTTCCGACATATACCATTTCCTAATATATTATACAAAGTGTTGACTCATAAGAAATTGCTGGCAAGCAACCTTTTATTCTAGATCAAGAAGTTGGTGTTGAATGGAGCAGAGCTGGGAAATGTAGCTGAATACCTGGTTCCTCATATTCAACATATTGATGAACTTCGATTAAAGAATTGCAAACAACTGAACGATTGTATGCGGGATTTGTGCACAGCTATCAATGATCGACCGAACAAGGTAAATATTGGAAACCATACTTCAAGTAGCTCCACATCAATCACTGATTTATTATAGATGTGTATATTTACACAATTGTACCGCAGCTATTACAGTGTTGTTGTACAGCAATTCATGAGAAGTCTATAATAATGTTTTCGTTATAAAATACATTAAATCACCAGAGTGTTTATATTGGAATAAGCAACGGCACTTTTTCCATCACTGGAGGCAATGACCAGTGAGGCAACTGTATAAGTGTATCGTGGCACACCACCAGCCTTCTATAGAACCACATGTGGGGAAATAAATTCTAACCGGAAAGATTTTCGGTGCTATCTTCACCCTGACCACTTGTTTCACATTACCATTTGATGCCCTGCACACTTCTCAGTGATTTGATTGACAGCTCTACCAAACCTTAATCAAGTATAAAACTACGAGTTACCATTATTTTATTAAAAAGTCATATTTAAAATGCTTGTAAGAATTATTGTCCCCATTGTATATCGATTTCAAACGTGATTATAATTCACCCAATTATTTCAGTTTTCCCCATTATGACGTATTTCACCACAAAGACCAAGTTTTTCTGAGTATCTAGTTAGTTAAGTCTGGGATTGCTGGGTTTTGGATAGTAAGTGTAATTTAAGCAAGCTCATGTTTATGTTTATTATGAGTTAAGACGATTGTGTATAACCGGCCGCCTCCTTGTTCAGTCACAATTTGAAAACCATCATTTCACCAAATTTGTTCCCAACATCCTTCCTTCTACAATAATAAATCCACCATCCTTTTACGAAATTAAATAAAATCCTGTGCAAAACAATATTGCACTTTAAATTCTATTTTGGTTGGGATTTAGATAACAGTTATGCAATAAAAACAATGAGACAAAAGTTATTACACAAAGATAATCACAATAAAGAATAAAATCAACTAGTAAGCAAGTTTCCGACTTGTAATACAACAATATGAATTATTGAAATGGTGGTTTCTATGAACCAACCGCCAACAGAGGGACATCCTGCAGTCACGAGTTCTCATGACATTCTTACAATATCTGTATGGTAGGGTTTTTAAATATAAAAGGGATTACTTATGTGAGTGTAGTAATTATGGGTAAACTAGTGTATTACATCAGTGCTAGATGTAAAGCATTGTAAGGCCAGGGTAACTGTATTTAAGAACATATGGTATTTATATGGTTCTTAAATTAAATATTCATATTGTTCTTAAATAAACTATGGTATTTACAGTGACTCCCTGATTTGGATAAGTTCACATAATTGATTATTAAACATATAATTCAATTCACAGGATATATTCATTGTGGGGTTTTAACATTCCTGTTCCACACAGATCAAACTTACAGTGAG
>CH002390.1:0-16005 GCA_000149265.1 Ciona savignyi
AGTTTAGATAAGGCTTCCCTGTCATGCGTTTAATAAAAAATATACTCTCAAAAATGTGTGTCATTTTCTTAAATAAATACAAATGAGTACTTGGTTAGCATCTATGTAAGATTGTGAGTGGACTAGGCAAGATCATCAGTAGAACTCACTTGACTTCTTTCTGATTTATTAGCGGTTACTAAAAGAAAAAAACAACGTAAATTATAAGCCATCAAAACAAATAATATAACACACCTTTACATTACCACGTCCGTTCCTTAATATTAAATTTAGTCCCAAAATCCTTGTAGTTTTCCTTAATAAACGGAGAGAATAACAGGCTGCGTCCCTGATTGCAGCGTAAATGAAAAGAACTTAAAATGCAAACGTTAACTAAGACTCAAGGACAACTCATAGAAATCAAAGGTGACAAAATAAGTGAACCATAAAAACGCAACTGCATTGGTGCAGTTACATGGCTCTCCAAAATTTAAAGGGAATTTTCAGTATACAAAAAAAAACGCAAATGGTACAGGCGACAAGTTTGAACGAAATTATCAGACACCGCCTTGTACGAAACAACGTTTATCCCTCTGGTTAGTGATCCTTAACGTAGGCTCCCCGTTCGGGAATCCCCGGTTCTGCCTTTAATCAGAAAAACAAGTTTGTAAATCGGCATGTCTATGACCGAGGGTGCCCTTGTTCGTCTGGCTCCCAAATATTTCCCGGATTTGTAATCTCGTTTCCGACAGTCTTTATTAGACTTCATCAATTTAATATTTTCTCCTTTTTTCCTATTTTTCCATGGCAGAAAGCTTGTCAGTGTTACTCTCCTGCGTCCTGGTGCTGCCCGCTCCCCTTTCTCCAAATCTTTAATAAGAATTTTCTTCACAAGAGAATCCAACCTGTACATAGAGTCGGAGTCTCCATTTGGACAACTCCAGAACCATCTGTATTTCTTCTCTTCTATTGCTTGGATGAAATGCTTGCAAACAATGTCGGGTTTTGTCGCTAATTTGTTTCTGTCGTAGTGTTTCTTTTCCACTACTTCCTTTAACTTGTTTACGACCCATTTGACCTTGACCATTGTATCATTATCTAATTCATCGCCTTTCCCATCCGCGTACAAACTTCTTATCACTACCTTGTGTTCCACGGTCAAATCGTGAGAGAATTTGCATTTGTCCGCTTTCCCACACAAACCTTGCTTGAAGAAAGCGCAGAGGACGGACTTTGGGTCTGCTCCTATGTCAACTTTATTCTGAAAAACAACAACAGGTTTTAATAAACTGTCCATCTCTTCTCTAGTTTTCTTTTTCTCTTCTAATCTCGGTTGCTCAATCTTCCTTGCATTGAGATCGCCCCAGACTTGACTTGCTGATGATTTACATGTTTCACCAACTTTGGTTGTTTCTGTCCTTTCTTGTTTTTTATTCGGAATGTTTTGTCCTTTACGATTTTCTTCGGGTTTGATCGTCCGTCTAAAATTCCGTAAAATACCGTGAACATGCAAGGGGGTAAGATGTGATCTGCGGCAGATGGTACACGTTGCTCGGTTAGTGCATTTCCTTGCAATATGCTCATTACTGGAGCCACATCCGTAACAAAGTCCGCTCGTTCGTACAAAGTATCGTCTATTCATCAAATTTCTTTTCATAAACGCGTCACATTCGTTTAAACCATGGGTGTTGCTGTGACAGTATGTGCAAAAACTACTGACCGGGTTACCTTCTGGGGATTGTCCATACTTTCTCTTGATCGGATATGAAAGGACCTCGTCGATCTCTTGTAAGCGTTTCCTCGTCGGTCTAAAGCGGAGCCAATTTCTTGTAGTTCAGGGATGTTCTCCCTTTCCGATTGTAGAGCGATAAACTCTGCTAATTTTTCAAAGGGTGGGTAATTGTTTTTATTGTCCAATTTATACTCGAGTACCACGTCACGCCACCTATTAGAAATAAACTGAGGTAATCGGGCAACGATTTTGGCACTTTCCGTGGCTTAGTGCAACACGCCCTAACTGGGGGATTTGTCTTTTTGCAGCAACGATTTGATTCAGAAAGTCTGAAAAGCGCCTTATACCTTTAGCGTCACTTGCTTGGATTTTGGTCCATGCATATAGTTTATTGGTAAATGAATTGCTGACCAAACTGTTGTTTCCATACCTTTCTTTTAGTTTGGTTCTTGCTTCCTGGTACGCTTCGTCCGACTGGAGCAGGAAGAATCCGTCAACCACCGACCTAGGTTCACCTGATAAAAACTGTTGCAAAAGATTAAGTTTATGAGCAGCGCTGGTTGTTTGTGTGTCGACTAACGCTGTGAACGCAGTTTCCCAAGCCGGAAATTGTAGCGGGTCACCGTCGAACACTTCGATTTTAACAGGCAGGGTGTAGTTGGCGCTTCCCATTGATCTCCGGTTACATTTCTCCGCCGAGCCACATTGTTGCAATCGATCGAGTGCGCGCTCGGCTTTTAATGTTGCTTCGTTAACAATGTCTTGTAAACGCAACGCTTTCTCGGACCACTTATCCTGCAGGGACGTGGAACATGTTTCCTTCCTCTCCATATATAGCTTTCTAAAGTTACGTTTGGCCTTGAACAACTCCGTTACAGCTTGTTGGATCGGTCTTCTTTCGTCCGACACTATTGCACATTCCGTGACCTCATCTACATTACATAACAAATAGTTCTCCGCGTCTAACAAGTCTCCGTCGAACATTGATTCCCCTCGAACCGTCACGTTAAAATCTAGCTTATCTAATTTAACTTCGGGCGCACTCGAGGTTTCCATCACTTCCGTGTTTTCTTGGAACATAATCAACGCCGACGTCGTTGTAAAGTAACTGTTACGGCACGCGGTAATGAAGTTGACTCACTTGTCTTCCTTGTGATTTATTAAGCGGTTACTAAAGAAAAAACAACGTAAATTAGAAGCCATCAAAAACAAATAATATAACACACCTTTACATTACCACGTCCGTTCCTTAATATTAAATTTAGTCCCAAAATCCTTAGTTTTCCTTAAGAAACAGAGAGAATAACAGGCTGCGTCCCTGATTGCACCGTAAATGAAAAGAACTTAAAATGCAAACGTTAACTGAGACTCAAGGACAACTCATAGAAATCATAGGTGACAAAATAAGTGAACCATAAAAACGCAACTGCATCGGTGCAGTTACAATTTCAGTTAAAAAAGCCTAATTATTCGTGATTTCAAAATATTGTCAGAAGTGGGATTCGAACCCACGCCTCCATTCGGAGACCAGAATACTCAACACCTCATGTCGGCGAAGAACCTCGGTTCTTGAGTCTGGCGCCTTAGACCACTCGGCCATCCTGACTTAGATTATCACACTTCCTATATGAAAACAGATAGTTTCTCGGATATTTGGGTTAAACACATGCGCGGAAAATTCTTTGTTGAAGGTTTCCATATACAATAAAAGTCGCTTAATGCTTGCATATGTCACCGTTACAATATCTTATAGAGCACGTGCCATTATCCTTGATTGCCCACGCTTTCTCGTCCTGCAATCATTAGGTCACATTCGTTTCAGTTTAGAGCTTGGTTGTCATTTGAGTTTTACTTATGTAACAATGTCAAAGTAAAGACATTTCCATATGCTTTACATCTCCAAATATGTTACACCTTATCTAAATTTTCACGTGAGTATGTATGAAAAGTAAGAAAGAGAATTGATTATTGCTCGGTCGAAAGTTGGCTGCCATTAAGCAAAATTTAGTTTCATGACAGCGTAGGATTGATTAATGCAAAAGTACGATAAGAAATGAATACCATGCAAAAATGACCAACCACCTCTGACCAGCGCATAGTATTATTTAATTGGTAGATCCGGTGCTTAATGACTATGAACCGTTCGTACGGGCCGGTTAGCTCAGTTGGTTAGAGCGTCGTGCTAATAACACGAATGTCGCGGGTTCGATCCCAGTACTGGCCAGTAGTTGCCTCGATAGCTCAGTCGGGAGAGCGTTAGACTGAAGATCTAAAGGTCCCTGGTTCAATCCCGGGTCGAGGCATTTTAATTTTGTTAGAAAAACATCCCGACGATTTTAAAATCGTTTGCCCAACCCAAAAGTTATTGTACTGAAAAATGCTTTTGAGATACTGTTAAAAATTGCTAACGAAATCAAATGGTTAGGTAAAATATATTGTGCACAACTTAAATGTTAATATGTTGAATTGTTGTTAATATAGAATTGATTTTTAAAGTATTTCTTGGGATACTTAAATAAGTTATTCATAGATTTCAGTTACAAAAGCCTAATTATTCGTGATTTCAAAATATTGTCAGAAGTGGGATTCGAACCCACGTTCCATTCGGAGACCAGAATACTCAACACCTCATGTCGGCGAAGAACCTCGGTTCTTGAGTCTGGCGCCTTAGACCACTCGGCCATCCTGACTTGGATTACCACACTTCCTATATGAAAACAGATAGTTTCTCGGATATTTGGGTTAAACACACGCGCGGAAAATTCTTTGTTGAAAGTTTTCGTGTACACAATAAGAGTCGCTTAATGCTTGCATATGTCACCGTTACAATATCTTATAGAGAACGTGCCATTATCCTTGATTGCCCACGCTTTCTCGTCCTGCAATCATTAGGTCACATTCGTTTCAGTTTAAAGCTTGTTTGTCATTTGAGTTTTACTTATGTAACAATGTCAAAGTAAAGACATTTCCAAATATTTTACATCTCCAAATATGTTACACCTTATCTAAATGTTTCACGTGAGTATGTATGAAAGGTAAGAAAGAGCATTGATTATTGCTCGGGCGAAAGTTGGCTGCCATTAAGCAAAATTTAGTTTCATGACAGCGTAGGGTTGATTAATGCAAAAGTACGATAAGATATGAATACCATGCAAAAATGACCAACCACCTCTGACCAGCGCATAGTATTATTTGATTGGTTGATCCGGTGCTTAATCACTATAAACCGTTCGTACGGGCCGGTTAGCTCAGTTGGTTACAGCGTCGTGCTAATAACGCGAATGTCGCGGGTTCGATCCCCGTACTGGCCAGTAGTTGCCTCGATAGCTCAGTCGGGAGAGCGTTAGACTGAAGATCTAAAGGTCCCTGGTTCAATCCCGGGTCGAGGCATTTTAATTTGTTAGAAAAACATCCCGACAATTTTAAAATCGTTTGCCCAACCCAAAAGTTATTGTACTGAAAAATGCATTTGAGATACTGTTAAAAATTGCTAACGAAATCAAATGGTTAGGTAAAATATATTGTGTTCGTACGGGCCGGTTAGCTCAGTTGGTTAGAGCGTCGTGCTATGAACGCGAATGTCGCGGGTTCGATCCCCGTACTGGCCAGTAGTTGCCTCCATAGTTCAGTCGGGAGAGCGTTAGACTGAAGATCTAAAGGTCCCTGGTTCAATCCCGGGTCGAGGCATTTTAATTTTGTTAGAAAAACATCCCGACGATTTTAAAATCGTTTGCCCAACCCAAAAGTTATTGTACTGAAAAATGCTTTTGAGATACTGTTAAAAATTGCTAACGAAATCAAATGGTTAGGTAAAATATATTGTGCACAACTTAAATGTTAATATGTTGAATTGTTTTTAATATAGAATTAATTTTTAAAGTATTTCTTGGGATACTTAAATAAGTTATCCATAGATTTCAGTTAAAAAAGCCTAATTATTCGTGATTTCAAAATATTGTCAGAAGTGGGATTCGAACCCACGCCTCCATTCGGAGACCAGAATACTCAACACCTCATGTCGGCGAAGAACCTCGGTTCTTGAGTCTGGCGCCTTAGACCACTCGGCCCATCCTGACTTAGATTATCACACTTCCTATATGAAAACAGATAGTTTCTCGGATATTTGGGTTAAACACACGCGCGGAAAATTCTTTGTTGAAGGTTTCCATATACAATAAAAGTCGCTTAATGCTTGCATATGTCACCGTTACAATATCTTATAGAGCACGTGCCATTATCCTTGATTGCCCACGCTTTCTCGTCCTGCAATCATTAGGTCACATTCGTTTCAGTTTAGAGCTTGGTTGTCATTTGAGTTTTACTTATGTAACAATGTCAAAGTAAAGACATTTCCAAATGTTTTACATCTCCAAGATATGTTACACCTTATCTAAATTTTCATGTGAGTATGTATGAAAAGTAAGAAAGAGAATTGATTATTGCTCGGTCGAAAGTTGGCTGCCATTAAGCAAAATTTAGTTTCATGTCAGCGTAGGGTTGATTAATGCAAAAGTACGATAAGAAATGAATACCATGCAAAAATGACCAACCACCTCTGACCAGCGCATAGTATTATTTAATTGGTTGATCCGGTGCTTAATCACTATGAACTGTTCGTACGGGCCGGTTAGCTCAGTTGGTTAGAGCGTCGTGCTAATAACGCGAATGTCGCGGGTTCGATACCAGTACTGGCCAGTAGTTGCCTCGATAGCTCAGTCGGGAGAGCGTTAGACTGAAGATCTAAAGGTCCCTGGATCAATCCTGGGTCGAGGCATTTTAATTTTGTTAGAAAAACATCCCGACGATTTTAAAATCGTTTGCCCAACCCAAAAGTTATTGTACTGAAAAATGCTTTTGAGATACTGTTAAAAATTGCTAACGAAATCAAATGGTTAGGTAAAATATATTGTGCACAACTTAAATGTTAATATGTTGAATTGTTGTTAAATTAGAATTGATTTTTAAAGTATTTCTTGGGATACTTAAATATGTTATTCATAGATTTCAGTTAAAAAAGCCTAATTATTCGTGATTTCAAAATATTGTCAGAAGTGGGATTCGAACCCACGCCTCCATTCGGAGACCAGAATACTCAACACCTCATGTCGGCGAAGAACCTCGGTTCTTGAGTCTGGCGCCTTAGACCACTCGGCCATCCTGACTTAGATTATCACACTTCCTATATGAAAACAGATAGTTTCTCGGGTATTTGGGTTAAACACGCGCGCGGAAAATTCTTTGTTGAAGGTTTTCATATACAATAAAAGTCGCTTAATGCTTGCATATGTCACCGTTACAATATCTTATAGAGCACGTGCCATTATCCTTGATTGCCCACGCTTTCTCGTCCTGCAATCATTAGGTCACATTCGTTTCAGTTTAGAGCTTGGTTGTCATTTGAGTTTTACTTATGTAACAATGTCAAAGTAAAGACATTTCCATATGTTTTACATCTCCAAATATGTTACACCTTATCTAAATTTTCACGTGAGTATGTATGAAAAGTAAGAAAGAGAATTGATTATTGCTCGGTCGAAAGTTGGCTGCCATTAAGCAAAATTTAGTTTCATGACAGCGTAGGATTGATTAATGCAAAAGTACGATAAGAAATGAATACCATGCAAAAATGACCAACCACCTCTGACCAGCGCATAGTATTATTTAATTGGTTGATCCGGTGCTTAATCATTATGAACTGTTCGTACGGGCCGGTTAGCTCAGTTGGTTAGAGCGTCGTGCTAATAACGCGAATGTCGCGGGTTCGATCCCAGTACTGGCCAGTATTTGCCTCGATAGCTCAGTCGGGAGAGCGTTAGACTGAAGATCTAAAGGTCCCTGGTTCAATCCTGGGTCGAGGCATTTTAATTTTGTTAGAAAAACATCCCGACGATTTTAAAATCGTTTGCCCAACCCAAAAGTTATTGTACTGAAAAATGCTTTTGAGATACTGTTAAAAATTGCTAACGAAATCAAATGGTTAGGTAAAATATATTGTGCACAACTTAAATGGTTAATATGTTGAATTGTTGTTAAATTAGAATTGATTTTTAAAGTATTTCTTGGGATACTTAAATAAGTTATTCATAGATTTCAGTTAAAAAAGCCTAATTATTCGTGATTTCAAAATATTGTCAGAAGTGGGATTCGAACCCACGCCTCCATTCGGAGACCAGAATACTCAACACCTCATGTCGGCGAAGAACCTCGGTTCTTGAGTCTGGCGCCTTAGACCACTCGGCCATCCTGACTTGGATTACCACACTTCCTATATGAAAACAGATAGTTTCTCGGATATTTGGGTTAAACACACGCGCGGAAAATTCTTTGTTGAAAGTTTTCGTGTACACAATAAGAGTCGCTTAATGCTTGCATATGTCACCGTTACAATATCTTATAGAGAACGTGCCATTATCCTTGATTGCCCACGCTTTCTCGTCCTGCAATCATTAGGTCACATTCGTTTCAGTTTAAAGCTTGTTTGTCATTTGAGTTTTACTTATGTAACAATGTCAAAGTAAAGACATTTCCAAATGTTTTACATCTCCAAATATGTTACACCTTATCTAAATGTTTCACGTGAGTATGTATGAAAGGTAAGAAAGAGCATTGATTATTGCTCGGGCGAAAGTTGGCTGCCATTAAGCAAAATTTAGTTTCATGACAGCGTAGGGTTGATTAATGCAAAAGTACGATAAGAAATGAATACCATGCAAAAATGACCAACCACCTCTGACCAGCGCATAGTATTATTTGATTGGTTGATCCGGTGCTTAATCACTATGAACCGTTCGTACGGGCCGGTTAGCTCAGTTGGTTAGAGCGTCGTGCTAATAAAGCGAATGTCGCGGGTTCGATCCCCGTACTGGCCAGTAGTTGCCTCGATAGCTCAGTCGGGAGAGCGTTAGACTGAAGATCTAAAGGTCCCTGGTTCAATCCCGGGTCGAGGCATTTTATTTTGTTAGAAAAACAACCCGACAATTTTAAAATCGTTTGCCCAACCCAAAAGTTATTGTACTGAAAAATGCATTTGAGATACTGTTAAAAATTGCTAACGAAATCAAATGGTTAGGTAAAATATATTGTGTTCGTACGGGCCGGTTAGCTCAGTTGGTTAGAGCGTCGTGCTATGAACGCGAATGTCGCGGGTTCGATCCCCGTACTGGCCAGTAGTTGCCTCGATAGTTCAGTCGGGAGAGCGTTAGACTGAAGATCTAAAGGTCCTTGGTTCAATCCCGGGTCGAGGCATTTTAATTTTGTTAGAAAAACATCCCGACGATTTTAAAATCGTTTGCCCAACCCAAAAGTTATTGTACTGAAAAATGCTTTTAAGATACTGTTAAAAATTGCTAACGAAATCAAATGGTTAGGTAAAATATATTGTGCACAACTTAAATGTTAATATGTTGAATTGTTTTTAATATAGAATTGATTTTTAAAGTATTTCTTGGGATACTTAAATAAGTTATCCATAGATTTCAGTTAAAAAAGCCCAATTATTCGTGATTTCAAAATATTGTCAGAAGTGGGATTCGAACCCAGGCCTCCATTCGGAGACCAGAATACTCAACACCTCATGTCGGCGAAGAACCTCGGTTCTTGAGTCTGGCGCCTTAGACCACTCGGCCATCCTGACATAGATTATCACACTTCCTATATGAAAACAGATAGTTTCTCGGATATTTGGGTTAAACACACGCGCGGAAAATTCTTTGTTGAAGGTTTTCATATACAATAAAAGTCGCTTAATGCTTGCATATGTCACCGTTACAATATCTTATAGAGCACGTGCCATTATCCTTGATTGCCCACGCTTTCTCGTCCTGCAATCATTAGGTCACATTCGTTTCAGTTTAGAGCTTGGTTGTCATTTGAGTTTTACTTATGTAACAATGTCAAAGTAAAGACATTTCCATATGTTTTACATCTCCAAATATGTTACACCTTATCTAAATTTTCACGTGAGTATGTATGAAAAGTAAGAAAGAGAATTGATTATTGCTCGGTCGAAAGTTGGCTGCCATTAAGCAAAATTTAGTTTCATGACAGCGTAGGATTGATTAATGCAAAAGTACGATAAGAAATGAATACCATGCAAAAATGACCAACCACCTCTGACCAGCGCATAGTATTATTTAATTGGTTGATCCGGTGCTTAATCATTATGAACTGTTCGTACGGGCCGGTTAGCTCAGTTGGTTAGAGCGTCGTGCTAATAACGCGAATGTCGCGGGTTCGATCCCAGTACTGGCCAGTATTTGCCTCGATAGCTCAGTCGGGAGAGCGTTAGACTGAAGATCTAAAGGTCCCTGGTTCAATCCTGGGTCGAGGCATTTTAATTTTGTTAGAAAAACATCCCGACGATTTTAAAATCGTTTGCCCAACCGAAAAGTTATTTTACTGAAAAATGCTTTCGCGATACTGTTAAAAATTGCTAACGAAATCAAATGGTTAGGTAAAATATATTGTGCACAACTTAAATGTTATTATGTTGAATTGTTTTTAATATAGAATTGATTTTTAAAGTCTTCCTTGGGATACTTAAAAAAGTTATCCATAGATTTCAGTTAAAAAAGCCTAATTATTCGTGATTTTAAAATATTGTCAGAAGTGGGATTCGAACCCACGCCTCCATTCGGAGACCAGAATACTCAACACCTCATGTCGGCGAAGAACCTCGGTTCTTGAGTCTGGCGCCTTAGACCACTCGGCCATCCTGACTTGGATTATCACACTTCCTATATGAAAACAGATAGTTTCTCGGATATTTGGGTTAAACACACGCGCGGAAAATTCTTTGTTGAAGGTTTTTGTGTACACCATAACAGTCGCTTAATGCTTGCATATGTCACCGTTACAATATCTTATAGAGCACGTGCCATTATCCTTGATTGCCCACGCTTTCTCGTCCTGCATTCATTAGGTCACATTCGTTTCAGTTTAGAGCTTGGTTGTCATTTGAGTTTTACTTATGTAACAATGTCAAAGTAAAGACAAATTCGGCGAAGAACCTCGGTTCTTGAGTCTGGCGCCTTAGACCACTCGGCCATCCTGACTTGGATTATCACACTTCCTATATGAAAACAGATAGTTTCTCGGATATTTGAGTTAAACACACGCGCGGAAAATTATTTGTTGAAGGTTTTTGTGTACACAATAAGAGTCGCTTAATGCTTGCATTTGTCACCGTTACAATATCTTATAGAGCACGTGCCATTATCCTTGATTGCCCACGCTTTCTCGTCCTGCAATCATTAGGTCACATTCGTTTCAATTTAGAGCTTGGTTGTCATTTGAGTTTTACTTATGTAACAATGTCAAAGTAAAGACATTTCCAAATGTTTTACATCTCCAAATATGTTACACCTTTTCTAAATGTTTCACGTGAGTATGTATGAAAGGTAAGAAAGAGCATTGATTATTGCTCGGGCGAAAGTTGGCTGCCATTAAGCAAAATTTAGTTTCATGACAGCGTAGGGTTGATTAATGCAAAAGTACGATAAGAAATGAATACCATTCAAAAATGATCAACCACCTCTGACCAGCGCATAGTATTATTTGATTGGTTGATCCGGTGCTTAATCACTATGAACCGTTCGTACGGGCCGGTTAGCTCAGTTGGTTAGAGCGTCGTGCTAATAACGCGAATGTCGCGGGTTCGATCCCCGTACTGGCCAGTAGTTGCCTCGATAGCTCAGTCGGGAGAGCGTTAGACTGAAGATCTAAAGGTCCCTGGTTCAATCCCGGGTCGAGGCATTTTAATTTTGTTAGAAAAACATCCCGACGATTTTAAAATCGTTTGCCCAACCCAAAAGTTATTTTACTGAAAAATGCTTTTGAGATACTGTTAAAAATTGCTAACGAAATCAAATGGTTAGGTAAAATATATTGTGCACAACTTAAATGTTATTATGTTGAATTGTTTTTAATATAGAATTGATTTTTAAAGTCTTCCTTGGGATACTTAAAAAAGTTATCCATAGATTTCAGTTAAAAAAGCCTAATTATTCGTGATTTTAAAATATTGTCAGAAGTGGGATTCGAAACCACGCCTCCATTCGGAGACCAGAATACTCAACACCTCATGTCGGCGAAGAACCTCGGTTCTTGAGTCTGGCGCCTTAGACCACTCGGCCATCCTGACTTGGATTATCACACTTCCTATATGAAAACAGATAGTTTCTCGGATATTTGAGTTAAACACACGCGCGGAAAATTATTTGTTGAAGGTTTTTGTGTACACAATAAGAGTCGCTTAATGCTTGCATATGTCACCGTTACAATATCTTATAGAGCACGTGCCATTATCCTTGATTGCCCACGCTTTCTCGTCCTGCAATCATTAGGTCACATTCGTTTCAATTTAGAGCTTGGTTGTCATTTGAGTTTTACTTATGTAACAATGTCAAAGTAAAGACATTTCCAAATGTTTTACATCTCCAAATATGTTACACCTTTTCTAAATGTTTCACGTGAGTATGTATGAAAGGTAAGAAAGAGCATTGATTATTGCTCGGGCGAAAGTTGGCTGCCATTAAGCAAAATTTAGTTTCATGACAGCGTAGGGTTGATTAATGCAAAAGTACGATAAGAAATGAATACCATTCAAAAATGATCAACCACCTCTGACCAGCGCATAGTATTATTTGATTGGTTGATCCGGTGCTTAATCACTATGAACCGTTCGTACGGGCCGGTTAGCTCAGTTGGTTAGAGCGTCGTGCTAATAACGCGAATGTCGCGGGTTCGATCCCCGTACTGGCCAGTAGTTGCCTCGATAGCTGAGTCGGGAGAGCGTTAGACTGAAGATCTAAAGGTCCCTGGTTCAATCGCGGGTCGAGGCATTTTAATTTTGTTAGAAAAACATCCCGACGATTTTAAAATCGTTTGCCCAACCCAAAAGTTATTTTACTGAAAAATGCTTTTGAGATACTGTTAAAAATTGCTAACGAAATCAAATGGTTAGGTAAAATATATTGTGCACAACTTAAATGTTATTATGTTGAATTGTTTTTAATATAGAATTGATTTTTAAAGTCTTCCTTGGGATACTTAAAAAAGTTATCCATAGATTTCAGTTAAAAAAGCCTAATTATTCGTGATTTTAAAATATTGTCAGAAGTGGGATTCGAAACCACGCCTCCATTCGGAGACCAGAATACTCAACACCTCATGTCGGCGAAGAACCTCGGTTCTTGAGTCTGGCGCCTTAGACCACTCGGCCATCCTGACTTGGATTATCACACTTCCTATATGAAAACAGATAGTTTCTCGGATATTTGAGTTAAACACACGCGCGGAAAATTATTTGTTGAAGTTTTTTGTGTACACCATAACAGTCGCTTAATGCTTGCATATGTCACCGTTACAATATCTTATAGAGCACGTGCCATTATCTTTGATTGCGCACGCTTTCTCGTCTTGCATTCATTAGGTCACATTCGTTTCAGTTTAGAGCTTGGTTGTCATTTGAGTTTTACTTATGTAGCAATGTCAAAGTAAAGACATCGGCGAAGAACTTCGGTTTTTGAGTATGGCGCTTTAGACCACTCGGCCATCTTGACTTGGATTATCACACTTCTTATATGAAAACAGATAGTTTCTCGGATATTTGAGTTAAACACACGCGCGGAAAATTATTTGTTGAAGGTTTTTGTGTACTCAATAAGAGTCGCTTAATGCTTGCATATGTCACCGTTACAATATCTTATAGAGCACGTGCCATTATCTTTGATTGCCCACGCTTTCTCGTCCTGCAATCATTAGGTCACATTCGTTTCAATTTAGAGCTTGGTTGTCATTTGAGTTTTACTTATGTAACAATGTCAAAGTAAAGACATTTCCAAATGTTTTACATCTCCAAATATGTTACACCTTTTCTAAATGTTTCACGTGAGTATGTATGAAAGGTAAGAAAGAGCATTGATTATTGCTCGGGCGAAAGTTGGCTGCCATTAAGCAAAATTTAGTTTCATGACAGCGTAGGGTTGATTAATGCAAAAGTACGATAAGAAATGAATACCATTCAAAAATGATCAACCACCTCTGACCAGCGCATAGTATTATTTGATTGGTTGATCCGGTGCTTAATCACTATGAACCGTTCGTACGGGCCGGTTAGCTCAGTTGGTTAGAGCGTCGTGCTAATAACGCGAATGTCGCGGGTTCGATCCCCGTACTGGCCAGTAGTTGCCTCGATAGCTCAGTCGGGAGAGCGTTAGACTGAAGATCTAAAGGTCCCTGGTTCAATCCCGGGTCGAGGCATTTTAATTTTGTTAGAAAAACATCCCGACGATTTTAAAATCGTTTGCCCAACCCAAAAGTTATTGTACTGAAAAATGCTTTTGAGATACTGTTAAAAATTGCTAACGAAATCAAATGGTTAGGTAAAATATATTGTGCACAACTTAAATGTTAATATGTTGAATTGTTTTTAATATAGAATTAATTTTTAAAGTATTTCTTGGGATACTTAAATAAGTTATCCATAGATTTCAGTTAAAAAAGCCTAATTATTCGTGATTTCAAAATATTGTCAGAAGTGGGATTCGAACCCACGCTTCCATTCGGAGACCAGAATACTCAACACCTCATGTCGGCGAAGAACCTCGGTTCTTGAGTCTGGCGCCTTAGACCACTCGGCCATCCTGACTTGGATTATCACACTTCCTATAAGAAAACAGATAGTTTCTCGGATATTTGGGTTAAACACACGCGCGGAAAATTCTTTGTTGAAGGTTTTCATATACAATAAGAGTCGCTTAATGCTTGCATATGTCACCGTTACAATATCTTATAGAGCACGTGCCATTATCCTTGATTGCCCACGCTTTCTCGTCCTGCAATCATTAGGTCACATTCGTTTCAGTTTAGAGCTTGGTTGTCATTTGAGTTTTACTTATGTAACAATGTCAAAGTAAAGACATTTCCAAATGTTTTACATCTCCAAATATGTTACACCTTATCTAAATTTTCACGTGAGTATGTATGAAAGGTAAGAAAGAGCATTGATTCTTGCTCGGGCGAAAGTTGGCTGCCATTAAGCAAAATTTAGTTTCATGACAGCGTAGGGTTGATTAATGCAAAAGTACGATAAGAAATGAATACCATGCAAAAATGACCAACCACCTCTGACCAGCGCATAGTATTATTTGATTGGTTGATCCGGTGCTTAATCACTATGAACCGTTCGTACGGGCCGGTTAGCTCAGTTGGTTAGAGCGTCGTGCTAATAACGCGAATGTCGCGGGTTCGATCCCAGTACTGGCCAGTAGTTGCCTCGATAGCTCAGTCGGGAGAGCGTTAGACTGAAGATCTAAAGGTCCCTGGTTCAATCCCGGGTCGAGGCATTTTAATTTTGTTAGAAAAACATACCGACGATTTTAAAATCGTTTGCCCAACCCAAAAGTTATTGTACTGAAAAATGCTTTTGAGATACTGTTAAAAATTGCTAACGAAATCAAATGGTTAGGTAAAATATATTGTGCACAACTTAAATGTTAATATGTTGAATTGTTTTAATATAGAATTGATTTTTAAAGTATTTCTTGGGATACTTAAATAAGTTATTCATAGATTTCTGTTACGCCACGCGGTAATGAAGTTGACTCACTTGTCTTCCTTGTGATTTATTAAGCGGTTACTAAAGAAAAAACAACGTAAATTAGAAGCCATCAAAAACAAATAATATAACACACCTTTACATTACCACGTCCGTTCCTTAATATTAAATTTAGTCCCAAAATCCTTAGTTTTCCTTAAGAAACAGAGAGAATAACAGACTGCGTCCCTGATTGCACCGTAAATGAAAAGAACTTAAAATGCAAACGTTAACTGAGACTCAAGGACAACTCATAGAAATCATAGGTGACAAAATAAGTGAACCATAAAAACGCAACTGCATCGGTGCAGTTACATGGCTCTCCAAAATTTAAACGGAATTTTCAGTATATAAAAAACGCAAATGGTACAGGCGACAAGTTTGAACGAAATCTTCAGACACCGCCTTGTACGAAACAACGGTGATCCCTCTGGTTAGTGATCCTTAACGTTGGCTCCCCGTTCGGGAATCCCCGGTTCCTCCCTTAATCAATAAAACAAGTTTGTAAATCAGCGTGTCTATAACCGAGGGTGTACTCGTTCGTCTGGCTCCCAAATATTTCCCGGATTTGTAATCTTGTTTCCGACAGTCTTTATTCGACTTCATTAATTTAATATTTTCTCCTTTTTTCCTATTTTTCCAGGCAGAAAGCTTGTCAGTGTTACTCTCCTGCGTCCTGGTGCTGCCCGCTCCCCTT
>CH002390.1:33629-51279 GCA_000149265.1 Ciona savignyi
CGGATATTTGAGTTAAACACACGCGCGGGAAAATTCTTTGTTGAAGGTTTTTGTGTACAC
Organism: Ciona savignyi; assembly: GCA_000149265.1. Taxonomy (NCBI): domain Eukaryota; kingdom Metazoa; phylum Chordata; class Ascidiacea; order Phlebobranchia; family Cionidae; genus Ciona; species Ciona savignyi. Next base: position 33,690 of record CH002390.1, read on the forward strand.
AATAAGAGTCGCTTAATGCTTGCATATGTCACCGTTACAATATCTTATAGAGCACGTGCCATTATCCTTGATTGCCCACACTTTCTCGTCCTGCAATCATTAGGTCACATTCGTTTCAATTTAGAGCTTGGTTGTCATTTGAGTTTTACTTATGTAACAATGTCAAAGTAAAGACATTTCCAAATGTTTTACATCTCCAAATATGTTACACCTTTTCTAAATGTTTCACGTGAGTATGTATGAAAGGTAAGAAAGAGCATTGATTATTGCTCGGGCGAAAGTTGGCATGCCATTAAGCAAAATTTAGTTTCATGACAGCGTAGGGTTGATTAATGCAAAAGTACGATAAGAAATGAATACCATTCAAAAATGATTAACCACCTCTGACCAGCGCATAGTATTATTTGATTGGTTTATCCGGTGCTTAATCACTATGAACCGTTCGTACGGGCCGGTTAGCTCAGTTGGTTAGAGCGTCGTGCTAATAACGCGAATTTCGCGGGTTCGATCCCCGTAATGGCCAGTAGTTGCCTCGATAGCTCAGTCGGGAGAGCGTTAGACTGAAGATCTAAAGGTCCCTGGTTCAATCCCGGGTCGAGGCATTTTAATTTTGTTAGAAAAACATCCCGACGATTTTAAAATCGTTTGCCCAACCCAAAAGATATTTTACTGAAAAAACTTTTGAGATATTGTTAAAAATTGCTAACGAAATCAAATGGTTAGGTAAAATATATTGTGCACAACTTAAATGTTATTATGTTAAATTGTTTTTAATATAGAATTGATTTTTAAAGTCTTCCTTGGGATACTTAAAAAAGTTATCCATAGATTTCAGTTATAAAAGCCTAATTATTCGTGATTTCAAAATTTTGTCAGAAGTGGGATTCGAACCCACGCCTCCATTCGGAGACCAGAATACTCAACACCTCATGTCGGCGAAGAACCTCGGTTCTTGAGTCTGGCGCCTTAGACCACTCGGCCATCCTGACTTGGATTATCACAGTTCCTATATGAAAACAGATAGTTTCTCGGATATTTGGTTTAAACACACGCGCGGAAAATTCTTTGTTGAAGGTTTTCGTGTACACAATAAGAGTCGCTTAATGCTTGCATATGTCACCGTTACAATATCTTATAGAGCACGTGCCATTATCCTTGATTGCCCACGCTTTCTCGTCCTGCAATCATTAGGTCACATTCGTTTCAGTTTAGAGCTTGGTTGTCATTTGAGTTTTACTTATGTAACAATGTCAAAGTAAAGACATTTCCAAATGTTTTACATCTCCAAATATGTTACACCTTTTCTAAATGTTTCACGTGAGTATGTATGAAAGGTAAGAAAGAGCATTGATTATTGCTCGAGTGAAAGTTGGCTGCCATTAAGCAAAATTTAGTTTCATGACAGACGTAGGGTTGATTAATGCAAAAGTACGATAAGAAATGAATACCATTCAAAAATGATCAACCACCTCTGACCAGCGCATAGTATTATTTGATTGGTTGATCCGGTGCTTAATCACTATAAACCGTTCGTACGGGCCGGTTAGCTCAGTTGGTTAGAGCGTCGTGCTAATAACGCGAATGTCGCGGGTTCGATCCCCGTACTGGCCAGTAGTTGCCTCGATAGCTCAGTCGGGAGAGCGTTAGACTGAAGATCTAAAGGTCCCTGGTTCAATCCCGGGTCGAGGCATTTTAATTTTGTTAGAAAAACATCCCGACGATTTTAAAATCGTTTGCCCAACCCAAAAGTTATTTTACGGAAAAATGCTTTTGAGATACTGTTAAAAATTGCTAACGAAATCAAATGGTTAGGTAAAATATATTGTGCACAACTTAAATGTTATTATGTTAAATTGTTTTTAATATAGAATTGATTTTTAAAGTCTTCCTTGGGATACTTAAAAAAGTTATCCATAGATTTCAGTTATAAAAGCCTAATTATTCGTGATTTCAAAATTTTGTCAGAAGTGGGATTCGAACCCACGCCTCCATTCGGAAACCAGAATACTCAACACCTCATGTCGGCGAAGAACCTCGGTTCTTGGGTCTGGCGCCTTAGACCACTCGGCCATCCTGACTTGGATTATCACACTTCCTATATGAAAACAGATAGTTTCTCGGATATTTGGGTTAAACACACGCGCGGAAAATTCTTTGTTGAAGGTTTTTGTGTACACCATAACAGTCGCTTAATGCTTGCATATGTCACCGTTACAATATCTTATAGAGCACGTGCCATTATCCTTGATTGCCCACGCTTTCTCGTCCTGCATTCATTAGGTCACATTCGTTTCAGTTTAGAGCTTGGTTGTCATTTGAGTTTTACTTATGTAACAATGTCAAAGTAAAGACATCGGCGAAGAACCTCGGTTCTTGAGTCTGGCGCCTTAGACCACTCGGCCATCCTGACTTGGATTACCACACTTCCTATATGAAAACAGATAGTTTCTCGGATATTTGAGTTAAACACACGCGCGGAAAATTCTTTGTTGAAGGTTTTTGTGTACACAATAAGAGTCGCTTAATGCTTGCATATGTCACCGTTACAATATCTTATAGAGCACGTGCCATTATCCTTGATTGCACACGCTTTCTCGTCCTGCATTCATTAGGTCACATTCGTTTCAATTTAGAGCTTGGTTGTCATTTGAGTTTTACTTATGTAACAATGTCAAAGTAAAGACATTTCCAAATGTTTTACATCTCCAAATATGTTACACCTTTTCTAAATGTTTCACGTGAGTATGTATGAAAGGTAAGAAAGAGCATTGATTATTGTTCGGGCGAAAGTTGGCTGCCATTAAGCAAAATTTAGTTTCATGACAGCGTAGGGTTGATTAATGCAAAAGTACTATAAGAAATGAATACCATTCAAAAATGATCAACCACCTCTGACCAGCGCATAGTAGCCTATTATTTGATTGGTTGATCCGGTGCTTAATCACTATGAACCGTTCGTACGGGCCGGTTAGCTCAGTTGGTTAGAGCGTCGTGCTAATAACGCGAATGTCGCGGGTTCGATCCCCGTACTGGCCAGTAGTTGCATCGATAGCTCAGTCGGGAGAGCGTTAGACTGAAGATCTAAAGGTCCCTGGTTCAATCCCGGGTCGAGGCATTTTAATTTTGTTAGAAAAACATCCCGACGATTTTAAAATCGTTTGCCCAACCCAAAAGTTATTTTACTGAAAAATGCTTTTGAGATACTGTTAAAAATTGCTAACGAAATCAAATGGTTAGGTAAAATATATTGTGCACAACTTAAATGTTATTATGTTGAATTGTTTTTAATATAGAATTGATTTTTAAAGTCTTCCTTGGGATACTTAAAAAAGTTATCCATAGATTTCAGTTAAAAAAGCCTAATTATTCGTGATTTTAAAATATTGTCAGAAGTGGGATTCGAACCCACGCCTCCATTCGGAGACCAGAATACTCAACACCTCATGTCGGCGAAGAACCTCGGTTCTTGAGTCTGGCGCCTTAGACCACTCGGCCATCCTGACTGGGATTATCACACTTCCTATATGAAAACAGATAGTTTCTCGGATATTTGGGTTAAACACACGCGCGGAAAATTCTTTGTTGAAGGTTTTTGTGTACACCATAACAGTCGCTTAATGCTTGCATAAGTCACCGTTATAATATCTTATAGAGCACGTGCCATTATCCTTGTTTGCCCACGCTTTCTCGTCCTGCATTCATTAGGTCACATTCGTTTCAGTTTAGAGCTTGGTTGTCATTTGAGTTTTACTTATGTAACAATGTCAAAGTAAAGACATCGGCGAAGAACCTCGGTTCTTGAGTCTGGCGCCTTAGACCACTCGGCCATCCTGACTTGGATTATCACACTTCCTATATGAAAACAGATAGTTTCTCGGATATTTGAGTTAAACACACGCGCGGAAAATTCTTTGTTGAAGGTTTTTGTGTACACAATAAGAGTCGCTTAATGCTTGCATATGTCACCGTTACAATATCTTATAGAGCACGTGCCATTATCCTTGATTGCCCACGCTTTCTCGTCCTGCAATCATTAGGTCACATTCGTTTCAATTTAGAGCTTGGTTGTCATTTGAGTTTTACTTATGTAACAATGTCAAAGTAAAGACATTTCCAAATGTTTTACATCTCCAAATATGTTACACCTTTTCTAAATGTTTCACGTGAGTATGTATGAAAGGTAAGAAAGAGCATTGATTATTGCTCGAGCGAAAGTTGGCTGCCATTAAGCAAAATTTAGTTTCATGACAGCGTAGGGTTGATTAATGCAAAAGTACGATAAGAAATGAATACCATTCAAAAATGATCAACCACCTCTGACCAGCGCATAGTATTATTTGATTGGTTGATCCGGTGCTTAATCACTATAAACCGTTCGTACGGGCCGGTTAGCTCAGTTGGTTAGAGCGTCGTGCTAAAAACGCGAATGCCGAGGGTTCGATCCCCGTACTGGCCAGTAGTTGCCTCGATAGCTCAGTCGGGAGAGCGTTAGACTGAAGATCTAAAGGTCCCTGGTTCAATCCCGGGTCGAGGCATTTTAATTTTGTTAGAAAAACATCCCGACGATTTTAAAATCGTTTGCCCAACCCAAAAGTTATTGTACTGAAAAATGCTTTTGAGATACTGTTAAAAATTGCTAACGAAATTAAATGGTTAGGTAAAATATATTGTGCACAACTTAAATGTTAATATGTTGAATTGTTTTTAATATAGAATTGATTTTTAAAGTATTTCTTGGGATACTTAAATAAGTTATCCATAGATTTCAGTTAAAAAAGCCTAATTATTCGTGATTTCAAAATATTGTCAGAAGTGGGATTCGAACCCACGCCTCCATTCGGAGACCAGAATACTCAACACCTCATGTCGGCGAAGAACCTCGGTTCTTGAGTCTGGCGCCTTAGACCACTCGGCCATCCTGACTTAGATTATCACACTTCCTATATGAAAACAGATAGTTTCTCGGATATTTGGGTTAAACACACGCGCGGAAAATTCTTTGTTGAAGGTTTTCATATACAATAAGAGTCGCTTAATGCTTGCATATGTCACCGTTACAATGAACCTCGGTTCTTGAGTCTGGCGCCTTAGACCACTCGGCCATCCTGACTTAGATTATCACACTTCCTATATGAAAACAGATAGTTTCTCGGATATTTGGGTTAAACACACGCGCGGAAAATTCTTTGTTGAAGGTTTTCATATACAATAAGAGTCGCTTAATGGTTGCATATGTCACCGTTACAATATCTTATAGAGCACGTGCCATTATCCTTGATTGCCCACGCTTTCTCGTCCTTCAATCATTAGGTCACATTCGTTTCAGTTTAAAGCTTGGTTGTAATTTGAGTTTTACTTATGTAACAATGTCAAAGTAAAGACATTTCCAAATGTTTTACATCTCCAAGTATGTTATGTTACACTTTTGGGCAGGGTCTCGATAACCTGTAGTCAGCAGCTCTCATTGATATATATAAGATGCTTGTATTCACGTAAGCAGCATAAAATCACAAGTCAACCAAAACACAATGCAGTGGTCTCATTTAAAAGCAAATAGGCGGTAAACTCTAACGGTTTTTGGCGGGTAAGATAACGAACGATACATGCTACAGGTCAAAGAGTTGATTATCCTCAAGCAATCAGCGCACGCACCAAAACACATATCAAGATAAAACATGTAACACTCTCCCCCCTCTTAAAATATTGTGTCACCAGACACAATTCAATTAGTCGACGATGAAAAGTGAACAAAAAAAAAACAACAACAACAACAAACAGAGTGTGGTTAAGACCAATATAAGCAAGCGTAAAACCATAAAACATTTTAAATAAAACAACAAAATACCATTAATTTAAAACTTCAGTAAAATAAAACAAAAAACATGCAAGTACTTAATAATAACTGCAGGTACTAAACGCAGTAATAACAAACAGTGAAAAACAAATTCAAGTGCTATAAAATAAGTTCAGAAGTGACAAAGAAATAAATACACAGTATAGAAACATAAAATAGTGCTCATCGTCGCTCAACGTCCGGAAAATAAGTTGGTCTTTGCCTTGCGCGTTGAGGTCGCGCGTTCGTGTGTACGACTTGTGAGGGGGTGTTTTGGGCGTATTGGTACACATATGCTCCTGCTGGCATATTATTGGAAAAATGTTCGTCGCTTCTTTCCGCTTCGATTTGATCTCTGGTAAAGTCACCATGACTTTTCTTCAAACGGTTAAAATGAACTGTTTGCGTTTTTCCATGTTTGTCCATAATTTCGTAATTTACTGGAGGTATCGCTTTAACAATTCGAAAAGGGCCGCTAAAACGAAAATGAAATTTCTTTTTTTCATGTTCTTTCAGGACAGTGTCTCGTAACATTACAAGCTCGCCAACTTGAAACATTGCGTCGTTGAAAGAAACATTCTGGTCATACCGAGTTTTCATAGCCTTTCTCCTGTTTTCGAGTCGTGCTTTAACCACGTTTTGAACCAAGATCATTCGATCTTGCAGCTCTGTTATAAATGTAGAGGATGGGACGAAAGATTGCTTTCCAACAATTAAATCTATCGGCAATCGCAAATCTCTTCCCGTCAATAAAAAATGAGGAGAAACACCGCTTTCTTCATGTTTGCTAGCATTGTATGTTGCACAAATGGAAGAGATTGCCTCGTCCCACAGAAAGTGGTCTTTTTGCACGTAGTTTTGCAGCATTGATATAATGGTACGATTGTTTCTTTCCACACCACCGTTGCCAGCTGGATGGTAGCTTGATGTCCTGGTTTTCTTACATCCAAGCAACTTGGTTAGCTCTTGAAATATTGCGCTTTCAAAGTTCCCACCTCGATCAGAATGAATTGTATCTGGAACACCATGGACGGTAAACCAGTTATGATACAAAGTGTGTGCAGTTTCGTTTTGCGGTCTGCGATTTCATTGGCCAAGCTTGCATGTATTTGGAAAATACATCGCAGGCAACCAATATATATCGGTTCCCACTTTGTGCCATAGGAAGTCCTCCAAGAATATCAATTTCTATTCTTTGCATTGGCGACACCTCACTTGATGGGACCAAGGGTGCTTTAGGGTTTTTCGGTGGCGGTCTTCGTCGATCACATATCGGGCACTGATCACAATACGTCACGACCGTCTGCTTCCACTTCGGCCAATAGAATCGTTCCGCAACTCTACTCGATGTACGTTCGCTGGCCAAATGAGCTCCTCCGTATGCGCTATCATGGAGGTTTTGCAACACCGTGTTACGCAGTTCCACAGGAACCAACAGTTGCAGTCTAGTGGTGTCCAGCGTGTCTTCCCACCTGCGATACAAACATTTGTTATCTAACACAAGTTCGCCGAAGATGGCCCAGTAATGCTTAATCTCGACGGGGAGATGTTTATTCTTTTTATATGGAGGTCTACTTCCTTCCCCGACCCACTTTAAAACTGTCGACAAAGTGGGATCGCTTAATTGTGCCAGATGGATATCTTCCGATGACCAACCAAAAGATGACCGCAAATCTATAGCACTTAATTTCACATCATCGGTTGTTTGTACATGGACATAAGACTCATCAATCTTGAATGGAAATTCTTCACAGCCCTTAACGACTTCGCTGGTTTCGTCGTTGAATGGTCGACGACTCAATGCGTCAGCGTTTGTGTGTTAAATTCCAGCTCTGTGGACCAATTTAAAATCAAAGTTTGATAGAATTTCAAACCATCGTGCACATTGACCGTATGTTTCTTTGGAGGTCCATAACCAGCGGAGAGACGCATGGTCTGTCCTTAAAAGAAATTGACTGTCCAAATAACATCGGAATTTTTGCACAGCGTGAACGACGGCTAATAATTCTTTTCTCGTGGTTGAATAATTTCGCTCTGATTTTGTTAGAGTGCGACTAGTGTAAGCAACTGGGTGTTCTCCCCCATCAATTACTTGTGATAGTACGGCCCCTATGCCAAAATTAGACGCGTCAGTGTCGAGAATAAATTTTAACTTTTGATTTGGGTAGGCGAGTACGGGAGTAGATATCAACGCAGTCTTTAAGTGTAAGAATGCCTTGCTTTGTTTTTCCGTCCAAATAAACTTCTTGTTAGGAGATTTAATAAGATCATACATGGGTAAAGCTATTTGGGCAAAATTTTTAACAAAACGCCGATAGTAAGACGCTAATCCAAGAAATTGCCTTACTTCTTTAACTGATTTTGGTTCCGGCCATGAGGAAACGCTTTCGATTTTCTCTGGATCGCAAGATACAACCTTCGCTTGAAACCAGATGTCCAAGGAACTTGACTTTTTCTTTGAAAAGCTCGCATTTAGACGGTTTAAGTTTCAAGCCACTCTCGATGAGTCGTAACAGAACCTGATCCAGATTATGTAGATGGTCCTGGAACGATCGGGCATATATTATGACGTCATCAAGATAAGCTAATGTACCATTCCATTCGATGCCATTTAAAACAATTCTCATTAGGTGCTGAAATGTGGCAGGGGCGTTAGCCAAACCGAATGGCATAACATTAAATTGAAACAGTCCTTTATGGCAAGTGAACGCAGTTTTCTCTTTATCAGCTTCACTCATAGGTACCTCCCAATATTCGGATCGTAGATCAAGAGTCGAAAAGTATGAACATCCTGAGAGTTGATCCAGGCTGTCATCGATTCGTGGGAGAGGGTAGCTGTGTTTCTTCGTGTTATCATTCAGGGACCGGTAATCTACACAAAAACGTGTTGAGCCATCTTTCTTTCGGACCAACACAAAAGGGCTAGACCAGGGAGATTTCGATTCACTTACAACGTCATTTGCTTTCATCTCATTGACTAATTCCTCAACTTTCTTTTTATTTTCCTCCGACATACGTCTCGGATATTGACGAATTGGCACTGTGTCACCGGTATCAATAGAATGCTGTACAAGGTGGGTGACTCCAGTTTCACGCCCAGATAATGAGAACGCTGCGGAACGTTTCCGCACAACCTCAATCAAGGCAGCACGCTCTACTTCATTTAATGGAGCGGAATCAATGTTCAGTTGCTTGAGGAGTTCAGTCACGTTGCCTGAATACTCTTCGGTGGATGCAGATCTGTCTAACCCAGAAATACTGCAGAAAGAATAACCGTTAGTGTAGTTTACATTTTCTCCAACAATTGGGATAGCTTTACCAACACAAATACCAGCTGGCAGAAATTTTGGGACGGAGGTGAAGTTTGCCAGTCTTGCACGTACGACAGGCTTGTTTTGAATTGGTTTAGTAATATAAGTAGCGCTTAAAATTTCGTACTTATCAAGTAATGACGAACATCTTTCAACAAATATGTCGCTGTTCAAGAAATTTAACTCAGCGTCCACAGAACATGGTATTGATACTTCTGTGTATGCAGGTATTCTTACATTTTCAATCAAGCATATATTGCAGCTATGAATCATACCTGGTTTCGTAGTAAGTGGTACCGCGCCACCTCCAGATGACAGAGTCATTGATTTGTAGTCCACAACACAGCGACCATCCTGTAAAAAATTTCTTCCCAGTACGACATCTTCGGTCAAGCTGTTTGCTACATATACCTTTGCAACCATTTTTGTTTGCGCAACTTGAATTGTGACATTAAAAGTCCCAATCATACTTATTTTATTGCCACCAGCACCGACAAATGATTCACTTTCGTTGCACGGATGTAGTTGAGATTTGAGCTCGCATCGTGAATAAAATTCGCTAGACATCGCAGTTATCGATGCTCCCGTGTCTACCAGAGCGGATACTGGCGTACCACCTACATTAATGCATACATACCTGTGATGTTCATTGAATACGGTATTCAATCGGTAGGTTGTAACATTTCCGTCAGAGTGCATGGGTCGCATGTTGTGGCTATTTCTCTGGTTCAAGTTAACACGGCAGTAAAGACTAATATGGCCAGGTTTTCCGCAGCGGTAACATGATCTTACAGTTTCATTTCGCTGGCAAAATCGTTGTTGAGCAAACCGTTCACCCTGATCAGTTTGATTTCTGGGTATTTTTAGTTGTTGAAGATCTTTTTGCAACTCTTTAATCATCATTTTTAGTTGATCAATCTCGTCGCTTTTGATCGCAGGTCGCTCGTCTCGCAACGCAGCTACTGTGGGCTGTGGTTGGAGAATGCCCTCGGAGGAAAGCAGGGCCTTGGCGACATCCAAAAACTTTGGGGTTGCCGAGCCAGGATGTTCCCGCAAAATTCTCTCTGCCTGTTGTCTATTTCTAAGGCCGCTTGTAAATACATTAAACATTACCTCGTTTTGTGTTGTAATGTCCGTTTCCTTTGGATAAGCCATTTTTCCCAGGTTTAAAACGGCTGTAATAAAACTTCGGTTAGATTCACCGATGGCTTGTGCGCGTTGAAACAGTTTCTGCCGAGCATTTCTCGTTCTTGCAGTCGAGCACGTGACAGCGGTTGCACGTTCTTTTAACTGGTCGTATGTGCAATTGCACCACATGGTGCTTCGGCATCTTCCATTTCGAACTTAGTTTCGTCCGGAAGGCTGGAAAGAAAACCATATCTTCTGGCTGCTTCGGTTGCAGCAACACTATTACAAAAGCCTTCAAAAGAGGATAAAAATGTATTAAAATCTTCTCCCACCACATACTTCGGGGCTGGGTAAAAAAAATCCATCTTCCAGATAAAACAACAATAAAAAATAAAACTTCTCTGCTGCACTACAGGTCCTCTGTGGTCTCTAGTTGTTACACTTTTGGGCAGGGTCTCGATAACCTGTAGTCAGCAGCTCTCATTGATATATATAAGATGCTTGTATTCACGTAAGCAGCATAAAATCACAAGTCAACCAAAACACAATGCAGTGGTCACATTTAAAAGCAAATAGGCGGTAAACTCTAACGGTTTTTGGCGGGTAAGATAACGAACGATACATGCTACAGGTCAAAGAGTTGATTATCCTCAAGCAATCAGCGCACGCACCAAAACACATATCAAGATAAAACATCTAACATGTTACACCTTATCTAAATGTTTCACGTGAGTGATGTATGAAAGGTAAGAAGGAGCATTGATTATTGCTCGGGCGAAAGTTGGCTGCCATTAAGCAAAATTTAGTTTCATGACAGCGTAGGGTTGATTAATGCAAAAGTACGATAAGAAATGAATACCATGCAAAAATGACCAACCACCTCTGACCAGCGCATAGTATTATTTGATTGGTTGATCCGGTGCTCAATCACTATGAACCGTTCGAACGGGCCGGTTAGCTCAGTTGGTTAGAGCGTCGTGCTAATAACGCGAATGTCGCGGGTTCGATCCCCGTACTGGCCAGTAGTTGCCTCGATAGTTCAGTCGGTTGAGCGTTAGACTGAAGATCTAAAGGTCCCTGGTTCAATCCCGGGTCGAGGCATTTTATTTTGTTAGAAAAACATCCCGACAATTTTAAAATCGTTTGCCCAACCCAAAAGTTATTGTACTGAAAAATGCATTCGAGATAATGTTAAAAATTGCTAACGAAATCAAATGGTTAGGTAAAATATATTGTGTTCGTACGGGCCGGTTAGCTCAGTTGGTTAAAGCGTCGTGCTATGAACGCGAATGTCGCGGGTTCGATCCCCGTACTGGCCAGTAGTTGCCTCGATAGCTCAGTCGGGAGAGCGTTAGACTGAAGATCTAAAGGTCTCTGGTTCAATCCCGGGTCGAGGCATTTTAATTTTGTTAGAAAAACATCCCGACGATTTTAAAATCGTTTGCCCAACCCAAAAGTTATTGTACTGAAAAATGCTTTTGAGATACTGTTAAAAATTGCTAACGAAATCAAATGGTTAGGTAAAATATATTGTGCACAACTTAAATGTTAATATGTTGAATTGTTTTTAATATAGAATTGATTTTTAAAGTATTTCTTGGGATACTTAAATAAGTTATCCATAGATTTCAGTTAAAAAGCCTAATTATTCGTGATTTCAAAATATTGTCAGAAGTGGGATTCGAACCCACGCCTCCATTCGGAGACCAGAATACTCAACACCGCATGCGGGGAAGAACCTCGGTTCTTGAGTCTGGCGCCTTAGACCGCTCGGCCATCCTGACTTGGATTACCACACTTCCTATATGAAAACAGATAGTTTCTCGGCTATTTGGGTTAAACACACGCGCGGAAAATTCTTTGTTGAAGGTTTTCGTGTACACAATAAGAGTCGCTTAATGCTTGCATATGTTACCGTTACAATATCTTATAGAGCACGTGCCATTATCCTTGATTGCCCACGCTTTCTCGTCCTGCAATCATTAGGTCACATTCGTTTCAGTTTAGAGCTTGGTTGACATTTGAGTTTTACTTATGTAACAATGTCAAAGTAAAGACATTTCCAAATGTTTTACATCTCCAAATATGTTACACCTTATCTAAATGTTTCACGTGAGTATGTATGAAAGGTAAGAGCATTGATTATTGCTCGGGCGAAAGTTGGCTGCCATTAAGCAAAATTTAGTTTCATGACAGCGTAGGGTTGATTAATGCAAAAGTACGATAAGAAATGAATACCATGCAAAAATGACCAACCACCTCTTTCCAGCGCATAGTATTATTTGATTGGTTGATCCGGTGCTTAATCAGTATGAACCGTTCGTACGGGCTGGTTAGCTCAGTTGGTTAGAGCGTCGTGTTAATAACACGAATGTCGCGGGTTCGATCCCCGTTCTGGCCAATAGTTGCCTCGATAGCTCAGTCGGGAGAGCGTTAGACTGAAGATCTAAATGTCCCTGGTTCAATCCCGGGTCGAGGCATTTAATTTTTTTAGAAAAACATCCCGCGATTTTAAAATCGTTTGCCTAGCACTAAAGTTATAGTGCTGAAAAATGCTTTTGAGAGGCGTACAACCTTGGTTATTTTGCGTTGTTGATGTGAATTTTTATCATTTTGTGACACCCGGTCGCATTTTTACTTTTTATGGTCTCTCGTTTTTAAAATTTTCGCCGTCTTGTTTACTTGTACCCATGACAACTTTGTATTCTCCCGCGCAATTAAAACAATTAAATTTAGTGCTTTCCTCTTGTATTAGACCTACTCGATTACATTTAGGACGCGTTCGTTTCCCTTGTTTTTCCTGCGATGTTTTAATTTCTTTCAAGCCGGAATTGGCGTCTTTTTTGCTATTGAGCGTGCTGGAGTTGAGTTCAGCATAGCTTGCTTCTTTAACAAGCTTGCCATCAGTCTGTGCAGCACCGATACGTGCTCGAAGGTTTTTCTCGGGAATCGTTGTGCTGGCCCCACCTGCTTTGCTCTCCAGTTTAGAAAAATCCAATTCGCGCATTTTACATTCGGATTGTTATTGACCTGCCCCGCATCCTGAGAATATCCACATGTGCGAACTTGGTTTAACGAATCGGGTGCGTTAAAGCACGTCATTAAAAAAGCATATCATTTAATAAATATAGCGGACGCGGCTGCCAAACCTAAGCGAAAGAACAATTAAAAGCAAATAAAATTTAATCAAGACCAAAACAATATAATATAAGCCCCTAAATGTAATATATTTATTGAGACTGAAACACCAACTAACCAATTCTTTACTTGCACACACACCGTAAATATTTGGAACGAAACCGTAACCTGGGTCGCCTTTAGTTTAAGAATACTTCTGTCATTTCGCCACATAAACATGTTTTTAAAAGCCTGTAACATCAACAGTTATCTGCTAAATTGTTTTTTTATGTGTAAGATATATAATTTACCGTAGCAAAAGTCAAAAAAACAATTAATCTGTTAAATTGCTCTATTTTGTGTTTGCAAATGAGCTTAGTTTGGACTCACCATCTTGTCCGTCTTCCTACCGTTGGCACCAAAGCTCCGTGTTATTATATCACCCTCGTTATTTTTTCTATATATTACCTATGTCATAATATATCACCCTCGTTATTTTTTCTTACCGTCAATTATAAAAACCGCCGCTCTACCCATGAATAAACATGTCATTTACCATAACCCCATTCTTGATTGAGCATAAATTGGGCAAAGTGCGGGGATTTCCCTTAAGTGGTTTATATTTTTTAAATGTATTATAAATTTTGCACTTTATGTTTTTTACAGGGTTGAATAACAAATGAGCACTGTGGGTTATAACGACTGCTAAATTGCGTGTTATTGTGGATTTATTGCAGTAAAGATGTCAAGCGTTTCGGATAAGTTACAGCACTTACGTGGAAAGCAAAAAAAACGCAGGGAAGCATTGGCAAAACAGGTACAATGCGAGTTTCTGTGGGAATATCCACTTAGTTCTTTTGCAATAAAAATTTTTGGTTTCATGGCCAATATTTTCTGACCCTAAATACACAAAATGTCTTGTAGAAATCTGCCAGTATTCTCACAACTAGCTTTAGATTTATGTAGAGTCTAAAACTCTAAACCAATCATTTGCTTAAGGATAGGATCTAGGTTAAACAACATCAGGTAATTTACATTTTTACAATCAGGTAGTCATCAGATCACCTTGCGCCCACCAGCGGGTTACCGAAGCTATTACAGTGTGTTAAGTATGATTCCAATACTCCTTTAATTTTTTAGAACCATATAGTTCCACTGCTTTTAGAATAGTATTGCATGTGATATTTGCAATTACTGGCTCCATGTAAAATGTTTAAATATTAATAAGCATGATCTTGCCAATTTCGCCACTGATCAGCTTCCATACTTTTGTCTAATTTGCATGGAGGAAAGTCCACCCCTTGTTTACTACTAATCTTGGGCATAATGAGATTAAGGTGTGGAAGCTGATCAATGATTCCCTTTAACATGCCTCCTACTCCTTGTTTTGTAAAAAAAAGTGCAATTAATAAGTAATTGTATTTAGGTTTAGTATGCTGTACATCATACACTCAGTTAATATTTATTTATTCGGAGTATTATTCACAATCTTAATATTTGCTCTTCATACAGTGGTATTCATTAAATGGCCATAACAAGTAATTGTATATATGGCATATCATTGCAAATTCAGTGCACCCCATAAGATTGTTAGGTCACAAGTTATATTGTACTGTATTGCGTGAGAATGAGATGTAGGCTATTGTTCTGACTTCCGTTCTATATAACTGTACTACTGTTTGTAACAAAAAACTATTTTAATGCTTATATGTAACAGTTTATTATTCATTTAATATAAATCATTCTGAATTTTCAATCCCGTACTGTTACAATTATGGTACAAGTCAAATCTTTTTTAATTATATATATATATATAGATAGATATTTTTTTTTTCTCTTTTTTTTTTTTTCCTTTTTTTTCAGGGAGGGGCGCCAAACTAGATAACTTTCGGGTTTTTTTTGGTGCCTTCCTGTTTTGCTGTAGTTTTTTGCCAATTGCCACAGTATCTTTTATTTTTTTTTATTGTCAATTGTTGATTTGTAAATTGTTGGTGGTAAACGCTGCAGCGAAAGAAACAAAAATAAAAATTGTATTGTATTGTATTTTAGGCATTGTCTGTTAAGTGTCTTGTCATCGACTCGAAGGCAATGCACTAATCCAACTAGCCAACTGTTCGCACTATGTAAGGTTTTTTATGGATGCTCAATATAAAATTTTATGGATGCTCAACATGTTATAGAAATAGTAATAGAGCTCTACCTATTCAAATTAAAAACAACAAAATTGCTTTTTTTGCATTAAAAAATCTGTTTGCAGCAATCGAGTATTAAAAAATCACAACATGCCTGTATGATAAAACTTAGAAAATTCTAGTTACAAAATATGATAGGATAGAATAGGATATTCATGTTTATCCCCATGAATGGGAAAACCAAAGGAGATTAACACACAGGAAATAGTCAGATCACCTCGTGCCCACAGTCGGGCTGGAATAGACTTTATTTTCCTGTATTGTGTGAAGCAACATATAATCCATCAAACCGTCTTAAATGTTGAAAAGTGGTAGGATAGTCCTGTTTTATCACATAAATATGAAAATGCAATGGAGTTATCATAAGCGAAATGCTAATGGTTTCTGGCTGTTATAACATTTAAGATTAAATTAAGGATTTCAGTTAAAATTTGTACTCTTTTGTTTATAGGGGAGGGGTTTCAAAATATGGAAAGTGCAGAGTGCCAGAAGCAGTTTAACCTAATACAAACAAAGTTTACCTTTTTTACTGTTAATAATTTATGAATTACATCAAAATCGTCACATGTATGTTATTATTTGAAAAATAAATTGAATTAAATTAAAAAACACCAAATTGCAATTTTATAAAACCATGTAAATGTGACATGATTGTCTGTATATTCTGACCCAAATTGATCACCAGTTCGATACAAATCATCATTTATACTTAATTTATTGCACAATTAGCTTGGAGTCGGCAGTGGTGACCAGTTATCAGCTGTGTTATGCACCAAGGCGGAGAAAGAAGAACGGAAGGCACATAAACGGACCAACCACACAGCTTCAGACTCACCTCATACCAAAGTTTCTAAAACGGATTCAAAGAGAGATGTAAATATGCTTAGCTTGATTTTGTTGAATAAATAATCTATAAAAATATATCTATATCTACTGCGGTTCTTAATAAATACCCCAATTCTATATATTTACTCGTCACCATCCATTTACTGGTCACATCCAGGTTTTATTAGGTATGAGTTTCCTTCCATTTCAAAGGAAATAATTTTGATTTTACTCAGACTGTGTTTTTTTTCCTGCGTAAGAACATGACAGGCATGTCCGGGAGCCACGTTATTGGGTAGAATGCCATATTTTCAGCATTTTTGGCGTTATCACCGATATCTCCGGATTAGAAAGGAATATTTATCTCAAATTTATACTAAATTTGGAGATTTACAACACAAATAAAAAAAAAATATTTTGAATTAAATTTATCCTGTGTAGGCCACTGGCTACCCCAGGAATTCCCCCAAAATAGAATAGGCCTAATAAATCATAAATATAATCTTTTTATGCATATTAATGGGATGGAAACACAAAACTAAGGTAAATAAATTATATATAATTTAAATATGAATGATGCGGATAACCTAAACCTATCTTTAACCCTTTTCTGGGAAATCTAAATTGCACTAGTGATCAGTCAGTCACAATCACGCTTTATATAATATGGAAGAAAATGTCACAAGTCACAATCGAGTTTATTCTCTTGGTGGTTTTAGCTAAATGGGCTTGGATCTACAGTGGCAAATTGTAGGTATGTTGGGTCAGTGAAATTGCCGACAAACCCAAGAATATAAGCACAGCAGCCATTTTGGGAATGTTCGGCACCGGTTATTCTAAAACAGTCGATATTTCGAAACTGCTATTTACTTTATAGGCTATTGCAAGGAAAGTTTTAGGTAAATAAAATAAACTGAGAAAAGGATCCTACAAACCACACCACCGGAAATATGTTTACCATGGGAAATCCGTTAAAATATTAAATTCAAAATTTCTCCTTGCAAAAACAAACATTGCATACCCTTTGTATATGATATATCATGGGGGGATAGGTAACCATGTCACGTGTTAGGTTCATTTAGAAAAAGTTTGGATTGGTACTTGGAAACCCATTCTTGGGTACTCGGGAAACGTTACACACTTTGTATAAGATATACCAAGGGTGATTAGGTCGCCAGGGAAGA
>CH002390.1:51379-61660 GCA_000149265.1 Ciona savignyi
CTATGGGGGCTGTACAATATGCTGGTATGTTGCAACTATGGGGGGTTGTCAATATGCTGTGTCAACTATGGGGGGTTGTACAATATGCTGGTAAGTGGCAACTATGGGGGTTGTCAATATGCTGTGGCAACTATGGGGGGTTGTACAATATGCTGTGGCAACTATGGGGGTTGTACAATATGCTGTGGCAACTATGGGGGGTTGTATAATATGCTGTGGCAACTATAGGGGGTTGTACAATATGCTGGTATGTTGCAACTATGGGGGTTGTACAATATGCTGGTATGTGGCAACTATGGGGGGTTGTAACAATATGCTGATATGTGGCAACTATGGGGGTTGTACAATATGCTGTGGCAACTATGGGGGTTGTACAATATGCTGGTATGTGGCAACTATGGGGGGTTGTAACAATATGCTGATATGTGGCAACTATGGGGGTTGTACAATATGCTGTGGCAACTATGGGGGTTGTACAATATGCTGGTATGTGGCAACTATGGGGGGTTGTAACAATATGCTGATATGTGGCAACTATGGGGGGGTTGTATAATATGCTGTGGCAACTATAGGGGGTTGTACAATATGCTGTGGCAACTATGGGGGGTTGTACAATATGCTGGTATGTGGCAACTATGGGGGTTGTACAATATGCTGTGGCAACTATGGGGGGTTGTATAATATGCTGTGGCAACAATGGGGGGTTGTATAATATGCTGGTATGTGGCAACTATGGGGGTTGTACAATACGCTGGTATGTGGCAACTATGGGGGGTTGTAACAATATGCTGTGGCAACTATGGGGGGTTGTACAATATGCTGGTATGTGGCAACTATGGGGGGTTGTACAATATGCTGGTAAGTGGCAACTATGGGGGGTTGTAACAATATGCTGGTATGTGGCAACTATGGGGGTTGTACAATATGCTGTGGCAACTATGGGTGGTTGTACAATATGCTGGTATGTGGCAACTATGGGGGTTGTACAATATGCTGTGGAAACTATGGGGGTAATGATGCGGATAACCTAAACCTATCTTTAACCCTTTTCTGGGAAATCTAAATTGCACTAGTGATCAGTCAGTCACAATCACGCTTTATATAATATGGAAGAAAATGTCACAAGTCACAATCGAGTTTATTCTCTTGGTGGTTTTAGCTAAATGGGCTTGGATCTACAGTGGCAAATTGTAGGTATGTTGGGTCAGTGAAATTGCCGACAAACCCAAGAATATAAGCACAGCAGCCATTTTGGGAATGTTCGGCACCGGTTATTCTAAAACAGTCGATATTTCGAAACTGCTATTTACTTTATAGGCTATTGCAAGGAAAGTTTTAGGTAAATAAAATAAACTGAGAAAAGGATCCTACAAACCACACCACCGGAAATATGTTTACCATGGGAAATCCGTTAAAATATTAAATTCAAAATTTCTCCTTGCAAAAACAAACATTGCATACCCTTTGTATATGATATATCATGGGGGGATAGGTAACCATGTCACGTGTTAGGTTCATTTAGAAAAAGTTTGGATTGGTACTTGGAAACCCATTCTTGGGTACTCGGGAAACGTTACACACTTTGTATAAGATATACCAAGGGTGATTAGGTCGCCAGGGAACCAGATCATTTCTGCATGCAGAATAATATAACATGTACTCAACAGAGGTTTTTAAAATAGTGGTGGTTCACACGTGGTGGACACTCTCTAATTTGATTTGTATTTCTAGCAGCCATTAATTGTATTAAAATCTACCGTAATGTTGTTGTGTTATTTAAAGTACAATACTGTGCGTTTTACTCAAATTTTCCATAGAATCAAATATTTATCATGCTGTACAAGTTAGTATGATACTTTACTTTTATTATTATAGTATTTAAATCACCATAATTTGAGCAGGCACCAAGAGATAGCACTGCTGGCCAGTTGGAAGTATACAAAGATTCCAGCACATTTTTAAAAGGCACCCAAAGTCTAAACCCCCATAATGATTATTGCCAAAACTATGTGGATATTGGACAAAGACCGCAAAACTTCATCCGAGATGTTGGTAGGATTACTAGGATACCTATTTTAATGTGCAGCATGTAAGCTTACATGACCACTGTTAATTATATGATTCCCTTTAAACCAATTCTGCCAGTTAATGGATAAAAAAAATCATAACATTGAGTTGTCAAAGTTCAAAGTTATAGACATGTATTCATTTGTGTATAGTATAACTGTATAACTACAATTTAACGCACTCCATACATAATTCCTTTTTGTCAAGACCACGATTTGTCTTAGAACATAAAAGCTGATAAGTGGTTGGTTGCCCTGATTTTTGAACCAAGAATGTTAACCATTGTATGGTATGTGTCATGCTGTAGGGTAGGTTTATTATGTTTTATTGTTGGATTTATCCGGTACCTCTAAATACTACATGATCGCTTGGAGCGTTTGGATCGGTTACTGTACTTCGTTATTACAAAAGCCTTTGAGAAAATTTCTCTTACTAAAAAAGTTTATGATATTAATGTTAGTTTTGGGGTTGAGATTAGTGTTTGGGACACGACAGGGTGAGAATTACTTTCCATAGCAATCCAAGCGGTCCTGTAGTATTTAGAGGCACCCGGTTTTATCAAGCTTGAAAAGATAATAAATCGACCTGAAAAAAAATCGTTTTTAGGGCTAGCAGAACGCTTTGAAGAGTACCCCAAACTAAAGGATTTAATTCGATTAAAAGACGAGATGACACGAAAGAGCAACACACCTCCTTTATATATGCACTGTGATCTTAATCAGTTCGATCTAAGAGAGTTAGGGTAAGTATTAGTCCAGTTGTCTTACCAGGACTGCGATTTATGCCTATTTACCTGATTTACAATGTACTTTTTATTGAAATTCTTATTGTCTTTGATTTTCTTTATCTAGTTCGACCTTCACCCTTTGAATCACAAAATTATAATGGCCAGTGCTAAAAAATATTTGGTATAGAAACGTCAGTATATTAACATCGGGGTTTCTTGTAGTGATTCCAAGTTTAAAAAGATTTTTTCATTTATGTTATCAACAAGATGATTTTTATCACTCAATACTAGCAGATTTGGCCTACCTTTGGTCTTTTGTTTCCCCAGTCAATTTAAATGTTATTTTAAAAAATATACAGTTTTAGGTGTAAAGAATGGATAACCGTGCGGTATAATAAAGTATTACTCACACTAGTGTAGCATCATAAATATCAAGTCCTGACGATTGACCATGTCATTATGACTTTTGGTATACCAAATACCACACACAGGGGTAACAAATATACTAAACAAATTTATCCTACTCAGTTTGGTGGGTGTCACTTATTAAAGGTCCGACAGACAGGGTCCGATAAAGTCGGGAATCCGGGAACGCGGTTCCCGTACGGCCGATCGGTCCGCGGTACGGCTTTGATCCGCCGGAAAAAAACGCAAAGTTTTTATTTATTTTTTACGCCGATTAACTTGTGCGCGACCTGCGATAAACCACACAACAAACTAATCGTAATTATATCTAATCGTATAACTTAGGCTGTA
This sequence comes from Ciona savignyi, assembly GCA_000149265.1. NCBI lineage: Eukaryota > Metazoa > Chordata > Ascidiacea > Phlebobranchia > Cionidae > Ciona > Ciona savignyi. The sequence continues at coordinate 54,930 of CH002390.1, forward strand.
AGAGTGTATGGTCAGATTTTTATTCAACGGTAGTTGAAAGAGTACAGAACGCTGCGAAAAAAACGCCTATCTTTGTTCGAAAACTTATCGATTGCTGTTGTTTCTGCATGTTGGTACTGCAAGTTTCGTATTCATTGCTTTCTTGAAGTTCCCCGTTTTTTCGTTTGATTGTATTTTAGCCTATATACTACTTACAAATACAATCGATTATTCGAAATCTGTTGACATTTTCTAAATATTATAATTTAAGATTAACACATTTACAGTCTTCGAAATCCCCCACGGCAAAAACGAATTTATTTCAACACTTTTCTTCATCAATAAAACTTAAGAGGCAAATCGTCATCTACTATATTGCCCAATGCGCTCGGTATTTTGACTACTAATCAGCGTTAATAATCGTTTTTTTTTTTTCGATGCAAAGTCGCTATCTAAAAATGTAGAAGAATAGCAGGTATTAAAACAATGGTCCAAAAAAAAAGGAAGCATAGTGCTTGATAACGTCTAAGTTACAATTTAATTAGTAAAAGCAACGACAAATAAAACGCTAATTCCACCTACTACAATAAAATGGCGTTTTGATAACATTAAATATTGCGTCATTAGGCTTAAAATCTAGTCAATACAACGAATTGTTGTTAACGTTATTTTGGTTTCCTATATTTCTACGCCGATTAGCAAATGTAGACTATTTCTAAAGTATCAATTTATAAAGGAATGTATGCTTATGCGGGAAACATTTTAAAATATATAGTGTTGCATAAAACAATCAAAATTGGTGAGGTTATCACTGGATATTTCGGTGAGAATTCACGATTTAGCAGGCTCTGTATCTGTATATAGTGCTACATAAGGGTACTAAATTTTCGAGATTTAAAAAAAATTCCAAAATATAAAGAAAATAGTTTCAAAGCGCACAGCGGCAGTTTTATCTAGTTTTTATCAAATTACAACGTTTTAACACAAAACTCGAAACTTAAAATTCAATTACGCCAGCAGCCAGCTGTCAATCAAATCTCCGAGAGACTACGTCGCTTTGATCGTTGCACCCCGATTTGCTGAGTTGACAATTCGGCAAATTTAATTAGATAAATATATGGAGCGTGTGTCTGGCAATCGCATGTATTTCCTCATTTGGTATTGTTGTATTTTGTTCTTTTAAACTGGAGGCCTATCATTTTCGAATTATAATCCATTCCAAACCAGATAGACGGTGGTCACTATTCTAACATTGACGTTGGATTCAGGATTTAGGAATTACTCAGTGGTAAGCGAGGTGGTCCAAAGACGCCAGATAATCTATTTATAGTTTATTACACGCATCCCCGCACTCGATATCGAAAAGACGCGGTTCGGTATAATTAATTTTAATGTCACCGTTAGTGCGTCGTATTCGACTTTTAAGCCGCGCAAAGTTAAATTAGCAATCCTACAAGCGTGGGAATATGGCAGGGCTAGTTTTTATGGGTCCCATTTTTAAAAATGGGACACGTATTGTTTTTGTCCGTTTTTTTTTTTCTTTTTTTTTCGTTTTTTTCGTCAAACGCTTGACAGGCATAGCTTGTGGCAACAACATCTATCAAATGGGGTAATGGAATAGCAATACAACTTTGTCATTTATTAGACAACATGGTCTAGATGTGCATAGACCAAAATTTTGGGGCATATACCCAGGGGAATTCCCCTGGGAGGTGAAAAACCAAAACGGTATCTTTTTTTAAAAAATTCCCTTTTTTAGGCATAGCGCTTGAACGACTACTCCAATTTCAATTTGATTTGGTAAACTGTAAGTGCATTAGCCACTCATATACCACTTAAAAGAATTTAAAAAATTACCCAGGGAAATACCCTAAAAATAAGATTTTGTTTTCAAATCATGATTGTGACAGGCATGGCTTGTGGCAACGACACCTACCAGAAGGAGTAATGGAATGGCAATAGAACTTTGCTATTTATTAGACAACATGGTCTAGATGTTCATAAACCGAAATTTTGGGGCATATACCAAGGGGAATTCCCCTTGAAGGTGAAAAACCAAAACGGTATCTTTTTTTAAAAAAATACCTTTTTTAGGCATAGCGCTTGAACGGCTACTCCAATTTCAATTAGATTTGGTAAACTGTAAGTACATTAGCCACTGATATACCACTTAAAAGAATTTAAAAAATTACCCAGGGAAATACCCTAAAATAAGATTTTGTTTTCAAATCATGATTGTGGCAGGCATGGCTTGTGTCAACGACACCTACCAGAAAGAGTAATGGAATGGCACTACAACTTTGTCATTTGTTAGACAACATGGCCTAGATTTGAATAAACTAAAATTTTGGGTAATATATCCAGGTGAATTTCCCTGAGACGTTAAAAACCAAAACAATATTTTTTTCTAAAAAAATGAGCTTTTTGCGCAAAGCTCTTGAACTGTAAATCCAGTTTGAATCAGATTTGATAAAATGTAAGTGCATTAGTAACTGATTTAACACTTAAAAGAAATAAACAAATTACCTAGGGAAATACCCTAAAAATAAGCTTTTGTTGTCAAATCATGATTGTGACAGGCATGTCATGTCGCCCTGACATCTACAAGAAGAAAAAATGTATCCTCAATCCAACTTTTTTATTTGTTAGACAACATGGCCTAGATATGCAGAAACCAAAATTTTGGGTAATATATCTAGGGGAATTCCCCTGAGACGTTAATAACCAAAACGGTATTTTTTTCTAAAAAATAGCTTTTTTGCGCATATCGCTTAAACGGCAGCTCCAATTTGAATCAGATTTGGTAAAATGTTAGACATTTAAACACTCTGTTCCAATTAAAAAAAATTATTTATTAGGGTGTTGCCTTTAAAAACGCAGATATTTTCCTGAATTATGATTGTGACAGGCATGCCATATGGTACAAACATCTTCAACAAGGAGTCGACAAATCAGACAAGGAATTGACTAATCAGAATAAAACATTAAGAATTGTTATACAACATAACCCACATAGGTAAAAACAGAAACGTACGTACTAAACCCAGTAGAAACTTATCTAATAAACCCAGTAATTCCCTGAAACCACGAAAAACGCTTAAAAAGAAAGCTTTTATTTAAAACATTTGTGGTGAAATGTTCGTAAATCTAACACGATTGTTCTTTTTTTATCTACACATGGAGAAGAAGTTTGACTTGATAACTATGGGACCCATGCGTTTATGCTTGCAGAAACAAACTACATACTCTATAAAATACAAAATGTGGTTAGGGACCCTATATAGCATGAATATATGGCATACAACATGTGTTTTACAAATGGTGGTGGTTAAACACGTGGTTGACACTCTCTAGTTATTGTTGATTTTTGTCACGGTACGGTTCTTAGTCAAAAAGGTTGGTTCCAGTACGGCCAGAATTTTTATCGGGCCCTGCCGACAGATTAGTCTGGTGGTTTAGTGCGTCGTCTTTCAATTAAAGGATTGCACATGTGAAACTGGTCGTTAGCTAGTAGGTTGTGTCCTTGGGCAAGGCACTTAACGGACATTGCCTGAACCCAGCAGATTAATGGGTTCTTCTAAATTAAAGGGACATGTGAACCATACATAACACACTGCAATAGCTCCGATGACCCGACTGTGGGCGCGAGGTAATCTGACAATTGCCTGTGTTTTAACCAACTTAGTTTTCCCATCCATGAGGATAAACATGAATATCTTATCCTTATCCTAAAGGGTGTTACTCAAATATCATTATTTTAAAGGTGGACAACTAAACAGTTACACCACTTATATAATATAATGTTTTTCACTGGCCCATGTCCTATGCAGCTATTGGTTCAATACAATTGTATTGGTGTTCGAGCAAACAGTCAAGTTAACTATTTTGGGAGTAGGTCAAAATTTGATGTTATACTGATTGAACCACCACTGGAGGAGTACAAGAGGCAGGCTGGACTTCCTCTTACTGGGCAAGAAGCAACTTGGGACGATGTAAGATTTCATTTTTGATTTACTAGATTCTTGATTGAGATTTAATGAATTGGATTTATATAATTTATACCATTATTTTTATAAATTTGTATACCAGTTGCCAAAGCTATTGCAGATTGCATTTCTTATTCATTCTATATTTTTTGTTAAAATTTAGTAATTAATGTGCTTGAAATTTTTTGATGACTTGAAAAGGGAATTTTTATTTGATTTTGTAATTTATACCATTATTTTTATAAATTTGTATACTAGTTGCCAAAGCCATTGAAGAGTAGTATGCTGGTTAGTTGTTTTTTTATCTATGCTTGATATTTTTTATTGTATTTGATGTCTTTACAAAGTTGTTACCATTTTCATTACTTGTGTTAAAAACAAACTTAGGAACTTATTTTTGTTTGTTGTGTATATCAACTTATGAGCAGTACTTTGAAGATCATTTAGTTGAAACAATTAACCTTATACACTCAGGAAGTAAAAATGTGCTTGTGTAACTTGTAATAAGGATATGATATTCATGTTTATCCCCTTGAATGGAAAATCCAAGGGGGATAACACACGGGCAATCGTCAGATCCCCTCGCACCCATCGTCGGGTTACCGGAGCTATTGCAGTGTATTGTATATAATAGACACGTTCCTTCAATTTGGTAGTACCCATTAATCTAATCCGCTGGGTTCAGGGAATGTCCATAAGTGACTTACCCAAGGACACAACCGACCAGCTAGTGATCAGTTTTAAACCTGCAAACTTTCGGTTGAAAGGTGTCACACTAAACCACCAGACTAACCGATCGGACTTAACATGAACATTTAGTCATCATTTTAACCTCAAGATTATGTCACTGGAAGTGGAAGAAGTTGCGGCCCAGCGATCGTTTGTCTTCCTATGGTGTGGCTCTTCAGACGGGTTGGACTTTGGTCGTCAGTGCTTGAAAAAGTGGGGTTTCCGAAGATGTGAAGATGTTTGTTGGATTAAAACGAATTTTAAAAAGACCAACAAACTATTGGATGATTCGCTTTTCGTCAGAACCAAGGTTTGCAGGACTATTTTGAATTATCCATATTTATTAGGATTTCGTTAATTTATATGTCATAACGTATTTTAAGAACTGCTGCCACTTGACTTGTCATTCTTTTCTGCTTACTGCTAAATCCAAACTTAATTGATATTTACCATATATGTCATATATTTACCATAAGTTATATTGGAACAACGATTATTGTAATATGTTTTATTACTGCAATTATTTTATTTCACAACCTATTGCTTGTATTGTAGGAACATTGCTTAATGGGCATCAAAGGAACGGTTCGAAGAAGCACTGATGGAGACTTCATACATGCTAATGTGGATATTGGTACGACTAGGTTACAACATACTTTTTAGAACAAATGTGGTGTGGTAAATTCAATTCAGACATTCCTACAATATTATTCAACTGTTTTTTTTAAACCAGTATTTCTCGATCTTTTTAACCTCGCGGTGCACTCGAGACCATTTAAGATAAAACGGCCGCACTTTGCACGGGAGTCAAAACAATATGCTAAATACTCAAACAATTTAGGAAAAATATGAAATTTAAAAGTTTAATTTAAATCATTTCCTCACCGAATTTTTCACATAACGAAATTACTGTTTCTTGAGCGCTATTGCTTTTTAAAAGTTAATGTAGAACTAACGTTACAATGGAAAAGAATAGTAATTTATGATCTATGCACACTTTTTGTTCTTTCGCCTAGGTTTGGCGACCGCATCCACTATATTTATTAAATTATATTTATATATATTTTTAATGACATGTTTTAACGACTGTTTGTTTTGCCGTCTTTTCCCGTTCCTGTATCAAGATTATATTCGTTTGCCATTTTTAAAAACTGGGGCAAAAAATAAATAAACTAAACTAAACTAAACTCTGTCGTAAATTTACGAAATGCAAGTGTGGTGCATCTAGCTAAACCCTATGGCGCACCATTTGAGAAGCACTGGTTTAAACCAATGGTTGGCAACCTTTTGCACTCAAAGTGCCATTTTAACAGATAATAAACAACACTGTGTAAAATAAAGGGGTAAGTGATCTTGTATTTGTTTTACTATGAATGGGTATTAAACTATTAAGCACTCGCTACAGTAGCAATAAGGGAATAAGAGCCGTATCAGAAGGATAAAATGTTGCCCACCTTGGTTTAAACGAAGGTTCAGAGAAAAAATCTTCTAAGTGCCAGTTTCGGCCTAACTTTTAGCTGATGAGCTAATAAATTATTCTTCATAGATTTGATTATAGAAGAGGAAGGGGAACCAGGGAGCAATGAAAAGCCTGAAGAAATGTTTCACATCATCGAGCATTTTTGTCTTGGTCGTCGTAGATTGCATTTATTTGGGAGGTGTGGTCTTTATTATGTATGTCATACACTAACCACACCAATAGCCCTAATATACCCTCTTGGACACTTTTCACCTAAGCCAGGTATCAGCAACCTGCTTTTATTTTGTGGTATAACAGTTAAAATTTGGGTTTAGCAGCCACGTCTAATTATACCGAAATTTATTGCCTTTTTAGACGTGTTCTAACGACTGTCGTTTTGCCGTTTTTTCCCGTTTTTCAATTTTTTATAAAAGGTCCTGCTTCGTGTTTTCATTGTAAAAAAACAACTACAAGTTAGAAGTTTACACTGTTGCCGACATGTACATATCTGCTTCAGTAGTATTCGAGCTAGGGTCAAATTGTTTTGGTTTCCAGTCAATAACTTAATCTGTCACTAT
>CH002390.1:69696-80210 GCA_000149265.1 Ciona savignyi
GCGTTTTCTCATTTTGTCATCTTAGGGATTAACCTTACCAAAATTGTTTCTAGCTATTTTAAAAATACAACAATTTGAAACGTAAATCTGACCCTGCTCTATAGTTTCTTGTTTTTAAATTGAATCAACTATGTAATCCCAAGTAATAAATTATGCATTTGCAAACAAAAAAACTTTTGAAAGTGTTTCAATTTTAAAATCATACAGAATTACTTAAATGGTTTAAAAAGTGGTTTATTTTTATTTGGTTTATTTTTTGAAAATGAAATATTTTTGTTTCAGTTATGCAGACTGGTTTCGCTTTCCTCGAAGCAGGCTCCGTAAGAAGCAAAAATACAACAAATATTATCATGAAAAATGTTCTGGATTTATGTAAGTATATTTGGGTGGATTACAATAACAATAAGGTTCATTGGACACCAACAAGTTAGCGAAAGTCCAAAGTTTTTCTCAGAGAAGCTAGACTGTATCGTGTCAACACAATTCCACTTTAACGTAATTATGCAAGTAAATGTCTGTCAACGATGTTTACATATAAATGCTTAGTTTTTGAAACTACTTAAATACCGTTCTAAGAAACCAATGGGTCTGGTTCTATTAAGACGTAGAATGTTACCCACATTAGATTAATTTGGTTACGTCGGTATATTTCGTATATATTTTTTGATTTCCTGGTACGGTTTAACAGTACTTAAGCAACAGTTCCGAGAAGACGAAAAAAACCATTTTCCTTTAACAGCAAACAAAATTCAGACGAAACGTTGTTAATGCAAACACATATTTTTTAGTTATCGGTGCGATCATGTACTTTGCAATTGGTTACTCATTCGCATACGGGAAACCTGGAAACGCATTTATCGGTCACAACTATTTCTTCGCAACTAACATGGATGAGGTAAGATTCTGCATGGATTATTAATGATTAAAAATACAAATTGAGTGGTGGTCCTGCTCTTTTTTGCACACCTGTAACAATTCTAGAGTTTGCGTATAAGACCTTTAGTTTACGCCCAACTTTGTATTTGTAAACCCAGTAAAAACACAGCAGGATACGACCGCTTCTAGTACGTTCCAATGTAAATACAGTAATCATTACAACGCAACGGAGGAATTACACTTTTACACACCAACTGTCACCGATATTTTAGAAAATATTTGAAACACTTGAGTAAATGAATCATCGAACTGTTATGAATCGTTAGGGCAAGCGACATATTTATAGAATGGCCATTCTTCGTTTATTTTAGTAACACCTTTGTCACCGTGATTGGTTTGGTGGAACGAAGATATATACAACGTGACTTATTTTTTGCCAGAGGCTGTTTACTCCTCAAATTAGTGAGACAAAATAGTTCTCGTAAGACTGGATTAACAAGGAATTATATACATATATATATATATATTTGATATATATATATATATTAAGCAGTCAAAAAATTATTCTTGGTCATTTTATTTTTAGAATTAGGGGGGAAATACGATAAATTTACTGTTGTTACTTCATTTGCGTTTTTTTTAACGGTGTGTTATTGCACACACTTTAAAAAACGCAGTAATTTGGGAATTACATATTTAATGTTCCGCATTAAGCTTAAATAGCTATTGGACTTTCTATAATTTAAGATGAAAGTGAGGTATTTTCCTTACCGTTAAATTAATAAAATGGAAAATCGTTTGACCAAAGCTGCTACAGAAAACGACAACAATATCTTGACATCATACCGAAGACACCATGGTACTAAACTCAGTTTCGAATCAATTAAGGTTTCGTCACTACGACAGTTTTTATTTGCAAGTCCGCATATGTATCGGTCGCTTTAAATATTCGACCACACAACCGTACTAAGCATATGCCATTAAAGTATCACACTTGACCCATACCAGCAAATGATGGTGTTTGTAAAAGGTTCTGATTTAATTTAGTTTTTTCTGCCTGTTTATTCTCCGATAAAATTATAATATCTGTAACCTTCTTCGTCAGAACTTCACCTACGCCGGATGGTTTTTCCAGTACGTTTTCGCTGCTACGGCCTCAACCATCGTATCAGGGGCAATGGCCGAACGCACTGAGTTCACCACCTACATGGTTTATTGCACTTTCCTTACCGGGTTCGTTTACCCTGTAGTTGCGCATTGGTGTTGGTCGGAAGTCGGGTGGCTCAAAGTGGGAATGGGTGAGAATAGTTACGTTGTAATTTAAGTTTTGTTGCGAAAAAATCCGGCTGATGCATTAGTTACGACTGTTGGCTTGTATAGTGTTATTTATACTAAAGATGCCAATGTTAAGGTTTAACCCGCTAAGATATAAAATTACAAGTTCAAATAAACACTATAGTTGTTTTCTTGACATCTAAAAATATTTTAAGCAAAGACAAAAGCACCGGCTAATCATCCAAACACATCGCGCCCATGCACTGGGTGCTAGTTAGTCACCGTGTGTTCAGTTTAAATTACAAAAATATATTCTTGTAAAACGTTAACGCAGTAAATTGGCGCATGTCCGTGTCTTCGCCGTAGGCAAAATCGCATATCTAAATTAAAAGCTAAGACGGATCAATGGAAGCGGGAGAATCAATTTATGACTATAAAGTCGATATCCGTTCATTTAAGCTAGAAATTATACCTGCCATCGTGTTTAAACATAATTACGCTACTCTTAACTTTCTATTTAACTTGGCTTTATCACACTCAATTGAAAACTGATACAATCATATCCACTTTAAACGGTCGTTTACTTGTTGCGGATTTATCGCCTCAGAGGAAATACTATATGCAAATTTTACTTAATCTTTTTTAACTTTTAAAGCCTACCGATTTCACTATACAATTGATCTGCAAAAGTTACAAGCAATAGGAATAGAAAACTTCTCAGAACAATGCGATTATTCTTTAGTTACAATAGTTATACATTGATTTTATGCACAATTATTCAGTTTAAGTTATTTCTTGTTAATTTTTTATTTTGATTAGAAAGATACGCAGTTATTAATATTACTGTATAAAAAAATAGGCAAAGACGCCTGTCTTTTTGCGGCGCCTACTATACCAGACGTAGCACAACAGAACTTTCTAGTTACAAAAATGTGGGATAACAGAAGTACATGAACGTTATTCCAATGTTTATTCCACTTTTAGGTTAAGTTATCACCAACCTTTGCGGTTTTTAAAATATTTTACACATTAGGCTACTTTAACTCACACCACCAAAAATAGAATGGGTTCAATGATGCCGTGTCTTGTAACATTTCTATGATCTTTGCTAGCTCACGGGCTTTCGTACATTGACTACGCCGGCTCAGGAGTCGTTCACTTGACCGGTGGCTCAGCCGCCTTGGTCGGAGCTATAGCACTTGGTCCTAGAATCGGAAGATTCAAACCAGATGGAACTGTCAACGATTTGCCCGGACATACTGTCACGGTAAGGCTTCTTGCTTAATATAGGTTGATTGGACAAAAAAATGGTTCCATGACAACTGAACCCCTTACAACTGAACCCCTTACAACTGAACCCCTTACAACTAAACCCCTTACAACTGAACCCCTACAACTGAACCCCTTTACAACTGAACCCCTTACAACTGAACCCCTTTACAACTGAACCCCTTTGTCACCCGCCGCATAATATATATTCTTGGGCGTGTCTGTAGTCTACTGTTTTATGAATTCTCCATTATGGAAAAAACAATATTTTAGTTGGCTCTCAAATAAGATGTGTGTAATGTCGACACAAATAAAGCATATAATTTGTCTTTTTAATGCAGGTCGCTGCACTTGGAGGATTTATATTATTTGTTGGCTTTATGGCGTTTAATGGAGGATCTCAGTTGTCTATATCAAATCCCGGTGACGGGAATGTGGTCGCTCTTTCGGTCATGAATACGGTTCTTGGTGGAGCGTCTGGTGCTATTGTTGCCATGCTGGTGTATAAAACAACTGATGCAATACGAGGAGAGGACCACTATTGGTCGCTGCTGATTACCATCAACGGGGGGCTAGCTGGTGGGTTCTTTTGGGGTAATTCCTAATATAGGTACCAAATATTGTAACAATTTTATTATTTTTGTCTTACATTATCCAAGTAAGACGTCCATTTATTCTCACCAATCTTAGCTTTGAATTGCTTATAGCACACTTTTATGACTAAAACAACGATGGAAAAAAGGTTCCGACATTTGACATTACATACTCTAATATTCCAAAGATACCTTATTTAAACGAAACGAAAATAACACTAAATGAGGTGTTCCGAAATACCATTTTAACTTTAAGTATTTCTCAATGACTGATATAAAAACAACAATTTGGGAAGTTTATTTTTATCTTATTTTTGGAGAATGTTATTATTAAAGAAGCATTGGATTTTGAATAATTTACCAACTGAGACCTCGGGAAGGTGACAACAACAAATCAAAGTCTATCTCCGGCTTCATATTTATTAATAAAATTTATATTATCTAGAGCGATTTCGTCAGTTTCCTAACCTATATACAACATTATATCATGTTTAAATGAATATTGAAAACAAATCTGTTGATTTATTTTACGACCATGATCATCGCGGTTTGTTTTAAAAACCAGCAATCACGCGAGAGAACACGCTTTTTTCCTTTTTATTAGTAAAATTACTTAACGCGATTGAATAATCTTATTTGGTACCGCGTCACGCCGACAATCCACCATTAATACCTTCCCCTAGGACTCATACCGAATAGAGTCGCAATGGACCATTCACCAAACCGATGTGTAACCAAAATATCGTTGAGAGTGATGGCCAATAAAACCGACTGAAATAGTATGGGCTGGATATTTTAAATATTATGCTGCACTTACAGGCATGGTATCAATGTGTGCTGGGTGCAACGACATGCTTCCTTGGGCAGCGGTAGTAATTGGCACAATAGCTGGCTTGGCGTTTATGGGCTGGCACCATATAATGCTATTCTGTAAGATCGATGATCCGCTTGATGCAGTTGCAGGTAATATCGTTTAAACATTTAATATTAAGTTAAATGTTTTTATTGCTTTATGAAAAAATATGTAATATCGATTTAGTGATTTGCTTTTTTTGCATTTTTTGTATTTCTAAATCAGGCATGGTCAACATAAGGGCAGTGAAGGGATTTTTACCGGCGCGCAGACTGTATAACCATACCCTGTAATAAAGATATTGAATACTATTTATGTAATAATCCGGCCGACCAAGAACTTTATTTTCCCACATCTGGCTGGCCGACTAGAAAAGTTGCCCACCCCTGTTCTAAATGCTACATTATATCAGTTCATCTCGGCGGAGGATTGGCGGGGGTACTTCTTGCCCCAATCTTCGTAATGAAGGGTCTTACTTCGCCTGAGACACAGCAACATGTTGGTGGGATTATCTATGGCGGAAATTACTTAGCATTTCAGGTGAATTTCTGTTTTTTTTTCTGAAATATTATACGCATGACTGTACCCGTTGTTGATTAATTAAATGAGACTCATTGTATATAAGCATTCCAATTGAGACTGATGCTTTAGAACGAGACCAAACGCGAATTTGTGAACGTGGAGTTCTTTAATTCGTGACGAAGAAGATGCCGTTGTTGTTTTATATTTTGTTAAACTAAATGACGTGACATTGCTTGGAGGTGACCTGACAACTACCATTCAAATAATAACGACACAGTCAGTTGCTCACCCAGCACCTATTATTCGGGACAATTGCCAACTAGGACAACTATTTTGTCTTATAAGATAGAGTAGTATATGCAAGAAAAATAATACAACCTACAAAAAACATTTGTTCGCGAAAATTATCTTTTAACTTTAATTAATACTATCAATGCTAAAACTCATAGGGATATTGATCAATTATCTTGTGGTTTCAACTGCAAAAATTCGCATTTAAAACAGGCGGCTTTGGTTTTTGCTCACATTTTGTCATTTTTCTTTTAACGCCTGTAACAACACGTAGGTCAACCGCAATAATGCTCCTTTTGGCAGCACATATATTTATCACTCGTTCTTATACAATCATGTTAATAAGGAGTAACGCAGGTTGACAATTTCACCTATATAAATAACTAATTGTATTACACCAGGTGCAACTTGTCAAATTAAACTCGCAATTTGCTAGCCCTGAAATAACATAACAGCATAGCTAATAGCTTACACTCCCAGACAAATTGACGTCGTATGTTCACGATTTATAATAATTTAAGGGCGTGACTATACAAAACAAAAAAAGGGAAAAATCCTGCATATTTATTAATTATGTAGTTAGATAAAAATTAGAAAACTATGTTTTATCCCCATTACTGGATAAGCGCAGAGTGCTTTATCCTACCACATATTGTTAGATTACTCGCCACGACTGTTAGGTTGCCGGACCTACTGTAGTGTTGTTTACGTGACTGGATATAATGCACCGACGTAAAGCGAAGTACCTTGCCCTATCACGAAACTGACAAGCTAGCGAGCAGTTTTGGACCGAAAATCCTTTAGCTAAAAGCGATGCACTTAGCAACTAAGAGAGTCGGCCAGACAAAGTCGTCCACTTTTTTTCACAGGATATTATCGATTATAGATCGATTGACCCTTGTAATTCTCGATTGAAAAGAACTGTTTAGCAGTACAGTTTTCAGGGTCAACGGGTTTCAGAAGTTCAGTTTTCAAGGTCAAAGGGTCAATTCTGGTAGTTAAAAATTAGCATGGATGATCTCAATTTAAAATCCACTCCACAGAGCTTTGGTTGGAATCTGCTCGGTGCGGTGGCGATCATCGGTTGGACTGTCGCCATCAGTACCTTGTTGTTCGGAAGCATGAAGCTTCTTGGGGTGTTGCGTGTGAGTGAGGCGGACGAATTACGGGGACTGGATGAAATAAAACACGGGGAGCCAGCATACCCCATTAAGAGTTACTCTGACCAGTCGCCACCTTACATCACTTGCACAGGTAGCGTTATGTTTTAATACATTAAAATTTGACAAAGTTGACATATTCGTTAATTTATCCAAAATTAAGTCTCTACCAATATGTTGAAACAATATTCCTGGCACACTTTGCTCTGGTTCGAATATTTTACCCCAGAGAATGGGAACATTGCGTATTGAGTTCATTCCGATTTTGAATTTTAAACCGTTGTCCAATATCGTTTTATCAAATGTTTTTATATTCGAATTTCAATTTAATACTTTGAAAAAATCTTGCGAATCTATCGCGGAATTTTAAAGTTCTAAACAAACGGTTTAACATTCCGACCGGTCAGTCTGGTGGTTTAGTTTGTCGCCTTTCAATCGAAAGGTTTCAGATGCGAAGCCGGTCGCTAGCTAGTCGAGGTGTAATGGGTTCTACCAAATTAAAGGAACGTGTATATCAAATACATCACACTGAAATAGCTCCGGTAACCCGATGGTGGGCGCAATCTGAGTATTGCTCGTGTGGTAACCCCCTTGGTTTTCCCATTTACGGGGATAAACATGAATATCCTATTCTATTTTATCCTAACAGGTAATGGGAATGGGAACGGCATGAACGGTAATAACCAAAGCACGGCCAACTTCGATCAAGGAATTGTGATGAGCAATGATGTTGTCTTAGAAAATGATGAAACTCATCTTGAAGATGAACAACATGCCAGGACAAAACTATAAATATTTTCGAAACTCGTGCTTGACTTTAATATGGTTCCACTCTAAAAGAAGGATACACATGTTATAGTTTTGATTCTTAAGTTTTTAAAACTTTCTTTTATTTTTCCGTCCCTTGTTTTGCCAATGATTTTATGACTTTGGCCACCGTCCAAATGTAAATAGGCCACTGAAAGTGTACTTTCCGCATACACCAACACCTAACATGGTTCACCACTATTTCTGTAACCTGTCTTTTCGACAAAGGGACGTTAATCAATTTTAGAAAAATTTCAAACTTTTTAAATAACTGGACCGACGTTGGTTTTATCACGTTCTATCCAATAGGGATAATCTTTTGACAAATATTAGGCTACAACCTCTGATTAATAGTAAGTTGCGACTGAATATAATACCAAAAAAATATGTTTTCACCTAACTCAGTTATATACTGGATTAAAACATTTAAAATATTAACTATTTTTCACTCGATTAAAACATTTAAAATGTTAACTATTTTTTCACATCGTCCCGAATATCCGAGACGAGAACTGCACTCTCGATATTCTGTCATTCTTCTATTGCGGCAACCAAACTTGCTAAATGTTTAAGGTTGTTATTTCCCAAACATAAAATCAAGGTTTTTAAGACTTTAGCCTAACATCATTAACGCAGTCGTCTTATTGAAATCTGCTCATGCTGTGGTCATCAATCGTAATTCTGTTGGCATGTCTTGAAAACACCACAGCCCACGTTTTAGTAAAACATGCCCGCGGTTTTATGAGCGCTTGCCAAAACTACACTTGTATAAATCATTTATTGTTCTTTCGTATTTTTCTGTTTTTCGTTTCATAATTATTGCTAACCCTGCCTTTTATACTGTAAGGCCGGGTAATCAAGTATAACTTAACCCTCGAACAATTGCTGTTTAATGTATATGACTGCATATTGGGATAATGCTGTATAGGTCGGTAACCACTTCTAATAAAAACACGAAGAGAGAAATTTGTATTTATTACTCGTTTATTTTACGAAACGTACCTTTGAAATCACAATCACATGACTATTCGACAAGGTCCATTTTGTATGTACTTTGTATATAATCAGCCTTGTTAACAGATTAAGTCAGCTAACAACCAAATAAATATAAAATGACCTTAACCACACGCCCAAATTGGCCTTACCCGTTTAGTGTATCATAAAATTAAAAACAGGTTTTTACTTATTAATTTGTTGTAAAAATTATATTATTAGACTACTTTTGCATAGCTTTTTTTTTACATTTCTTGGGTAAGAAGCATACAATCTCCTTGTTGCGACAGAAGTTGTGAAGTAATTATAGGAAACTACAACAATAATAATAAAAAAGTGGAAGCTTGATATAAAACCTCGCAATGATAGCCAATTAAAATAAATAATTTCAGCATGTGTACCAAAACCAATTACCTTTCTATATAAAGAGTAACAACCAAAATAAATTATATTTAAAAACAAATAACTAGATTGTCGCTAGTTATGTAAAAATGCGCCACAATTTTGGGTAGAATTGGCATAAATTGCAACGAAGATTCTGAAATAGAAAAATCAGGGCTTAACGACCGGGGTGTAAAAAATAAAACAAAAAAATGGAAAAATCTCAGACTAAACAGCTTTCCGTGTTACCACTTGACGTCATTTGGACTTTAATTCCACTGTCTGTTGTTTCGTTAAAGCCTTTACCATGAGAGGTGAGCACAGTGGATTCTTCCAACTTAGTCATCTTCGCACCACCTTTACAGTTCGGTGGACAACCGTATACCTCCTTCACTCGGTAATAAGTAATAAACACCAAGAAGTAGACAATTGGAAGAATTATAATCACGACGTGGAAGGTTGAAACGTCACTGTAAAACAAGTAATTGCAACTAAGATTTTTACTTTAATTAGGTATATTTATTTTGAGAGGATAGGATAATCATGTTTATTATCCCTGTGAATGGGGAAAAGCAATTAATCGTGTGTTTACCTAACGCCCATTATCGCGCAAATACAAACGACAAGCTAGCAATTAATTTCGAATTTGCTAACCTAGGAATCGACGCACCAGCCCTTCAAGTTATGACCGCCTTGAAGCTATTTGATCAAATTATACTGCCTGATGTGGAAAATTTCACGTAAAACAAGCTTAAACCTAAACAATTAGTGACGTGCCATTAGCAACTCGACTGTGTGTACCTGGTATCTTATAGGATACCTGCTAAAATCGACAGGTTGATGAATAATCCACCCAAGACTGAAACCACAGAAATATTAAGCAGCTCACAATTAATACGACAGTACTCACGTGCACAGAAGTGGGTCATTGAAGTTATGGCCGTTCACCAGAAAAGGTTGGACTTTTAGCGAGCTGATCTTCAGCTGAACGCTCCAATCCGAGAGTGTAGTGGAGTTATCCAAGTTGGTAGCTGTAGTGGTCGTCATCGGTACTATAATTATTCTGTGTGTGCATCCATATGCCCGAGTGACCGGAACGCCCTCGATGAGTTGTCCAGCGTTCAGCACCCCACTGGTTTGAGTGATCTTAGAGTGTATGCTTGTTCGTGGATTAGAATGATTCCATCTATTGATGTCGTCAATATCTACTACTATGCTACTCAGCCACCAGTTCCCATCGTCGCACCTTTAGAAACATAGGATTAAAACGTAGAACTCTACATTTTGACCTACGTTTAAAACAATTTTAGATATTGAAAAGCGTCCTATTTTTATAATTGAATATAGTTTTAGTTTAGTTTAGTTTTTTGTTTCCACGATGAAAACATGAAGTAGGACCTTTAATAAAAATACGGAAAACAGGAAAAAGGGCAAAACGACAGTCGTTAGAACACGTCTAAAAAAAGCAATAAATTATTAAATTTTGGTATAATA
>CH002390.1:80310-103570 GCA_000149265.1 Ciona savignyi
TCGTGTTTTCATCATGGAAACAAAAAATAAACTAAACTAAACTAAAACTTTAATAAAAATACGAAAAACAGGAAAAAAGGGCAAAACGACAGTCGTTAGAACACGTACTAAGAAAAGCAATAAAAATGATAAATTTCCGAATAGTGGACATTATGTAAGTTTATTTTTCGAGACAGTCCAAGCAGTGGTCAAGTTACATGGATTTATATTCGTCCGCAAGACTGGTTAGTTTGAGGCAAGCGACAGAAAATCAAAATTATGTTTTTTAAATTCAAAAAATCGTGTATATTAGACAGACATGAATTTTTTTAATGCATAGACTTTCTATATTTTCAGGGATATATCTGCCGAAGTTTTTAATAGCGAATCAATATGAGCAATATTTCAACTACCAATGTTCTTAACCTGGACGAACTAAAATCGAATTTGGATCAATTTTTTCTGGTCATCTGCGGAATATTTATTCTGTGTAAGTTTTTTTTATTAGTTTTGGTTGACAGAATTCACAAGTTGTTTATTTATTTCCGTATCAGTGAAATTATCTAAGCGACAGATCGTACGAAAATAAAAGAGTCTGTTTCAAACAATTTTTAGACCGCTAAGTTTTTAACAAATAATGGGGTTGCCTCCAAGTCCAATTTTATATATATTTTCGTATATGTATCGGTAACGATAAAAAAATGTCCGTCGTTCCGTTGAATTAAACCTTCCGGACAAAAAAATATGAGGTTTTTGATTAACCGCGTGCTGGTCGGTAATGTCCTAGTGCCAGGTACCAATATCTGATTGCTTTGAATAGTTGGTTTAACTGGTTGAACAACAGGTAAAGCAAGTCGACATACTTCTCATCGACATTGCCTGAACCCAGTGTTTAATAGGCTCAACTAAATTAAAGGAACGTGTGAATCATACACAACACACTGCAATACTTCCGGTAAGCCGGCGGTGGGCGCAGAGTGATCTGACGATTGCCCGTGTGTTAACGCCCTTGGTTTTTCCATTCATGGGGATAAACATGAATATTCTATTCTATATTCTAAGTCGACATACAACTTATCATACATCAATAACTCTGGTAATCCAAGCGAATACCAATTTAATAGTATTATTTGCGTTTTCTCATTTTGTCATCTTAGGGATTAACCTTACCAAAATTGTTTCTAGCTATTTTAAAAATACAACAATTTGAAACGTAAATCTGACCCTGCTCTATAGTTTCTTGTTTTTAAATTGAATCAACTATGTAATCCCAAGTAATAAATTATGCATTTGCAAACAAAAAAACTTTTGAAAGTGTTTCAATTTTAAAATCATACAGAATTACTTAAATGGTTTAAAAAGTGGTTTATTTTTATTTGGTTTATTTTTTGAAAATGAAATATTTTTGTTTCAGTTATGCAGACTGGTTTCGCTTTCCTCGAAGCAGGCTCCGTAAGAAGCAAAAATACAACAAATATTATCATGAAAAATGTTCTGGATTTATGTAAGTATATTTGAGTGGATTACAATAACAATAAGGTTCATTGGACACCAACAAGTTAGCGAAAGTCCAAAGTTTTTCTCAGAGAAGCTAGACTGTATCGTGTCAACACAATTCCACTTTAACGTAATTATGCAAGTAAATGTCTGTCAACGATGTTTACATATAAATGCTTAGTTTTTAAAACTACTTAAATACCGTTCTAAGAAACCAATGGGTCTGGTTCTATTAAGACGTAGAATATTACCCACATTAGATTAATTTGGTTACGTCGGTATATTTCGTATATATATTTCGATTTCCTAGTAGGGTTTAATAGTACTTAAGCAACAGTTCCGAGAAGACGAAAAAAAACGATTTTCCTTTAACAGCAAACCAAATCAGACGAAACGTTGTTAATAAAAACACATATTTTTTAGTTATCGGTGCAATCATGTACTTTGCAATTGGTTACTCATTTGCATACGGGAAACCTGGAAACGCATTTATCGGTCACAACTATTTCTTCGCAACTAACATGGATGAGGTAAGATTCTGCATGGATTATTAATAATTAAAAATACAAATTGAGTGGTGGTCCTACTCTTTTTTACACACCTGTAACAATTCTAGAGTTTGCGTATAAGACCTTTAGTTTACGGCCAACTTTGTATTGGTAAACCCAGTAAGAACACAGCAGGATACGACCGCTTCTAGTACGTTCCAATGTAAATACAGTAATCATTACAACACAACGGAGAAATTACACTTTTACACACCAACTGTCACTGATATTTTAGAAAATATTTGAAACACTTGAGTAAATGAATCATCGAACTGTTATGAATCGTTAGGGCAAGCGACATATTTATAGAATGGCCATTCGTTTATTTTAGTAACACCTTTGTCACCGTGATTGGTTTGGTGGAACGAAGATATACAACGTGACTTATTTTTTGCCAGAGGCTGTTTACTTCTCAAATTAGTAAGACGCATACTCAAAATAGTTCTCGTAAGACTGGATTAACAAGGAATTATATACATATATATATATTAAGCAGTCAAAAAATTATTCTTGGTCATTTTATTTTTAGAATTAGGGGGGAAATACGATAAATTTACTGTTGTTACTTCATTTGCGTTCTTTTAACGGTGTGTTATTGCACACACTTTAAAAAACGCAGTAATTTGGGAATTACATATTTAATGTTCCGCATTAAGCTTAAATATAGCTATTGGACTTTCTATAATTTAAGATGAAAGTGAGGTATTTTCCTTACCGTTAAATTAATAAAAAGGAAAATCGTTTGACCAAAGCTGCTACAGAAAACGACAACAATATCTTGACATCATACCTAACACACCATTTATTGAGCTCAGTTTCGAATCCATTGAAGTTTCGTCACTACGACAGTTTTTATTTGCAAGTCCGCATATGTATCGGTCGCTTTAACCATTCGACCACACAACCGTACTAAGCATATGCGATTAAAGTATCACACTTGACCCATACCAGCAAATGATGGTGTTTGTAAAAGGTTTTGATTTAATTTTTTTTTAGTTTTTTCTGCCTGTTTAGTCTCCGATAAAATTATAATATCTGTTACCTTCTTCGTCAGAACTTCACCTACGCCGGATGGTTTTTCCAGTACGTTTTCGCTGCTACGGCCTCAACCATCGTATCTGGTGCAATGGCCGAACGTACTGAGTTCACCACCTACATGGTTTATTTCACTTTCCTTACCGGGTTCGTTTACCCTGTAGTCGCGCATTGGTGTTGGTCGGAAGTCGGGTGGCTCAAAGTGGGAATGGGTGAGAATAGTTACGTTGTAATTTAAGTTTTGTTGCGAAAAAATCCGGCTGATGCATTAGTTACGATTCCGACTGTTGGCTTGTATAGTGGTATTTATACTAAAGATGCCAATGTTAACGTTTAACCCACGAAGATATAAAATTACAAGTTCAAATAAACACTATAGTTGTTTGCTTGACATCTGAAAATATTTTAAGCAAAGACAAAGGCATCGTCTAATCATCCAAACACATCGCGCCCATGCACTGGGTGCTAGTTAGTCACCGTGTGTTCTGTTTAAATTACAAAAATATATTCTTGTAAAACGTTAACGCAGTAAATTGGCGCATGTCCGTGTTTTCGCCGTAGGCAAAATCGCATATCTTAATTAAAAGCTAAGGCGGATCAATGGAATCGGGAGAATCAATTTATAACTATAAAGTCGATATCCGTTCATTTAAGCTAGAAATTATACCTGCCATCGTGTTTAAACATAATTACGCTCCTCTTAACTTTCTATTTAACTTGGCTTTATCACACTCAATTGAAAACTGATACAATCATATTCACTTTAAACGGTCGTTTACCTGTTGCGGATTTATCGCCTCAGAGGAAATACTATATGCAAATTTTACTTAATCTTTTTTAACTTTTAAAGCCTACCGATTTCACTATACAATTGATCTGCAAAAGTTACAAGCAATAGGACTTCTCAGAACAATGCGATTATTCTTTAGTTACAATAGTTATACATTGATTTTTATGCACAATTATTCAGTTTAAGTTATTTCTTGTTAATTTTTTATTTTGATTAGAAAGATACGCAGTTATTAATATTACTGTATAAAAAAATAGGCAAAGACGCCTGTCTTTTTGCGGCGCCTACTATACAAGACGTAGCACCACAGGACTTTCTAGTTACAAAAATGTGGGATAACAGAAGTACCTGAACGTTATTTCAACGTTTATTCCACTTTTACGTTAAGTTATCACCAACCTTTTCGGTTTTTAAAATATTTTACACATTAGGCTACTTTAACTCATACTACCAAAAAAAGAATGGGTTCAATAATGCCCTGCCTTGTAACATTTCTGTGATCTTTGGTAGCTCACGGGCTATCGTACATTGACTACGCCGGATCAGGAGTCGTTCACTTGACCGGTGGCTCAGCCGCCTTGGTCGGAGCTATAGCACTTGGTCCTAGAATCGGAAGATTCAAACCAGATGGAACTGTCAACGATTTGCCCGGACATACTGTCACGGTAAGGCTTTTCTTGCTTAATGTAGGTTGATTGGACAAAAAAATTACACAAATTGGTTTTGTACATTTTTGCATTTTTTATCATGTTTACATTTTTTATTCGATTTTGTCCATGTTTACATGGTCAAAGGTTAAGAAATCGAAATAAAACTATAATACCATTTAGAAAATATGTATCACGTCTGATGCACCAAGTGAGATATTTGCCAAGTAACCAAGAAGCTTTGAATATTCGGCATTCAAACACTACCCAACATTTCTTGCTATAACGTTATAAAATTTATCCTAGTTATGTTAGATTATCTCACCAGCCTGAGGCTTACAACTAATTTATTTCGGGCTTACATAATTCTGTCACCCGCCGCATAATATATTCTTGGGCGTGTCTGTAGTCTACTGTTTTATGAATTCTCCATTATGGAAAAAAACATATTTTAGTTGACTCTCAAATAAGATGTGTGTAATTTCGACACACATAAAGCATATAATTTGTCTTTTTAATGCAGGTCGCTGCACTTGGAGGATTTATATTATTTGTTGGCTTTATGGCGTTTAATGGAGGATCTCAGTTGTCTATATCAAATCCCGGTGACGGGAATGTGGTCGCTCTTTCGGTCATGAATACGGTTCTTGGTGGAGCGTCTGGTGCTATTGTTGCCATGCTGGTGTATAAAACAACTGATGCAATACGAGGAGAGGACCACTATTGGTCGCTGCTGATTACGATCAACGGAGGGCTTGCTGGTGGGTTCTTTTGGGGTAATTCCTAATATAGGTACCAAATATTGTAACAATGTCATTATTTTTTTCTTACATTATCCAAGTAAGACGTCCATTTATTCTCATCAATCTTAGCTTTGAATTGCTTATAGCACACTTTTATGACTAAAACAACGATGGAAAAAAGGTTCCGGCATTTGACATTACATACTCTAATATTCCAAAGATACCTTATTTAAACGAAACGAAAATAACAATAAATGAGGTGTTCCGAAATACCATTTTAACTTTAAGTATTTCTCAATGACTGATATAAAAACAACAATTTGGGAAGTTTATTTTTATCTTATTTTTGGAGAATGTTATTATTAAAGAAGCATTCGATTTTGAATAATTTACCAACTGAGACCTCGGGAAGGTGAAAACAACGAATCAAAGTCTATCTCCGGCTTCATATTTATTAATAAAATTCATATTACCTAGAGCAATTTCGTCAGTTTCCTAACCTATATACAACATTATATCATGTTTAAATGAATATTGAAAACAAATCTGTTGATTTATTTTACGACCATGATCATCGCGGTTTGTTTTAAAAACCAGCAATCACGCGAGAGAACACGCTTTTTTTTCCTTTTTATTAGTAAAATTACTTAACGCGATTGAATAATCTTATTTGGTACCGCGTCACGCCGACAATCCACCATTAATACCTTCCCCTAGGACTCATACCGAATAGAGTCGCAATGGACCATTCACCAAACCGATGTGTAACCAAAATATCGTTGAGAGTGATGGCCAATAAAACCGACTGAAATAGTATGGGCTGGATATTTTAAATATTATGCTGCACTTACAGGCATGGTATCAATGTGCGCTGGGTGCAACGACATGCTTCCTTGGGCAGCGGTAGTAATTGGCACAATAGCTGGCTTGGCGTTTATGGGCTGGCACCATCTAATGCTATTCTGTAAGATCGATGATCCGCTTGATGCAGTTGCAGGTAATATCGTTTAAACATTTAATATTAAGTTAAATGTTTTTATTGCTTTAAGAAAAAATATGTAATATCGATTTAGTGATTTGCTTTTTTTGCATTTTTTGTATTTCTAAATCAGGCATGGTCAACATAAGGGCCGTGAAGGGATTTTGACCGGCGCGCAGACTGTATCTAACCATACCCTGTAATTAAGATATTGAATACTATTTATGTAATAACCCGGCCGACCAAGAACTTTATTTTCCCACATCTGGCCGGCCGACTACAAAAGTTGCCCACCCCGGTTCTAAATGCTACACTTTATCAGTTCATCTTGGTGGAGGATTGGTGGGGGTACTTCTTGCCCCAATCTTCGTAATGAAGGGCCTTACTTCGCCTGAGACACAGCAACATGTTGGTGGGATTATCTATGGCGGAAATTACTTAGCATTTCAGGTGAATTTTTGTTTTTTTTTTGAAATATTATACGCATGACTGTACCCGTTGTTGAATAATTAAATGAGACTCATTGTATATAAGCATTCCAATTGAGACTGATGCTTTAGAACGAGACCAAACGCGAATTTGTGAACGTGGAGTTCTTTAATTCGTGACGAAGGAGATGCCGTTGTTGTTTTATATTTTGTTAAACTAAATGACGTTGCTTGGAGGTGACCTGACAACTACCATTCAAATAATAACGACACAGTCAGTTGCTCACCCAGCACCTACCATTCGGGACAATTGCCAACTAGGACAACTATTTTGTCTTATAAGATAGATATGCAAGAAAAATAATACAACCTAAAAAAACATTTGTTCGCGAAAATTATCTTTTAACTTTAATTAATACTATCAATGCTAAAACTCATAAGGGATATTGATCAATTATCTTGTGGTTTCAACTGCAAAAATTCGCATTTAAGACAGGCGGCTTTGGTTTTTGCTCACATTTTGTCATTTTTCTTTTAACGCCTGTAACAACACGTAGGTCAACCGCAATAATGCTCCTTTTGGCAGCACATATATTTATCACTCGTTCTTATACAATCATGTTAATAAGGAGTAACGCAGGTTGACAATTTCACCTATATAAATAACTAATTGTATTACACCAGGTGCGTCTTGTCAAATTAAACTCGCAATTTGCTAGCCCTGAAATAACATAACAGCATAGCTAATAGCTTACACTCCCAGACAAATTGACGTCGTATGTTCACGATTTATAATAATTTAAGAGCGTGACTATACAAAACAAAAAAAGGAAAAAATCCTGCATATTTATTAATTATGTAGTTAGATAAAAATTAGAAAACTATGTTTTATTCCCATTACTGGATAAGCGCAGAGTGCTTTATCCTACCACCTATCGTTAGATTACTCGCCACGACTGTTAGGTTGCCGGACCTACTGTAGTGTTGTTTATATGACTAGATATAATGCACCGACGTAAAGCGAAGTACCTTGCCCTATCACAAAACTGACAAGCTAGCGAGCAGTTTTGAACCGAAAACCCTTCAGCTAAAAGCGACGCACTTAGCAACTGAGAGAGTCGGCCAGACAAAGTCGGCCACTTTTCTTCACAGGATATTATTGATTATAGATCGGTTGACCCTCGTAATTCTCAATTGGAAACGAACTGTTTAGCAGTTCAGTTTTCAAGGTCAACTATTCTTGCAGTTAAAAAAATTAGGATGGATGATCTCAGTTTAAAATTCCCCTCTCACTCCACAGAGCTTTGGTTGGAATCTGCTCGGTGCGGTGGCGATCATCGGTTGGACTGTCGCCATCAGTACCTTGTTGTTCGGAAGCATGAAGCTTCTTGGGGTGTTGCGTGTGAGTGAGGCGGACGAACTACGGGGACTGGATGAAATAAAACACGGGGAGCCAGCATACCCCATTAAGAGTTACTCTGACCAGTCGCCGCCTTACCTCACTTGCACAGGTAGCGTTATGTTTTAATACCTTAAAATTTGACAAAGTTGACATATTCGTTAATTTATCCAAAATTAAGTCTCTACCAATATGTTGAAACAATATTCCTGGCACACTTTGCTCTGCTTCGAATATTTTACCCCAGAGAATCGGAACATTGCGTATTGAGTTCATTCCGATTTTAAATTTTAAACCGTTGTCCAATTTCGTTTTATCAAATGTTTTTATATACGAATTTCAATTTAATACTCCGAAAAAATCTTGCGAATCTATCGCGGAATTTTAAAGTTCTAAACAAACGGTTTAACATTCCGGCCGGTCAGTCTGGTGGTTTAGTTTGTCGCCTTTCAATCGAAAGGTTTCAGATGCGAAGCCGGTCGCTAGCTAGTCGAGGTGTAATGGGTTCTACCAAATTAAAGGAACGTGTATATCAAATACATCACACTGAAATAGCTCCGGTAACCCGATGGTGGGCGCAATCTGAGTATTGCTCGTGTGGTAACCCCCTTGGTTTTCCCATTTACGGGGATAAACATGAATATTCTATCCTATTTTATCCTAACAGGGAATGGGAACGGGAACGGCATGAACGGTAACAACCAAAGCACGGCCAACTTCGATCAAGGAATTGTGATGAGCAATGATGTTGTCTTAGAAAGTGATGAAACTCATCTTGAAGATGAACAACATGCCAGGACAAAACTATAAATACTTTCGAAACTCGTGCTTGACTTCAATATGGTTCCACTCTAAAAGAAGGATACACATGTTATAGTTTTGATTCTTAGTTTTTAAAACTTTCTTTTATTTTTCCGTCCCTTGTTTTGCCAATGATTTTATGACTTTGGCCACCGTCCAAATGTAAATAGGCCACTGAAAGTGTACTTTCCGCATACACCAACACCTAACATGGTTCACCACTATTTCTGTAACCTGTCTTTTCGACAAAGGGACGTTAATCAATTTTAGAAAAATTTCAAACTTTTTAAATAACTGGACCGACGTTGGTTTTATCACGTTCTGTCCAATAGGGATAATCTTTTGACAAATATTAGAACTTCTGATTAATAGTGAGTTGCGACTGAATATAATACCAAAAAATTATGTTTTCACCTAACTCAGTTATATACTGGATTAAAACATTTAAAATATTAACTATTTTTCACTCGATTAAAACATTTAAAATGTTAACTATTTTTTCACATCGTCCCGAATATCCGAGACGAGGACTGCACTCTCGATATTCTGTCATTCTTCTATTACGGCGACCAAACTTGCTAAATGTTTAAGGTTGTTATTTCCCAAACATAAAATCAAGGTTTTTAAGACTTTAGCCTAACATCATTAACGCAGTCGTCTTATTGAAATCTGCTCATGCTGTGGTCATCAATCGTAATTCTGTTGGCATGTCTTGAAAACACCACAGCCCACGTTTTAGTAAAACATGCCCGCGGTTTTATGAGTGCTTGCCAAAAATACACTTGTATAAATCATTTATTGTTCTTTCGTATTTTTCTGTTTTTCGTTTCATAATTATTGCTAACCCTGCCTTTTATACTGTAAGGCCGGGTAATCAAGTATAACTTAACCCTCGAACAATTGCTGTTTAATGTATATGACTGCATATTGGGATAATGCTGTATAGGTCGGTAACCACTTCTAATAAAAACACGAAGAGAGAAATTTGTATTTATTACTCGTTTATTTTACGAAACGTACCTTTGAAATCACAATCACATGACTATTCGACAAGGTCCATTTTGTATGTACTTTGTATATAATCAGCCTTGTTAACAGATTAAGTCAGCTAACAACCAAATAAATATAAAATGACCTTAACCACACGCCCAAATTAACTACTTTTGCATAGCGTTTTTTTACATTTCTTGGGTAAGAAGCATACAATCTCCTTGTTGCGACAGAAGTTTTGAAGTAATTATAGGAAACTACAACAATAATAATAAAAAGTGGAAGCTTGATATAAAACCTCGCAATGATAGCCAATTAAAATAAATAATTTCAGCATGTGTACCAAAACCAATTACCTTTCTATATAAAGAGTAACAACCAAAATAAATTATATTTAAAAACAAATAACTAGATTGTTGCTAGTTATGTAAAAATGCGCCACAATTTTGGGTAGAATTGGCATAAATTGCAACAAAGATTCTGAAATAGAAAAATCAGGGCTTAACGACCGGGGTGTAAAAAATAAAACAAAAAAATGGAAAAATCTCAGACTAAACAGCTTTCCGTGTTGCCACTTGACGTCATTTGAACTTTAATTCCACTGTCTGTTGTTTCGTTAAAGCCTTTACCATGAGAGGTGAGCACAGTGGATTCTTCCAACTTAGTCATCTTCGCACCACCTTTACAGTTCGGTGGACAACCGTATACCTCCTTCACTCGGTAATAAGTAATAAACACCAAGAAGTAGACAATTGGAAGAATTATAATCACGACGTGGAAGGTTGAAACGTCGCTGTAAAAACAAGTAATTGCAACGGAGATTTTACTTTAATTAGGTATATTCGTTCAGAGATAGGATAGGATAATCATCCTTATTATTCCTGTGAATGGAGAAAAGTAATTAATCGTGTGTTTACCTAACGCCCATTATCGCATAAACACAAACGACAAGCTAGCAATTAATTTCGAATTTGCTAACCTAGGAATCGACGCACCAGCCCTTCAAGCTATGACCGCCTTGAAGCTATTTGATCAAATTATACTGCCTGGTGTGAAGACTTTCGCGTAAAACAAGCTTAAACCTAAACAATTAGTGACGTGCCATTAGCAACTCGACTGTGTGTACCTGGTATCTTATAGGATACCTGCTAAAATCGACAGGTTGATGAATAATCCACCCAAGACTGAAACCACAGAAATATTAAGCAGCTCACAAGTAATACGACAATACTCACGTGCACAGAAGTGGGTCATTGAAGTTATGGCCGTTCACCAGAAAAGGTTGGACTTTTAGCGAGCTGATCTTCAGCTGAACGCTCCAATCCGAGAGTATAGTGGCGTTATCTAAGTTGGTAGCTGTGGTGGTCGTCATCGGTACTATAATTATTCTGTGTGTGCATCCATATGCCCGAGTGACCGGAACGCCCTCGATGAGTTGTCCAGCGTTCAGCACCCCACTGGTTTGAGTGATCTTAGAGTGTATGCTTGTTCGTGGATTAGAATGATTCCATCTATTGATGTCGTCAATATCTACTACTATGCTACTCAGCCACCAGTTTCCATCGTCGCACCTTTAGGAACATAGGATTAAAACATAGAACTCTACATTTGAAGCTATGTTTAAAACAATTTTAGATATTGAAAAGCGCATTCGGCTACACCACCGTACATGTTTTTGTTTTTGTTACCGACACAAGTTTCGAATCCAAGATGGGTACGTCACTTGGGCCGTTTTTATATAATATATGAGTAGGTATACGTATCGGTCGCGCTAACCGTTTGGTCACATGACCGTACAACCGTACATGTTTATATTTAAACGTTAATAGTTCCGCCATAGTTACGCCATATAGTGTCTACTCTCTGTACCTTTCCCTTATATATTTTATTAAAGAGTATTTCAATTATTTAGTACCGTCTCATTCAGGCCGCATATATTAGACTATTATACCAACCTTACGCAATAACCAATTTGACTTTTGGCTGGAGTCTCCACCGTCCTTTTGAACGTCATGTTCAGTCTTACTCCATTGAAAGATAGAACCAACACAGAGGTGAACTCCTTGTCACAATAGCTCCCGTTGGTGGTGGCTGTTTCTGGTAAACTTATGCTTGTAGATTGCGCTGTGCCGCCGTTCCTGTGTAGGATGCGAAATTGTAATACCGTGTACGGTCGTTTGGCCGAGTGGATAAAGAGACCGATTACATATACCAGCTTTATAAAACCCCGTCATAGGGATTGTGTTTGAACCTTAGACTGGTAAAAACTGAATTGCCTTGTACGATCGTGCGGCCAATTGGTTAACGCGACCGATGCATTTGCCATTTCTATACAAAAACAAAAGCACTCTAAGGGACCAGCCCATTATGGGTTCGAAATTTCGCCCAGTTTAGAAAAATAACAAAAACGCCTCCAACGGTCGCAGATTTAAATTGCGCTCGAAAGAAAAAAACGATGTTCTCAGTTATATTGTATAGTACTGTAGTAGAGTTTATAAATTTTTTCCATCTTTGCAATGTAATCCAATAGTTCAGGCATGGGACATGGGCAACATACGGCCAGTGAAGGGATTTTCACCGGCCCGTAGACTGTATCTAAGCTTACCCGTAATGTGACCTTTGCATTAGTGAATAAATATGTGGTTAGGATTTTGAATATTATTTATGTAATAATCCGACCCACCAAGGACTTTATTTTCCCACATCTGGCCCGCCGACTAGAAAACCCATGCTATAGTAAGTAGGCTATGCTATATTCTTTAAAAGAAAAATGACTGACAAAGATCGGCAAATATTTTCAGAGAAACAAAAAGTCCACAACAACTGGTGATTTGACTACATATACTATACAGAGCGTACTCTTGTTAACCAAGACTATTGGTAAAACCACACTTCACCTAAGAGGTAACCGCACTTATTATAGCCTACTTGGTGTATGTATATAAGCATTTTTGATCTAAAGTCATGACTCATGTCAAAATCACCAACCCCCTTTTTTTCTAGCAAAACACAGCAGCGGTATAACTGTATAAACGAGTCAAAACGCATCTAGTAAAATATTTCAATAATTCTTAATGAAGGGAGTGGTTTTGAATACAGAATGAAATATGTTGGCCAATTTGTCGCACAACGTAAAATCAATAGACATACAGTGCAAATGACGCGTATCAGCCTACTAGGATTATTGTATTCTGAATTACAGTTCAACAATGAATGAATCCCATTTATAAATTTGGGAACCTTTTTTAGCAATGTTGATTTTTTAAAATAGACTTCTATGGATAATGTAGATCTTTAAATTATTGATAGACCCCGACCATCGTGCATATTATACATTAAAAAATGAACTTGAACATTCATTGTTTTAATATATATATATATCACTATATTCGATCTTTAACGCCTGTTTTGGAACCTCGGTACAACCGTTTAGGTTTAAACAATTTAAAAGGAGTTATTTTGAATCGTTTTTTACAGTTATTACGTCAGTCCGTAGGCTGGGGAGTTAAATTTATTACTTTTGCTTGTTAACGTACTTAACTGTATACTTCAAGCTATATTAACGTGAATTATGGCACTTTTCAACGACTAAAAGTATGCAGAATGTGTTTAAACATTTCGGCCATTCGTTTTATATATATATATATATATATATATAAATTATTTTATAGATGAAGTGAACAGGTTAACTACGTTGCCAATCAAAATCGCAGAGCTATTGTATCTAATGTGGAAATAGAATAATATTTCTACTGTGTTTGTACCTGTAAGTATACTGTAATGGACTTTAGAGATAAAATATGCATCACTTACTTGTAGAAAAGCTCTATATCACCTTTGATATCCGCGATGATACACAGCATGTGTTTCTGCGTGTTGCGGAAATCGTTAGCTACTACTTGGAATTTAGCTTGCGATTGCCCATGTGCTGTGTTGGCGTTTCCAAAATCTAGGTACTGAAGCCACACAAGCGCAAGTAATACTGTCCGCATCATATTCCAAACATGGATCCAGTCACCAATCAACTAAAGTCAATATTTTCCTAAGGTGCCTTCATATAAGACAAACAATAGGTCTTGGTCGTGAGTTTAAGAAACCAACAGTTTGTGCCAGTTCTTACACTAGCGCTATGGTCAACTTATTAACCATCTGGGCAATATAATCTGTACTACGAACGCAACGAATTATCGACCGCTGGTTATACAAATGCATTGCCAAAAGTGGATGGGTACTCTTAGACCTGGAAATCTAATTTATTTTGATAAGTGCTGTTCGCACGTCACACCACTAGTTTACATACATATGTTTATAAAACAGAAGTCTATAAGGGCACATACTAGGCTGATTCAATGATATCAATTTATCCCGGAACTGATCAAGTTTCCAGACAAACTTCCAAGCCTTCTTTAAACATTAATAGTTTCGCTTATCCACACTATCTATGCGTCGCCACTATTTATAGTCAATTGTGAAAACACTCTTTCCCGGTTGCTTTAGTGGTACCAAATTTCCGTTCTGCCACCAAGAGTTTTTAAACAACCTCTGCCAACTTACTTCTTTTAAGTATTGAAATACATTCAGTATTAAAAAGGATACAGCATACCGCACTGCTATTGTATCTTATGGTTATAAACTCAGCTGTAGTATACTTACTATCTAGTATCTACCCCTAGTCTATAGTCCTTCGCTACTAGCAACTGTGTGCGTTACATCGATTGTTTGTGCTACTGGTCTAGCGTCCGGTTTAATAACGCAGCGATAATGGATAATATCATAAACAGATGCTTGTATTTTAAGCTAGGGTTAAAGCTCGGTAAGCTGACTTATCGCTAACTTACTACAGTAGGTATAAAGATAAGTTTTCCTAAAATTCTACAGACTGTAAAATGAACTCATGCCTGTTCACTGTCGCACTCAGGAAATACTTGTGGCTTGTAAAGTGTTCGTTAGATTCGCTTTACATAAAACAACGTTCTGGTACTAGCATGTAGTGCACAACCCATTAGTGGGCTTGTCAATGACAGCCAAAACTACATAACGTTTATTACCGCACGCCAAGTGGATATAACCGTAATGTTAATATTCAAACGCGTCATACAGTCCTGTCAGTTTAGGAGTAAATTTTATGACCTCTCTTGTGAGAACAGCAGTGTGTAGATAGATAGACATCCATTTAAATTCCGCATGAATAAAGCAATTTCCAATTACTTGCTTGGATGCACAGAATTACACTTTATGGTATGCGTCAACTAGCTGAAAATTGTACAGCGTGAATGCGCAATGACTCTTATTACAGAAAATCGCTGGGATAGAGCACTATATAATAACTAAACGACCACTACAGTATGGATACACGGTCACTGGCCAGCGTGGCATCTAAAACAAACATCTCTACACTGTAATCGAACTACTTTCATAGATCCGAGACCATAGCAAAGGCCATAAACAGGATTGGGTCGATTGAAAGCTTGCTTATATACTTGGCTTTAAATCGAGGATTGCTGGACCTTCGATTGCTCGTTGTGTATCTAAATATCCACAGTCTTGTAGATAAAGTATTTTGTTAACCCTACATCAGTGATAATAAATTATATTCACCAACTGCGTGTAGCTGTGGACACAAAAACGCCCCTTGAGTTGTTATATGCTACCGCAAGGTAGAGCAAGAGACTTAGTTTCAAAATCACTGCTTCGCCGCTGGGTTATTAAAGAGATTATTCTTCGCTTTTCCAACCCACATAAACATAACCTACCTGCCCCCTTGCATCGGTTAAAGACAGGCGGTGCACTGGCTGGAGAGCTGATGTAGTGTGTTTAATATTTGATACAGGCGTTCGTCCTTCAATTGTTTATCGATCAATGTAAATCGATTCGTTTTAAAGTTAGATCGATTCGGTTAATTGAAGTCACGCACACAACGGCACAGAAAATCGTCGGAGTGAGAATTGCACCGACCACCATTCCGGTCATGGTTTCTTTTCATTCCCCTAGACTAGGCAACGCAGTTTGCAAAATGCACTCAAGTGAGTGGTGCTGCCGAACTATCAGTGAAACAAGTGTTGCCTCAAACCAAAATATGCTTTGAAAATATTGTCACACAGATTACGAATCTGAAACTAGTCAAATATGATATGCATCAGGCGCTCCTTGGCCATGAGGCTTCCTTCTGCCATTCCTCCGTCTGTAAAACTGGCAAAATACGTGTTTATAGGAAAATCAGTTTGCCGCTTAAAAAAACATCTTTCCCGCAATAGTTTGGCAACAAAACGTATTCGTTTGTAGTTTTCCGAAAAAATGTATATTTCTACAGTGCTGCTCCGTTGGTTAAAATACATTAAATGATGTGACGTCAAAACACTGTTACCAGTGCTGAGACCAATAGCAATGCGTCAGAATATCGAATAATGCGTCATGTGATGTTTATTGCAATAGCCACACAGTTTAACAGGCAGCTTGTCACTATCAGTCCAAGAAAAGTTCCCAGTAATAAGCAGAGAGTAATGTATTATTGGTTTAAAGACATTAATATAATGTAATTGCCACCTGATTAGGTTTGTTGGAACGAGCCCGGTAGCACACGTAACTGATATTAACAATTTGGATATTTGACATTATATAGTATTTAAATAGGATCATATAATAAAACATAATCAGTGCGTATAAAATAAATCACAATTTAAAATTAGTTTTATTCTTTTTCTAAAAAACTGTTTTACCGAAGAAAATTAGGCTGTAATTTTGGTCAACTTTAACACATATTTTGCACATTATTTTCTGTAAAAGCAACCCTTAGCTCATTTTGTATTCTATTTTATGACCCCTATTGGTTAGAAATCAGCAAATCGTTTATAACAAAAACAAAATAGTAAGCATACATAGTATGCGCTTATTATTACTATCAACTCATGTAACAGGGTTTTACGTTGCGGAAGTATGGAGGTGAGTCTAGTCCGCTTCTCACACGTCATAGAACTCAATTGTGAACCCGACTGCACTCAGTACTATAAGGTTAGACCGGATATTAAAGTCTGATGGATTTTCCAGTAGTTTAATTGGCGCTGGTGATCCAGAATCATTGGTACATGATGTGGTAAATGGAAGTACTTCGTTTCGATAAAATTGAATTTACTGATTAAGTCGCGCGAAGGGAGAATGTCACCGCTGGTACGTAAGCCCGTTTTCACTTGTCCCCATTCACGCATCAGTTGCAATGCTTTGGCGCTTAACGAATTCGCGTGAAAATAAGAGAGTTCATGTGCAGGCGACTTGAAGTTCCGAGAAGGCGGATTCGCGTAAATGTTTTGTGTGAATTTGGAGTTCTTTCTCCATTTACGTTTGCTTTGTAGAAGTCCTATAAATTCCA
This sequence comes from Ciona savignyi, assembly GCA_000149265.1. Classification (NCBI taxonomy): domain Eukaryota; kingdom Metazoa; phylum Chordata; class Ascidiacea; order Phlebobranchia; family Cionidae; genus Ciona; species Ciona savignyi. Next base: position 97,510 of record CH002390.1, read on the forward strand.
TTCGGTCGAGATAAAAAGTGTTGTGGGATATAAAGCTCGCGGTTCTCAATTTACTACCTAGTTTCTCTGACAGAACATGTATAAGGACCATATGGCGATGTTAGGGGTGTTCGTTTTCTGAGACATTTTGCAAAAAATCTAGTTAAAGGCAAGGTATGTCAAACGCCTACAAAAGTTTAGTTTATTGATATGTATGAACTTGATAATTAAAAAAGGTTTGTATTAACTAAAAAAAAACTAGATTTATTTTTTCACCACGAACAGAGATCAATCGTTGTTAAACCTGCCAAGATTTGTGTAAAGGTTAACATTATTAATAGGTGCGAGGTAACGAAAGGTGGCTAGCTAAAATACCAAGAAATTTGCAGCAAAAGTGCAGGAAACCAGGTATAGTCAAGCGGCACTATTATCTCAAACTAGTGCTTGTTTAGCCACAACTTGCAGACCGTTGTGTAAGGCTGATTAAGTGCTGCAAGGTTATTATGTTTGATGCTGCACAATTACGGCGTAAGAAATCAAAATTGTTTACTTAAATCGGCGATTATTTTCAGAAAACCGACCGATGATGTTTGTTAGTCTACCAGCAAATTTAACACGACCGTTTTTATTTTGTCTATTAGCTGCGGGTTGGTAATAGTGTCAAACAAGTGCAGTACAATGACGCATTCTGTCGTGTTGCGACCGTCTATCACGACCATTGCGCGTGAATTTTATAAAGTTGTTAATTTTGTATATATACATATATAGCCATGATGGCCATTGATCTTGTTAAGTTAGCCGTGCAACTGCGCTATGCTTTGCCGCATGTAAGGTATTTTGTTATTCCGTTCAGTCCGTGGCCTATATATTTCTGCAACAAGCCAAGTTAAATATTGGGCGCCCGCCAAAAGCTGATGAATCATTATGGTAAACAGCGAGATCGTTACACAGCTTAACCGATGTAGACTAGATTGTAATTCCGTGTCATAGGGTCAGGTCACAACGTGGACCTATTAAGTGCATCGCTGTACGTTAAAGCGTGAAAGATACAAATAAAGGTTTCTTCCATTTTCCTTTTAAATTTTCAAATAAACTTTAGGTGTTTTTTTAATTTTTTTGTTGATTCCTAAATAAATTAGTATATATTTTAGTAGTAAAATTAACAGTAAATGTGTGGAAATGCAGATGTGTACTCGCATGTAATTCATTATTTGACACACTTCAATGGTATATAAGTCATTAAATGTCATACTTTTCCCATAATAGGATAAGAGCAAAAATAGCAGTTAACGAATCGTCTGCAAAATGAAAATAATTTTAGCTGGATTTCCAAAAACCGGTACAAATTCAATCCGCGATGCACTTATGACACTCGGCTACAGCGTGTATGATGCCGAGCATAACTTCGAGAACTTGCACGACCAATGGACCAAGATTATGACGGTCGGGGGAACTGCTGACGACTTCCGCGTTATGTACAACGACATAGACGCCACTTGTGACGTACCCGCCTGTCATTATTGGGAGGAGATGCATCGCGCGTTTCCTGACGCAAAGGTGCGTTGTTATGTAAACAATTCACACTTCTGTTATAGCATGCACGCACCTCTTGGAGATTTTTGTGTACGAAAAAACGAAATATGGGAAAAGTAAAGAAAAAATACTAATGAGGGTATTTACAAGAAATTTAAGATTTTTATGTTAATTTAAGATTTTTATGTTTATATTTTATATCTATCCCGTGGATGAGAAAACGCATATTGGTATCATACGGGCAATCGTCAGATTAAACTTGCTTATCATCGGGTTAACCATTGCGGTATATTGTGTATGATTATACGTCATTCATTTTGGTGAGTGCGCTAAGTGTATTGACCAGGGCATAAAGAACTAGTCCGTGACCGGTTTCGATCCAATAGCCACCCGGCTTATGCGAAAGACGGACGCTCTAACTGACGGAGCTTACGAGTGCAAGTGCCGAATAACCCGACTGTACCCGGTCACCAAAATACTAGATATAGTGTTACAATTTAACAAAATCACAGATTGTATTGATGATACGAGAAACGGAAGACGAGTGGCTTGAAAGCATCAATTATCAGATGCGAACTCTATCGACTTGCGGTCTCTATAGCGCCATCAGCCGACTATCTCCCCACTGCTCGAAACTTCAGAGATTTCTGAATAATGCCAGTAAGTCACCTCATAACCTTTTTATGGCGTTGGCATATAGAGCGTTTAATATACTTACTGGTTCCTAAACCATTAACATTCTAATAGCCGTTAACACAGTGACATCAAACTGTTCTACAATACAATCCAAGTTTTGTTAAAATGTATTATGTACTAAAGTGGATAGGATATTTATGTTTATCCCCGTGGATGGAAAAACCAAAAGGGTTAACACACGGGCAATCGTCAAATCACCTAGCACCCACCGTCGGGTTACCAGAGCTATTGCAGTACGTTGTGTATGATTCACATGTTCCTTCAATTTAGTAGAACTCATTAATCCACTGGGTTCAGGCAATGTCCGTTAAATGCCTTGCACAAGGACACAACCGACTAGCTAGCGACTAGTTTCGTACCTACAACCTTTCGGCTGAAAGGCGACGCACTAAACCACCAGACTAACCTGTAGGACAAAGTTAAAGAAACGTTTGAATCATTCACAACATACTGCAATAACTCCGGTAACCCGACGGTGGGCGAGAGGTCTTCTTACGATTGCCCGTGTGTTAATCCTCTTGGTTTTTCAATTCACAGGAATAAACATGAATATCCTATCCTTCTCTAATATTTCGTCAAACCTCTTGTTATAACCACTGTCCTGATTTTTTTCTTTGAGGCAAAACTTAAGTGTTCTATCTTTCTCAACACAACAACTTTTCCAGTTCGGATCGCCTTTGGGTCAGTTCCTATCTCGCCGTGGCAGACTTACGTCCCTAACAACCAAGCACTGAGGATAGCTTACAGGAACCACAACGCCCGTGTTTTGCAGGTAGGTGGAAGAAAATACGGTTAAAAAACTTTCCATATATCTGCAATAGATATAAACCTGTATTGTCAGTGCGATATAAACAAGTGTGTGACTTGCTTATCTGCATACGCCCATTGCGTGATAGGCCTACTATACTTTTTAGCTTATGTACACAAACTCATAGCCTGGTATTTTATAGGGCCACTTTAACATACCTTGTGGTTAAAAACACACTTGAACTCGCAAAGCCTATTAGTGAGGTAACGTGGACCTCTTGACGGGTCCTATGATTCAAATCAAAGTCCGTCACAACATTTTTTATTCTAATACCCCGCAGTATGTGACGTTGGATTATGTAAAGGGGCCGTACAAAAAGTAAAAAATAAGAAATTACTGAAATTTTGCAAATCCCCAACCCGCCCTAACGGAAATGTTGTTTAAGAGTATTTTAAACTACCTTTGCATATATTTTCTTCATTTTTGTCGTCCCACATTTTCCGATTTTATTATTAACGTTGTAAAGTAGTTTTTATCCTTCACGAAAATGTGGTAATAAGTACAGCCAAGTAACCTGTAGATGTATTCTAGGTGGCCCCCAAAGACAAATTACTGGTCTTTAAATGTTCGGAAGGCTGGCCGAAGTTATGTAAGTTTCTTGGATGTCAAATTCCCGAAGAGGACTTTCCGCACAAGAACAAGAAAGGCGAAATACTTCAAAATAACATGGTCGATTCAAGCCCGGGTTATCGTCAAATCAAACGGGAAATTACCATGTCATTGTGCGCATGCATATGTGGTGTAGGATACCTTGCATATATTGTGTCTCGAGCCGCTAGCATGTTCGTATAAGCTAACGACTTATTATTATATACTTTGGGTTATAGTCTAAACTTGTGTAGGTTTACATTTGTTTGAATTATTGTTTACGAATTTCCGAGCGGAGAAACGCAAAGGCAAGTTGGTTTTTGGACCAAACGCCTTTCAAAAATACAGTTTTCTTCTTTCGGTTAATTCTTTTAATATTTCACCTTCTTTGTGCCTTAGTAGAATAAAGTTCTTTCATAATTTAAATATAATTCACGTTAATCGCACCAAAGTTCAACCAGTAGCAGTTAGAAAAATCTTTGAGTTTATCTTTCTACTAATATTTATTAATATTATTTATAGTGATGCCATTTAATCACATCGAGACTACAATACCACGATGTTCTACAATTTTTTTCTGTACGACATCAATTTTACTGTTATTTATTTATATTGTTAAAATCTATTGCATCGATTCTCATGTTACAGCCCAGTTCCTTTTTCTGCAAGTTGCATTTCCTTTATTCCTAGCGAATTCCAAAAATAAACTATTTTGTACCAATTAACAAATTTTTATGTGTTATTTACGGAGTGAAGCTTTTGACGTAAGAACTATTAGAGCCTTGCTATATGTCCTTATGATGTCAGTATATGTCGTCCGGATAGTCTGGTGGTTTAGTGCGGCGCCTTTCAATCGAAAGGTTGCAGATTCGAAACTGGTCGCTAGCTGGTCGGTTGTGTTTTTGGGAACGGCACTTAACGAACATTGCCTAAACCCAGCGGATTAGTGGGTTCTACCATATTGAAGGAACATTTCTATCATACGAAACACAATGTAATAGCTCCGGTATCCCGACGGTAGGCGGGAGGTGATCTGACGATTGCCCGTATGTTAACCTCCTTCGTTTTCCCATTTAGGCAATTCCCACCAAGTGTTAAGCGCCTTGGTTTTCCCGTTTAGGCAATTCTCACCAAGTGCCTTGCCCATGCACCCAACCAACTAGCTATCGACCAGTTCTAAACCTTCAACCTTTCGGTTGAAAGGCACCGCACTAAACCACCAGACTATCCGGGCCACAAACTAACCTAACATACTAGTTGGGTGTGGCGGGGGAGGTTTAACTAGAAGGTGTTGGTTCTAGGAGCCAGTTGTGACACGCGCTCATATTTTACTAACTTTATTATGGGTTCCCTTCGGAATTCCGGTGTCGTTAGATCTGAGCATATAAATAAATTAATAACGCCATCTACAGTATATTACTCCTATGGATTAACGGCGGTGTGGCCAAATAGCTAACGCGATCAATTTATACAGCGCTTCTTATGTATAAAAAAACAGTCTTACAGGCCTATATGGGTTTGTAGCGACCTCATGTGTTTACATAAGATTTATGATCGCCGCAGCCGGCATTTGCGCTGACATTGCGTCATCACTAAACTATTATTATTAGGTTTACGATTATTACCGCAGCTGTCGAATACTTTGGATGTCAATTGCCCTGAAATCTATGTCGTTGAAACATCTAACGAATCTAACTTGCAGCTGGTACTAAGTTAATCGCCTCAATTGCTCAATACAATTAATGTTATCAAACTACTGAAGCTTTGATCGACGAACCACAGAAGACAGTAGTCAAGTCGAGGACGTTTTCGCGGACAACCTCAATTAATTAGCGCACCTCCGAGAGTCGAGACAGCGCGTAGGGAATCGAAGATCGCATCAGGTGTTGTAACTTTCTATAGCACCCCTGCTTTTTACTTGGATCTTTTGGTCGCGGATTGCTGTGGTAGGGGCAGGCGCATTTGGCTGCTGCTAGTCACTTAGCCAAAAGTTCACCTTAGGCTTTCTTCTCGTTGTAATCGTCGGTGGCTGATACTGAGTTCTGATAATAACTACATACATAGATCACACTGCAACTTCTTGTTTTTATTCGGCATTTCTGTACGTTAGTTCATTCTGCTGGTTGTTTTGGGTTCATAAAATTACGACAATATACACCAAATAAATATTGGTCACGGGGACAGATAAGGTGTGGACGGCTATTTTAACTTTGTTAAATGGGTCGCGTTTGTAATAAAAACAGCGTACATTGCATCAACTAAACTTACTGTACTGGGTCGTAAACTACGACGCAAATAGTTTTCCATAAATTAACACATTTAAATAGCACACAAGCAAAAATTGTGTTAAAACGTATAATGTTTACAAATCGAACCAGGGATTCCCCACATGGCTTACCTTGTGGTGAATCCCTGGTTCGATTTGTGATGATTATGATGGCTCCATGGGCTCATGTA
>CH002390.1:115858-203193 GCA_000149265.1 Ciona savignyi
TATGCTGATTCGCATATCTCTCGAGGAAACGATATTCGGAATAATCTCGATTCCCCTTCTGGTTTAAATATTGATGACTTTAAGTGTTTCAAATAACCGTTATTGCTTATGCTTATGAACTTCCCTCAATGACTTAATAAGCCCTTATTTTTCCTCGCTGCAATTGCAGGTTCATCTATACATATAGATACCACTTATTTGCTTCCCAGAAATCACTCAGTTAATGAAGAGTGCAGTAAGCAGACACCGTGTATTTCTATTTTAATGACACACTTAGAAAAGTTAGATAAAATCATAACCTGTAGACGAAAAAATTCAAACCATAAGCGTACATTAAAAAATCATAGATAGCATATCGTTATTTACCACTTATGCATAGACAGGTCTATTTACTTAATATGACGCTCGAAACCAAGCGTTCACTATATTATATATGTTATTTTGTATTAGAATATGTTGTCGAAATATGTATGCGGGAGGTATATTAATTAAACGAAATGATTAAATCAATAAATCACATTTTGCGCTTTAATATGAAAGACTCGCAGAACGAATTGTACATTGTAGGATTTATCCGTTCAAGTGCCTATGCCGCTGTGAGTTAATGAACCCCATGATTTTCTACAATACGTCAAGCAAGTAAAAAACAGATTCAACAATTTTAACAGCGTGGAAAACAACTAATATAAAGTTAAATTATTTTGCCGAGAATTAGACTGTTTTAATCTGTGCATGTATCCAGCTTAAAATTTGCTCCGTGAACGTATAGTTTGATTTACAAATAGCGATATTGCAGTAACATAAAATCAATAGCATGTAATTTCAATTCATCAATAGTGCTGCGAATAAGAAAAGCAATTACAGCAAATTGGCCTAATCCTTATTAAAACGTCGAAGTATTATAACGAGCAATTTAACATAATTAATAAACGGGACATATAGCCCTCCTGCACATTCGAGTGGAATCAATACCCCTGGACCATATGGCAATGCGTTTAAATATATTCGATAATTTTTGCTCACACATTGTGTAATTCGGCTTAAAGAGATTTCTGCTGGAGCTTTAGTAATCAGATTGTGCTGGCCCTTCGTGGTCGCTTGGTTACAATCTGTGGCGTTTTGTAGGGAAAAAGGAAAAACAAAAAGCTTAATGTGAAAAGACAATCTCCGTTCGACTTCAGTTCATAGATCCTCCACCAATTAGAAAGCACAGCGTATTTGTTATGGTAGAAGCAAAAAAATAATGACTTATAAAAAACGTAAGAAACCATCTATATTAATTGAATTTTAATACGGCGTATTGTCAAATTGAATTGGTATCGCATCTAATTTTTTAACATTTATATTATTTTAAAATAAGTTTTATTTTTAATGCTAGTTCCATTATAAAATTTGAGTTATGGAGGCGAAATATTGTAAAAAAGAAAGTTCGGAAATTTTGGAGCATAATGGTGAAGCTGGCGGTGATAGTGATCGTGAAGATAGGAGCACAAGGGATGCGCCGACAAGTGAACAAATAAAAGTTGAAGAGGTGCCCAAGATTTTGTCAGACATACCGAATATGGCTTTATGGAAATATATGGATGGAGTGCCGGTAAACAACGAAGAGCTGAGGCGATCCCCAACAAAACAATCGGTCCATGGTTATCTTGAACGTTTCTACGCTTCACTTTACAGTAAGAGTCATACTGTTCCGCATCCTGAAAGTCATTACCCTCACATGGAGCTCGACCATGCGCATGGGAGCAGAGCTTATGAACCCGGATTACATTTGGACATGAAAGAACCTTTTGACACTTCGGTCGAAAGAAACACATACACTGTGCCAGCACCTGAAGCTCTTAGAATGCCATCGCCAAAGAAAGAACAAGTTGGGATCGTTTTTAAACAAAAAAATCACCCCAAGTCCACCGACGTATCTTCACCGCGTACCAAGTTAACAACGTATCCAAATACATCTTCGCATGAGGCAAAAGATCTGTCGAAATCAACAGCACAAGTTTACACTGAAACAACAGTTTCTCCTTTCACACTAGCGGCTAGCAAGGGCAACCTCAAAACTGTTATAAATGAATTGCCGCTCAGTTTTCGATTTGACGATAGGAAGAACATGGAAACTAAGAGGAAGCAAGAAAGCGAAACTTTAGCAGCGGTGGAACATCAAGGCGTTCCGAGTAAACGACCCTATGAAGACGAAGCGCCGGTCGAACACAAGAAATCGTCTTGTATTCTGGAAAGCAAAACTGGAGAGAAATCAGAAGCGGCAAATGTGTCCACAACGAGTTATCTGAAGCCGGGAAATGTTTTACAACGTCCTACCGAGAATGATTTGCTAATGGCGATGATGCTAACCCAGCAGGAAAGACTTCGATCCTCTCATTACGATGTTCCATCTATTATGTCGCAGTTTTACTCGACCTTTTCCGAGCTGGCGAAAGATAATTACTTGAATTGGATGTTGCCATCCGCTATGTTGATGCTTCAGCAACAGAGGGCAGTGGAGCGTCCTCCTAGTCCGGAGGAGCGTTATCTTGAAACCGGGGGTAGTGATGACGAAATAGATGAAGATTTCCCAACGAATCGCCAGCAACTGGAAGCGTACGACGGTGAGGTTAAAAATATCATTGCCAACTTGAGAAAAAGCACAACCAGGAACACGGTAACTGTCGAAGATGAATTTAAAGTAATAAATGAAGCAAGTGAGAAACAGAACGACCCCTACCGTGGATGTGAATTTAAAGATGTACAGAGTAAGCAGTTTTATTTTTACCGTATTGTTATATACTTAACCATTTCTTCAAAGTTGTTAATATATGCATTTTTACCCTTAACTAACTGGTTCTACACACAGCCAGAAAACCAAAAGCAACCAAGCTGTGTCCCAACACGACTTGCATCACCTTGTTTTAAGTTGTATTAATTTTAGATCCCTAATTTAAATTAATATAATTTCAGAAAAGAAGTTTTGCCTAAAAGAATCCGTTCAACATGAAGTAAAAAGTCAAATGCATGCAACAGCAGAAAACAATCGCAGCGTTTCACCTCCAAGTAAGTTTAATGTGGAGATCTGCAAAAATAAATTTAGATAATTGCTTTCGCAACTGCACTTTGGACAAAATACCTAACTTATGCATGTATTAAAACCTACTATTTAAGAGTAATGAAAACAACCGACGTCTGTTGTAATATTCTGGTTACACAATTCCACAATTCTATATATGACGAAAACAAACTAAAATAAAACCGTTGCCAGCAGAAGTAACACAACCTACCTAGTTATTTTAGGTAATTATTTCTCATGTTAGGTGTTTCCCCTGACCACTGTCCTGATGATCTAAGAAAGAAATTGCGTCGAAATCGGACCACCTTTACCACGTTCCAACTGCATGAGTTGGAGCGAGCATTCGAGCGATCCCATTACCCCGATGTGTACAGTCGAGAGGAATTGGCGAGCAAGATTAAACTACCGGAAGTGCGAGTTCAGGTGAACTCTCGTTGCTTTTTGAATCATTGCTTTTAATAATAGTGTTTTTTTGGCTGGGCGCAGTTTCGAGTCTATGATTTGCTCTTCACTACGATCGTTTAAGTCGGTATATGTATCGCTCGTTGACCATTTGGTTACACGACGGTAGGTTGCCTTTCAGTCGAAGAGTTGAGCCTTTAAAACTAGTCGCTATCTATTCGTTTGTGTCATTGGGCAAGGAACTTAATGAACGTGGCCCAAATCCAGAGGAATAATGTGTTCTACAAATTGAAGAAACGTCTGAATACACAACACATTGCAATAGCCCTATTAACCCGACGGTGGGAATGAGGTAATCTGACGATTGCCCGCGTGTTAACGGACATTGCGATTTCTCATTCACGGAGATAAACATGAATATCCTATCTTATTCTATAGTATTCCGTCACCGCTGTATAATCGGTTAGTAAGTCGCCTATCAGCAGAAAAAATCTACTCGGTAGATGAAGGTCGTGTGGCCAAATGATTAACGCAACCGATTCATATACCCAAACTTAGGTATCCAAAAAACAGACTGAGTGACGAGCACATCACGGGATCAAAACTTCGCCCGGTAAAATAAATAACTTGGTAGATAAAAGAATTAACTGCAATATCCCCAGTTAACCACCATGTGCATGGAACAGCACACTAACGATTTCCATTGTGGCAACGCTACCAATGGCGATAAAATATGTTTATTGTGTCCTAGCAGTTATTTACTATAAGCAATATGGTCGACTTCGGCTATGCAGGCCGGTGTTTGCGTTGGTATTTGCAGGTTTGAAACTTGGGCCTGTTTTCGATATTTAATCGATACCTCACCACCGATTGAGTTCGCTGTATTTTTAATGAAGTAAATAACAGAAAAAAAATTAAAAACGCAATTACAGAGACTTATAAATGCGCTAGCATTATTTTGGCTCGTGTTAAAAGTCTGTCGTCCGAGAAGAAGATATATAAACCACACAATAGAACCTGACGTTTGGCAGATACATTATTAAAACGCATGTGGTTGGAGTTATGGTTATCTGCTTCTGGATGGGAGTTAATATTGGACTTCACTACCCGGTATCTATAATACGAGGATATATTTAATTACTCTTGCTTTGAAAAAAACTTGTTAAATTCTTCACTTTAAAGTGCCGTGTTGAGGCATACAAATGCAATATAGCTGAGTAAATATCAGAAACGCAAAATTAATATACGCGAATTATCTCTCCAATCATTTTTCGAAACATGTAGCACTGCTATTACAATCGATTAATTATTGAAGTGTTTAATTAAACATTAATCGGCAACAACGTTTAGGATAATTTCAATTAAGTTTCTTTTTCATCAGCGCTCCAACGGAGTATGGATTATTCATAAAGAACTTTCTGAGACTCGCTCGGTTAAACTATACAATAACGTCTCGCTGTAATTAAATTTTCCGTTTAAAACCAATATAGATTAGACCTCGTATGTCCCAGTTCTGTGGAAAGGTTATAATTAATTTATACACGACAGGCAAATGTCCTAATCGTTCGATTATTTCGACACATTTGTTACTGTACATGTATTTATTAGCATACGGAGAACGTGGAAACTGCTTATATTTGTTCGTGCTATTTGGCGCAAAGCAAAACGCATTAATATTAATTGGCGCAAGTTCGTTCCGTTTTACAATAATGCAGTTTTTTAAAACGCAATTATATTTAAGAATTTAGTATAAATGTTAAAACAGTACCAGTCAAATTACGAATGTCTTAAAACAAGACAAACATGTAATTAATTCTTGTTTAAAAAAACTTTGGTTTTTACCAGGCATAAAAGCCAATAAGATATGATGCCCATGATAAAAGGTTGCTCTTCCTGTTGCGTCTTTTAATAGTACTGTAGACGCTATTTCTGTAGTTTATTTGCTTAATGAATCTTCGACTGAAAGGGGTGTGTGTTTGAAGCTCACTTTAAAGAAATTTACGTGTATTTAATTACAGTGGGAGTATTATTTCACTGACATTATTGAAAGCATAGCCCTTGAAAATGGCATTGTAAAAAAATGTTACAATTTTGCTTCTTTCTCCCACAGTAGACACTATATATTAACAAACTTGCTTACAGGTCTGGTTTCAAAACCGACGAGCCAAGTGGAGACGACAAGAGAAGATCGAATCGAGTAACCATGAACGAGAAATGCGTAACTTCAATCAAACAACTGCTTTGAGTAAGTATTTTTTAAGATTTTTTTCCCGGTTTAAAAATACAACGACACCTAGACTTACCCTTTAGCCCATGGGTGGGCAACTTCTCTAGTCGGCGGACCGGAAGGAAAAATGAAGTTCTTGGTGGGCCGGATTTTACATGAATAGTATTCAATATCTTAATTATGGTTAGATACAGTGTGTGGTCCGGTTAAAATCCCCCCACGGGTTGGACCCTATGTTGCCCATGCCTGGTTTAGCCGATTACGTCGGAAGTTTCTCATACTCCGCAAAATTAAACCAATTTTTATATTTAAAAAAATTGTTTACCAGGTTGCAATCACAATCTTGCATCAATAATAATAAATATTTATTTTTCCAGCCGCAACTGTATCTACAAAGACCAACACACCGCGCAGTACCAACCAATTGGATTTAAGCAATACTTCTGCTCCGGTGCGCTACCCTCTGCCTACCTCACCGAGTGGGTTCAGCCGCACGGCGGCAGTAACAAGTCAAGGAGCAAGCGCGTTCTCAATTCCCTTCCTTACCGGGGTGCTTGGAACGAGCACCAGCAAACCAAGAATTCCCTCCAATGGAAAAATTGACGAGGACTCGGCGATGTACAACAGATATGCCCAACACGTTTCTGCTTTACAGCAGTTCCAAAACCCCTTCCAGATTCCTATGCATCTTCTGGATGGTGGGCGATCTCTCCATTTACCTCGGTCAAAGAGAACAAGTCGAGAGCAGGACTTTAATCTGGATAGCCAGGCAAGTAGCCCACCGGAAAAGTGTTTTAAAAGAGAAGAATCCGAAGAATTTCGAATTTCTAACAAATTTAACGAAGTCGCCGAAAAAGTTCCAGTTTTAAGTCGCCAGTAGAACGCTCTTCATTTGTTGTTTTTGTTCTGTTGTGATAAATCGCACGCAAACTGTGTTAAGTAGACGCTTGTAAGCTTATGTAACCTTTGTTGTGCCATTACTCTTAGCATTGTGAATCTGTTGTATATTACAATCATTTATTTGGTAAATAACACCTTGGTAAATTGCACCTACACACTTACACTAGACAGGAGGGGATAGGATAGGATATTCATGTTTATCCCCGTGAATGGGAAAACCAAGGGGGTTAACACACGGGCAATCGTCAGATCACCTCGCGCCCATCGTCGGGTTGCCGGAGCTATTGCAGTGTGTTGTGTATTATAGACACGTTCCTTCAATTTGGTAGAACCCATTAATCCGCTGGGTTCAGGAAATATCCGTAAAGTGCCTTGCCCAAGGACACAACCAACTAGCTAGCGACCAGTTTCGCACCTACAACCTTTCGACTGAAAGGCGACGCACTTAACCGCTAGACCAACGGGCCGGACGAGAAAAATGCGCATCACCAAGAATCGTTTGGATTTCAATTGGCATGAAGCTTTAGTTTGGGCGGAAAATCCCTCTGACTAGTTAGCTCAGTCAGTCGGTTTCCAATTTCAGATAAACAATATGCCAGACTACATGGGCCTAAGTGTAAAATATACGGCCATGGAAACATAATACGTATTGCGAGGGCGGGAATGTGTTTATTTTTAGGTTTAAATCAGCGAATTTCAATACACAGTTTTGTTGACACGGTTATAACAACAGTGTGAATACACAGCGAATTAAAGAGTGACAACCACGTATTAACCACCACAACCTCTTTTGAGTGTCCGGTATATTTTTCTGCACGCAGAAATAATCTGGCTCCCAGGTTACCAAATCACTATTGATATATATTTGATACAAAGTGTACAACGTTTGTTTTTGAAAGCAGAAACTAAAGTGTTCCCGGGTTAGTATTCCAAACTTAATATCAATATTATGAATTTAAATTTCTAGCTCTTCAATATGCAATGCAATAGTGAGTTTATGACTGCTTTTTATGATCTTTCTATTTTGGGGGATTTCTCTAGGTAAAATGGCTTATTTTATTTAAAGTTACATTGTATATTGAAAAGCTAGAAATTTAAATCCAAAATATTGATGTTAAGTTTGGATTAATAACTGAATTAATATAAATGTTTTTCGGATCCATATGTAACATCTATTTAATTGCTTAGACATTGAAGTGAATATTCCTCTTTAATCCGTAAATATGCGGCCGATTAAGCCAACAACTCTTAATAGGCCTATTATTTAGATTTTCCCGATTGCGGGAATTCCCCCTGCCTTTTTGCAAAATTAAGGGTCAAGAAAAACTGCGCATTTCAGACCGGACTTGCTTGTCACGACCGTGGCGCAAAACAATAAAGTCAATTTAAAATATGTCACCTTCGGAATCGAAGTAAACCCATAATAATCGTATTCTAAAACTCAGCTTGGGTCGAACCCTGTATAACCGAAGAGATGAACTAGGATAGGATAAAATAGGATATTCATATTTATTCTCGTGAATGGAAAATCAAGGGAGTTAACACACGGGCAATCGTCTGATCAAATCGCGCCCATTATAGGGTTACCAGAGCTATTGTAGTGTTTTATGTATGATTTACACGTTTCCTAAATTTGGTAAAACCCATTAATCCGCTGGGTTCAGGCAAGGTACGTTAAGTGACTTGACCAAGGACACAGCCGACTAGCTGGCGGCCAGTATCGAATATGTAACCCTTCGGCTGAAAGGGGGCCGTACTAAACCACCAGACTAAGCTGTAAGACAAACTACTATTTAAAGGGGAACTGAAGTAAATTTTAAGAATATCTTAATAAATGGAAAAAAATACGCTGATTTCAAAAATCAAATCAGTTTCTTCCAATATTTTTTTGTTAAAGAGTTATGAGCAAATATGTATTTCATTTTATGTTAGGGGATTTCCCGTATTACGTCACTGACGTTGTTGAGATTTCGTGCCTATATGCATTGTATACAATCATGTGTCAGTTTAGAGGTGAATTAGTAACAGAAGCGCCTGCAGGAGCGTTGTATTTTCGTTTTTATTATGGAGACTTAGCATAACACTTGTCATATAGCCTTAATGAAACAATGTACATGGTGACAGCTTACTTTAAGCGCGGTCATTAAGGCCTGCACGGTCCTGGACCTAAGCTGAATGCTGAGGTATACAGGTCTCGTATTTAAATGACTTTAGAATAATAAGTCTTAGCAATTTATATCATAAATAATAAAAGTGAAAACAGAACAAGAAAACTATAACAGAATGCATTAAACTGTAACTTCCAGCAATTTATAGAAATAAACCAGCCATTAGGCAAAGGCTAGACTATGCGGTGGGAAAAGTCTATTTCTTTCATGGTTTACCTTGGTTGTTTGTATAATGTTTTGCTGTTGTGTATGTGGTGCATTTAATGTCTGCTGTTATTGAAACTGAGCATTAGCCTACTGGTTGAGAATACCACTTATTGCAAAAACCAGTTAATCCACAGTTGAGTAGCTGATTGTGTAGTCTGACAATAAGTACACAGCAAGCACTCAGATAAGTAAGTGAAGAATATATATAATAGATCTTTACTTAACTACCCAAATAAGTTAATAAGAATATACTACATTTCTAATTTAGTTCTTTTTATTAGATATTGTAAAATGCCTGAAGTTAAGCCACTGAGAAGGAAGGAAGAGTGATTGGAGCATATTGTTTTGCTCCAGGATGTACAAATTCCTATTACAGCACACGAAATTCCAATCCACCTGTGCTCTTCCATCGATTTCCTCACAACGACAAAAAACGGTTGAAGCAATGGATACAACAATGCAAGCGTTCTAAACTACCTGGAAAAAGAACCGCAGTGTGTAGTGCACATATTTGTGACAAGGATTATCATAGTAAAATTGTATTTGACTCCAATGGAGTAGCCAAGATGATGAAAACAAACCACTTGAAAAATACAGTTCCAACAATTTTAAATGTTTCTGATTATGATTTTAAACATAGTGATCAACCCAGTACATCAAGTGCAACTTCAAGAACTTCTTTATCCAAGCAGATAATTGAAAAATAAGGGCTTTTAGTAATGCAAGTCCAGTCTGGCATTATTTTGTGCACAAATGCATGTACATTCATGCAGCATAAACATTCTTGCGGTATGTCCATAAGAATACAGTTTTTGCAACGGCACCAAGTCATGTCAATAGGTAATGTTTCTAAATAAACATTTTCTTCTATGGGGCTTGCATCTTCAAAGATACTTTCAGACGTTTTCCCTTGGTTCAAACCGGCACATGACTAAATTTGTGTTGTTTTATTGTGTACAATAAAACTTCTTTCATCCATGCCAGAATGTTGAAAACTGTCATCCATTTTAGTGTTACAACATTAACTTAAATTTACTCTAGAAATGAAGAAAACAAAAGAAATTTGTTAAAACTTCTATGCATATGTATACCAAATCTCTCACACTCTCAGTTTGTAGCCTAGGGGTTGATAACAACATTGCTAGTCTATGTTGCAGATTATGGCTATATATTGAAAAGCAACAATCATGAAAGAAATAGGCTGTTCCCACCGCATAGTCTGATCTTTGATTGATGGGCTGGTTTATTTCTATAAATTGCTGGCAGTTACAGTTTACTGCCTCCTGTTCTAGGTTTCTTGTTCTGTTTTCACTTCTATGATTTATGATATAAATTGCTAAGACTTATTATTCTAAAGTCATTTAAATACGAGACCTGTATACCTCAGCATTCAGCTTAGGTCCAGGATCGTGCAGGCCTGAATGAGCGCGCTTAAGGTAAGCTGTCACGCAGGTACATTGGTTCAGTTAGGCTATATGACAAGTGTTATGCTAAGTCTCCATAAAAAAACAAAAATACAACGCCCCTGCAGGCGCTTATGTTACTAATTCACCTATAAACTGGCACATGATTGTATACAATGCATATAGGCACGAAATCTCAACAACGTCAGTGACGTAATACGGGAAATCCCCTAACATAAAATAAAATGCATATTTGCTCATAACTCTTTAACAAAAAAATATTGGAAGAAACTGATTTGATTTTTGAAATCAGCGTATTGTTTTCCATTTATTAAGATATTCTTAAAATTTACTTCAGTTCCCCTTTAAAGAGTTTAACATGGAGCCTGTAGAAAAAGGGTTTAAATTCAAACTTATATAAACACAGAAGTGAATCTTTTCTGGAATAGTCTAGGTTTACCTAAGCTCATACGATATAAAAGTGCGTTTGCCAAGTTGTTCATGGCTTCGCCAGTGTGTGTGAGGTACTTTGAAGATAACACTTTTTTAAACGTTGATTTTGTTTTCATTGCTATAAAAAAGCACTAAAAATAAAACTAAACCAAACACCACCATTTTTTTTCAATTCACTTGAAATAAAAACGAGAATAACCTACATCTTCTATCAAATACCTGAATGGACAATTGGTTTAGGACGTCCATCAGTGTGCTTTCTTAAAACGGTGGTTAAAGCAAAATGATAATGTAATCATCCACCTAACAGCGGTCACTATTTCGAAGTTGGAAATACACGTTTTATTATCGGTTTTAAAAAAATATACTTATTTTTTATACTTGACATTACGTAGCATATAATGCTCAACTTGAATTTTATTTATGAATTCACCAATGTTAAAACAGTGGTGTAAACCTTACACCAACGAATACCACGTTCAGCCAACGGTCAGCCAAAGAAGGCCTGCTATCTTGAACGGCCAATAAATCGGTTCCTTTTCAGTGATAATTTTTTACAAACATAATAATTAAGGTTTATAAGAAGTCTGGGAATACGAGAGCGTCTTGATTTTCGTGAATATTTGTACTTAATACACAAAATCTCACATGCTGTTCACGCGACTGTGTCTGCGTGTATCATATATCGAAACGTAAACACAGGGATTTGAACATGATGCTGGTACACGATGTATATTTAAAACCCGGCAGATAAAATAAAAATTACAAAATATGAAGCTTTGTTATTTAAACGTGGGGAGTTGCTTCAGCTACGAGAGTCGGCAAATAAAAATGGTAGTTTTGAGTGTCTATTGCTTATTTAAAGAGATTTTAAAATTAATGTCAATGGTTAAAAAAGGTTGTCTACAAACTAACTAAGGCTACATCAATATTACAAAGCTATATGTACAGCGTGCGTTCCACAGAATCTCAAGCATATTGGTGCTTGTTCACTCCCCGGTAGAGACAGCAAGCAAAAATCATCGCCAGCAACTAGAAAGTACAATATAAAGTAAAACGGTGGTGATGTGGCCAAATATGGTAGCAATAACGTTTGTATTACAAATTGACATTTAAGATGAACTTACAAAAATTTCCACCCTGATTTTTTGTCAATATTACGGAGAAAGTAAGTGAAACTTTATTTTTTTGTATTCTAAATAGGTAGGGTTTCTGATGAATTTGTCTGCACAAGTTAGTCTATGGCTGGAACCAAAATTGCGACAATTGAATTCAACACACTACAATAGCTCGTGTAACTCAATCCAGTCATGTGACTATTTCACGTGATTTACGCTCTTTGCCTTTTGCTATCCCCGGAATATATTACCCTTTTTGGACATTTTTGGAACAGTAATATTACCGGAAAATGTACACTTTAATATTACCGGAAAATGTACAGTTTTTATTGTAACCATAAAAAGCTGTAATATCTTGAAATATAAAAGACCATATTAACAACAAACTCGTTAGGATAGGATAGGATATTCATGTTTATCCCCGTGAATGGGAAAACCAAGGGGGTTAACACACGGGCAATCGTCAGATCACCTCGCGCCCATCGTCGGGTTACTGGAGCTATTGCAGTATATTGTGTATGATAGACACGTTCCTTCAATTTGGTAGAACCCATTAATCCGCTGGGTTCAGGCAATGTCCGTAAAGTGCCTTGCCCAAGGACACAACCGATTAGCTAGCGACCAGTTTCGCACCTGCAACCTTTCGATTGAAAGGCGACGCACTTCAGGCCAACGGGCCGGACAATTAAAAACCTATCAATCCAATCGCAAATTATACCTGTAATTGAATCGTTACCGGTGACCGACCGTTCTTTACTACAGCCGCAAAAAACGGTGAATGTGGTTCATAGTGGACTATTTCAGCAATAAGGAACCATTCAAGCTTTCAGAACTTAGTCCATTGGTCTGGTGGTTTAGTGCGGCGCCTTTCAGCCGAAAGGTTGCAGGTTCAACACACTGCATCAGCTCCGGTAACCCGACGGTAGGCGCGAAGTGATCTAACGATTGCCCGTGTGTTAACCTCTTTGGTTTTCCGATTCACAGGGATAAACCTGAATATCCTATCCAATTTTTACTACTTACTTCGATGAACAAAACGGCAACTGCAATTCCACCAAGGACCCAAAAGTAGTTCTTCACCACACTTTCGCAGCCGGGTGGGACAGGAAGGGCATTACAAGCTGTTGGTGGAACTACTATCCCAGCAGCTGTCCAATCAGCACCCGAGTTGATGCCACAGCACTTGAACTGTGGAAATATGTGATATTTAAACGTTTTGGACAACTTTAAATGGACGTTAAACGAGTTTTAGTTTCCTTGTACTTTGCAAAACATTCACGTTTAACACCACGGAAAGAAAATACGATAGATCGGCAAATTTTTTGGTCAGTGCGTATTTTTAAACGATTAAATACCTAGAATAAGTAATAAACATACCAAAAAACATCTTTCTGAAACTAGTCAGTTCTAGAAATGCCATAAGAGTTTTATGGAGATCGCTTTGTTGAATGCTGTTATCACAGAGGACTAAATAGCAAATGCGTTTATTCTAATTTTCAGGATCAATAGTTTCAATTTTAAAACAAATAATAGGACTACGCTGAACTATGTCAAAGTATACGTAAAGTGCAACAACGGTCATCTCAAACTATATCGGTCGAATGGGTAGTATCTTTGGGCAAGGCACTTAACGGACATTGCCTTAACCAAATGCATTGATGGTTGTACTAAATTGAAGGAACATGTAAAGATACCCAATATATCGCAATAACCCAGTGCCCCGACGGCGGGAGCGAGATAATCTGACAATCTCCGTGTGTTAACGCCCCGTTTTGGCAATATGAAAATGCTATATTTCATTTCTCACCGTATATTGTAAAATGTGACTATATTATTTAAAGCATTTAATATTTTTAGATGGACTACAAACCGCTTCTTGGAACCCATCCCAAGCCGTCGTGGCGGTCTGTGCCTCGGGGGTCGAGCCACCGTACAGCTTCATCGAATCAAGAGCCGCAGCCTTGGCCTTCGGATAGTAGACGAATGTAAGGATTCCTCCGATGATTTGCAGGATGAAGATCAACAGAATCATGACGAAGAACTGAAATTTGCAAAACATACATTAATTTTAATAAAAAACGTTAAAGAAAATAAAAGTTGAGACAGTCCGACCGGTTAGTCTGGTGGTTAAGTGTGACACATTTCAACTGAAAGGTTGCAGGTTCGAAACTGGTCGCTAGTTGTCGGTTGTGTCCTTGGAAAAGGCACTTAACGGACATTGGCTGAACCAGCGGAATAATAGGTTCTACTTAATTAAAGGAACGTGTGAATAATACATAACATACTGCAATAGCTTCGGTAACCCGACGGTGGGCAGGAGGTAATCTGACGATTGCTCGTGTGTTAACCACCTTGGTTTTCCCATTTACAGGGATAAGAGTGAATATCTTTCTTATCCTAGACCATATTGCGGAAATAGTACTGCAGCTGCCCGTATATGATTATGCGTGCGGCACTGTGCTGTAAGTAGTTTCAAGTGGTTAGTTGATGCTATTAAAGTCTTTGTTAACGTCGCAGGTCGGTAGAACTGTATAAATGAAATTTAAAAGCATACAATCCAACATCTTTGTTGTGGGACCGAATATAAAAGCGGGAAAAGGTGTTTGACTCATAATTATAATTACAGCTGAGTTGAGCAAAACGAATTCATCACCAGACATTTTAGCATGCCACATACCCATGCCACAGTAGCTGGTGCATTTTTGCGCATATTCCTACCTGATGGAACAAAACAACGGCCGTGTGGCCGAATGTTTAACGCGACCGATACATATACCGACTCTTAAACAAAAAAACGATCCTGGTAACGAGCCCATCATGGCTTCGGAACTTGGCACGGGAAAAAAAAAACGACGGAAATACTTATAAACTAACCCTATTGCCACATGCATTCATTTCCGAGGTTCGCAAAACGAAAAAAATAACAGCCAAAGTCGCAATCTAAGAGGTCTCACCGCTCCGAGAAGGAATTTGTTCTCCTTGATAGCTCCGCAACATCCAAGGAAGCCGACGACAAAGAGAAGCGCGCCCACTGCAATGATGATGTACACTGCATTGAAGATCGCTGGATCATTGCTCACGACTTGCTTGAACGAGTCTGCGCCGACTGCGACCCAAATCCCCACTCCCAACAACGCCGCTCCACTCAACTATAAAAGGCGCCAAATTTACCGAAGGAATCGATTGTAATTGAGATAGTACAGCCGGTCCTTCAGAACGTGCTGAGTGAATAATGTGGGAAAGGTGGCCGGATTGAAAAACACACTATTTGTGCGGTCACTGCTTCTAACTCGAATCTTATGGGTCATCTCAACCCCAATGCTAATCGTTGACCCAACATTAAAAGCATGACAATTCGTTTAATGTGCAATGTTCTTTTTCTCATTCCCCTTGCGTCCACGTGTAATAAAATGGGATATTACTGGCATTATAAAGTAATTGGTGGAGGTATTGTCCCAATTTTACCTAGAATATATAATGAATAATTAATGTAGACCTTAGTGTTAATATACAACCTTTACTGCCAAAAATATACTATATATATATCAGCAGAATTGTTAATCGTTGGCCCAACATATTATATATTATGTTGCGCCAACGATTAACCATTCTGCTTTGGTTTTTGTACCTGTGTACATTACTTATGGCTCGACAATTTCACAATAGTAGCCTCGTATATCTACAAGAATACACAAGTCTAAATATATGAAAGTTTAAAAATGATTATTATTGTTTGAGCAAAAAAGGGTTACTTAAAATCAGAACCATTTTAGAACTAGTAATTCGCACACAAATACTTGGGCGTCATTGTGCGTGACGTTTAATTAAATCTGAACCACTCCCGGCGGGGCCGCAGTTTTCTTTTTATTGCAAGTGCTTAGAGCAACGGGCCATGAAACAGGATGCTTTTACCAGTTACAAGTACTCGTAAAGTCGCGCCTACATGTATACAAAGAAATTTGCCGTGTTCCCTTAATTATTTATTTCCTGCACTGGAAGTACACGACGTGGGATACTTACGAATATGAGCAAATTGAAGAAAAACATGAGGTACTTGCAGCACGATAGCGATCCTTCCATTTTGAAAGCGTTTGTGACAATGGCAATACAAGCTTACACTTCTAAAATAAAAGATAATGGAGTTATCACTCTATTGTGTAGGACCGTTCATATGCCAGCACCTTGTCTGATTCTATAAAGGATTTACACTTAAATGCTCTCTGTCTTGCTTACTAACAGCCAAATTTCTATTACGTTGTTCTGTTGTAACCTTTACTGGTAAAACACAATACACAATAAGGTATTCATGGGCCTTATTTGAATTAAACTACAAATTGAACATTATTGATAGTTTTTGTTTATCTTGATTCTTCTACCAATATACTCGTTTGTTCTGGTATCCAAGTTGGCTGTCAATACGTCTCTTTACCATCAGAGAACGGTAAATTATTAAATAAACCAAGTAATGGTAAAATAAAACCACTGCGCGAGCAAGCGAAGCACTGCGAAATAGTTGGAACAAACAACTGGATACCATTCTTTCAGCAACAGTAAAATACAATCTCTCCATTCTCCTGTCTCTCTCTTCTAACCATTACGCGAGGGAATAAAACGAGCAGCTGCCTTTACAACTCGCGGCTTTAATTACGTCATTCTTTAAAATAGGGTTTAAGAAATTTCGCGCCACATTCTAAAGTGCTAACTGACTCGTTCGAGTTATATTGCAATTGCGTGTGAAGAAATTATACTAATTCGCAAAGTTTCTCAACGATTTGTGTTATCCATCGTAATCAACTCCAATGTGCAGAACATCATAAACGCATTAAAAGAATAGCGAGAAAAGCATAATATTGATCCAAGCCTCCAACAATACTTTGCATCGCACCGGTGAACGTTAAAGCAACTGCCACCATGCATTATTCATTGGCATAGATCACTCAACCCGCCCTCGGCATTACGGAAGCTTCCATTAAAAATTCAAGACTCTAAAACAACAAAATGCTTCTCCTGGTAAAAGGTTTCCCGCCATTTTCGAGCATTGACATTTGCTTATTACGTTTAGCTGGAATAATTCATATTCATTTTTTATGTGGGTTTAGCGGCCACGTCTAATTATACGGAAACTTTATAAGTGATTGGTTTTTAGACGTGTTCTAACGACTGTCGTTTTGCCGTTTTCCCGATTTCCATATTTTTATCAGAGTTCCTGCTTTGTGTTTTCATCGTGGAACCAACAAATAAACTAAACTACTGGAAACATCCTCGTATGTAACACATTCTACACATGAGTTTGTCTTCAGCTTCACGATATTTTACTGCGAATGGTAAAATCAAGGTGTGGCCCCACGAATAAATCTCTCCGCTTTATAATCGAACACTTCGCTCATCTATTCTTGTGCTAAACTGGATTCCTCGTGATATTGCTATAAAAAAAACTTACAAACTTTACCAAACGTAATGAGAAGCGTCATTCTCTATTCAATTCTCCACAATAACGTTTCCTCAACGTCATATCAATTCTTATCTCTCCACGCGAACACTCTTCTACACGTACCATTGGTGGTAACGAAGCGTAAATGTCACACTTTACTACCCTTTTGTATCGCCACATTTTAACTGAACCATAGCGAAATTGCGTACTGGTTGCTCATCTTGGTTGACTTATTATAACAAACTATACCTATTCACCAACAAGCTAATATGCTATTATTAAGAATGATTACATCTTGGTTCTTCCTTGATACACTAATTTCCAACGCAGCGGGTTATTATTTACGTAGTGCAATAGAATACAAACTTAGTATGAGATAATAGCGTTCAACGCCCACGGCTATAAGATCCTGCATTGAATTATTAAGAGAAGTTGAGAGGAGCGAGTTCTGTATATATTACTCTCTATAACACTGCGATGTATTTACAAGCAGCTTTGTACTGATAGTTAAACTGTGGGAGAATTGAAGAAACAAACATTACAAAAACAACCCCCGTGATGTCTGGTAATTTGAGCGTTCTATTATAGTCGACCAGTCAAGCGAAAAAGACGTGGAGCAAAGTGGTTGACGTTCAAAAACAAATCAACTCACATTCAGTCATTCAGTTTCGCCCTGGCTTCAACATAAAACAATTCTCCCTATAATATACGGGGTTACACTACTTGTGTCGTTTCACATTTATTATGTTCGCTTTTGTTCATATTGTAGTGCCTGTACGGAAAAAAATATCAATACAGCCAAGCATGACGGTATACGCTAACTAACATTCCGAGATTGACTTATTGCTTAAGATACGACAAAATTCCTTTCATATGGTTGGGTATTAATGTTTCTAAGCTAGTTTTGTGAGAAATCATTTGATCCGCACCTTTAGTCCACTCGAACTGAACTCTTCTTATACCTTTGTTATATTTAAAGCCTGATTTTGGTCCACGAGCTCGGTACTTAAAGCTGATTGTGATGTGCTAACCGCCCACCCTTGCAAAACTAGCCAGGCGTGGATTTCATTGGGGACAACACTAAACGGAATGAAAGCGAGAAAGAGGGAAAGAGGGAAACTGCACACTAAAACTATGGAAAGTAATTTAAACCCTGCCCTGTACACTAATCTCAACTCCAGCAATAACCTGAACTACTCCATGTTTTAAACTATCTCTTATGTCATAATCTTCATTTTAGAATGCAGTTTCCCTCCTTCCCGCTTTCCTCGTTTTAGTATTCTCCTTTCATTGGCAGTCGCGGTGGGTTTGTAAAACGATTGAGCAGATTAGCCTGGAATATCGAACTTCCAGTCAGAAACATTCGGTATCTATTGATTACGAGGCTTACTCAATTGCACAACTACTTGCATACAGTGTGAAGGATTTAAATAATATAGGGCTACAATCCTTACATTAAAGAATACACATACCTGATGACTGTTATATGTAATTTACTAACCAATGCATTTACTTACTAATTAGAACTTGTGATTTTTTTTAATCTTAATTAGATGAAATATAAAATTGACTTAGAGCTAAGACCACTATTGATACTAAAACATGGGAATTATGCATCAGGCTGGTTAGTATTCGTGTTTATATTCAAGCCTACCTTATAAGGTCGAAGAACAGCTACATTCGTAACAAATCGACGCATTTATGATCTGATCCTAATTGCTATTGCAATAAACATTGTATAAAAATAACAGTAACTAAAGTTTTGGGACGTGTTCATCAATGAATTTCCTTTCCAGTTTGCATTCCAATGGGCAATCGCCAAAATCTATCCTTCCGTACATTCTATCGTTACTTATTTCCACCATTGTGGATTAAACGTACAAGCTGTCTCTGTGGGTGTGAATAATCTACCAGACCTTTCTCTTTGAGTTTCACAAATAAATAACGCCACAAACGGGAGATTATTATTTTAAAGTTATAATAGATTTTAAATGTAGTTTAACTAACACACTGTAATAGCTTCGGATTTTTGAGATTGTGGTCCAGTTTCTGTACCGCATGTAATTTTTAAAACTAATTTACTAATGTCAACGAGGTGTTTTTACGCTTGCTGACACGATCCGAACGGTAAACAAGTCCGGCCGTTTAGTTAGGCGGTTAAGTGAGTCGCCTTCAATCGAAAGGTTCCAGGTGCGAAACTAATCGCTAGCTAGTCAGTTGTGTCCTTGGGCAAGGCACTTAACAATAGCTTCGATACCCGACGGTGGGCGCGAGGTGATCTGACGATTGCCGTGTGTTAACCCCCTTGGTTTTCCCATTCACGGGGATAAACATAAATATCCTATCCTAAATAACTGCCGGGTGGGCAGCATAACATTGGAAGTTACGCGAAGCAATTTCCAGGGGTTATTAGCGTTGACAAAAATAAATGAACACCACAAACTGGAGATTTTTATTGTCTCGTTAAAAGTCTTTTAGACGATTGTTGTATTAACACACTGTAATAGCTTCGGATTTTTGATAGTGTGGTCCAGTTTCTGTACCACATGTTATATTATATAATAAAATGCTAATTTGATTGATTGTTTGCAAATAGGAAAGGATGTTCATGTTTATCCCCCGTGAATGGGAAAATCAAGGGGGTTAACACATGAGCAATCACCAGATCACCTCGCGCCCATCGTCGGGTTACCGGAGCCATTGCAGTGTGTTGTGTATGATTCACACGTTCCTTTCAATTTGGTAGAACCCATTAATTCGCTGGTTTCAGGCAAAATATAGCTCGTTTACCAGTGCCGACTGTTTAGCAATAACAAGCGCGGTCGTTTTCGCAAGCGCTAGTTGTGGCAAAAATGAATCGACGCCACAAACGGGAGATTATTAAATACCCTTAAAATATATTTAAAAAGCTACAGAATTAACACACTGTAATAGCTTCGGATTTTTGATAGTGTGGTCCAGTTTCTGTACCGCATGTTATTTACTTCAATATTTCAAATTTAATGTTGCTTTGTGAGGTTGACTTAACCTTCTGTGGGTTTTAATCCGGGCAAGGTTGAATGACAAATTGCAACAAATTCGCATGACTAGCTCTTTTTTTAATGATATATCGGGAATAATGCATGTCTGAATGAGTGCCAAGGTGGGGGGCTGTGGTTGACTTTAGAACGTTGAATTTGTTTTTTTTTGAAGTTCAGTTTTCCCATGTTTTCTTTGCCACATGCCATAAAAGTTATATGTATACATCTAATTTTACATTATAATGTATGCTTTTTACCATGCTACTGTAACCTTTTGGGCTACTTATCCAGCACAAACATAAGATGTGAATCGCCTATCCAATAAATCCTCAATAAAATAGAGTAAGTACAAATATTCTAATGTGTTGTAAGAAAACGTACCAATTTGTTCTTGAATAGGTAAATTTTAGATTCATTTTTGCGTCACTGAACAAATAAAGCGATTCACCTACGCTTTTAATTTCATTGTGAATGCTTTATGGACCTATAAAATACTGTAAATTTCCAATTTAATCAAATATTTGACTGCAAGCCCTTTACTGTACCGCTACGCTTTACAATATTTGAACCCATCACAAATAATCTAGCAACTGTTTAGCGCAATGTCCACAACGTACAAGTATAGTGATACCGGGGGCCAGATAATCAAACAACTAATACTTTTTTTATGACGGGTTTCCTTTTTCGGCAATTGCTTCAGCTATCTTAAAGCTTAGTTTTGTAACTAACTCAGCGTCAGTCTTGTAACCATGATATACCTCTAGCTGTTTGCTCAAAAACCTTTTCAATTTCTGCATTTTGTCAACCCGTGCCGGCTGGCCCACAATGCTATCGTAGCTAGCAGAGTGTTTTGTACCATACTATCGCTTGATATTGTACTTCTTAATTAGTGCTTACAGTGCTTTGGCAAATCAGGCAAACTACATCTTGATTGTGTTGCACAATAAAGTATTTTACACACCATTCATTGTTAAACTTGCGCCTTTCATAATCAACCTTCCCTTTCTTACTGGTAGACATTTGAACTTTGTTAAGCTTTTTCGCATAATAACCTGCACCCATAAAGAAAGATTACGTAATACTGTACCACTACCAGAACAAGGCAGGTTTCATACAATGCATATTTTGCTGTAACAATGGGGGTCGTGACAGTACTGTAGACGGAATTTAATCGCAGTGTGACGTAGTCTTATACTGTAGTCAAAAATGCCAATGATCCCGTTACAATCAAGAAAAAAAAATTTATAGGCTACGAAGTATAAAGTCTATAGCGGGCCATGTATATAGGTACCGCAGGCCTTACGTTGCACGCATATGCTCTGTATTCTCAAGTACCCAAATAGTCTAACCACAAAAGTATCAACAATACCACCTGAACACCCAATTTATATCTTTGCTGTATATATTTCTTCATGTAAAAAACTTCCGTGTTTGCTGATTCACGAAACACGCTTAGTTTATCCTATAAATATTTCATATCGTTTGTTTTAGAAGCAGAATCGAATGGGTTCTGCGTTGTGAAGCTTGTTGTGTTGTACATATGAAAGAAGTATTTGTATTGATTTACACTGCAGCTTCGGTGGCTGTCTTTTTTTTAAATGTGACTAAAGATATAGATTGAGTATTTGCTCGGATGCTGGTTGTTGAGAAATTTTACTTACATAGGAATTATTTCAAGCCATTTCTAATGTTTCTTTAAAGCTGAAAGCGATGTTTTCTTGGTGCTGTATAAGTGTGGACCATGTCACAGTACGACCCGCCAGGTCAGTGACAAACTATATGTGAGTAGCGGCTTGATCACTAGGCCCGCCAGTGTTTAAATGAAATAATTTTGGCCCCTAATTTAAAAAGTGTGCCCACCCCTGGTGTAGACTGTAGTCCAGGGGTGGGCAACTTACATGAATAGTATTCAATATCCTAATCACATATTTATTCACTAATGCAAAAACCAAATTACAGGGTATGGATAGATACAGTCTTCGGGCCGGTCAAAATCCCTTCACAGGCAGTATGTTGCCCATGCCTGCTTTAGACGTTGAACTAAGTCTTTAATTGTGAGCGAATCTAACCCTACAAACGACCCTACTGGCAGAACCACTGCCTATTAAACAATTTGCACATAGCACTATACAAAACTAAATCACTTTTCTGGCTATGCTACAAATTTACTAAACATAACATATACACATGTTGTATTTTATATATTCTATTTACAATTAATATTTCGTGCGGTATTATGTATATATATAATAATAAAGGAGAAAGGTAAACTAATAATTTGTTAAAAGATCACATTAGCATTGTAAATTCTAAGTAATACGAGGTATATTTTTTAGCGAAAGTTTAACTAAAATTGGCCAGAAAAGATAGCAAACATTAGGGAGTTTTATTAACCCAGAGAAATCCACAGTAATTTAAAAATGACAAAAAATATTTGACCCGAATTTTGATTGTGACAGGCATGCTGTGTCGCACTGTCATCTGCAAAAGTTTAGTAGTTGAAACAGGAATGAATCATTAGATCACATTATATCGATATGCAAAAAAAATATTTTGGAAAATAAGCCTAGAGGAAAGTACCTGTGAAAATCATCCAACTATTTTTAAGAAAATAGTTTCTAATTCAGATGACAGTTGGTGAGAAGTTAATGACCGCTTTGAAATGTGTGAAATTATACGAATGTTTATTTCACATACCCTTCATATTTTGACTAATTAGCTTGGTGGAATAATGTGTCGCCTTTCAACCGAAGGCTCGCAGGTTTGAAACTGATCGCTTACGAGTCGTCTGTCCTTTGACAGGGCACTTAGCGGAATTTGCCGAAAGCACTAGATTAATGGGTTGTACTAAATTGAAGGAACCTATTAATTAGAAACAACTCACTCCAATACCTTCGGTAATTTGAGGGTGGGCGCAAGTTAAAACGACGTTTAGTCGATCCGTGTGATAACGCCCCTTGCATTTTCCCATTTACGCTGATAAACAATATTATGCTGAATGTCCTGATTTCAGAGTTCATATTTGCTTGTCTTTCATTTGTGGCTATTTATTTTCGGTTCGTTTTTTAAAGCTATTCGTTTCCCTAATGTGGCGACTCAAACTCAACATCTGTCATACGAAAGTACGGTGATATGCTTGGCTATTCGGACAGGCTATGGCTTGTACCTGTAATAGTTTGCACTAAAGTTTTTTTGATAATGAGTTTCATGTTTATCCCCGTGAATGGGAAAACCTAGGGGGTTAACACACGGACAATCGTCAGATCACCTCGCGCCCACCATCGGTTTACCGGAGCTATTGCAGATATTTCAGTGTTCATACGTATGATTCACACGTTACTTCAATTTGGCAGAGCCCATTAATCCGCTGGCCCTAAAGCACAACCGACTACCTAGCGATCAGTTTCGAAACCTAAAACTTTCGGTTGGAAGGCGTGTCACTAAACCACCAGACTAACCGGTCGGAAAAGCTTACAAAAGAAACAGCTTGACACAATTAGAGAATGCGTGTTATCAATTTTTAGATCCTAAGGTATATTTTGTAGATAAATTGTGGGGCCTATATTGCGGTTGAGGCTTGGCGACTTATGTAGGTTTGACAAGGGTTTTTATTAGACGCATTAACATGTGTGTTAAAGCTTAAATTTCCCCTACATATGATGATACAGCCGTTGGAGTAAATGACTGTACAATTGAATTATTGTTCGATCCCAGTTTTGCGGTGTATTTAAGCCAACTAACATGCGAGAATTTCAACAGTAAAATTGTGATATTGCATTTAGTTATATATTGTCACTAATAAACAGAAAACGTATCAATATTCCTAATAATAATAAACAACCCTTACAAGCCGCAGATTACCCTGCATGAACCCTGAAATAGCATCAAGGATAATTGACGCAAAACCTTTACTAAAAACTTGTGTCCCTTAAAAGGAGGTAGTCTCTAATAGTAGACAATTTGGACACAAAAACGTCTTTTAATTTTCAGAGACGCAACTCTCATAATTCAGGGACATTACAAACTGTGGATACCGACCTAAACGGGTGGGCCAAAAGGTGGCGCTATAAATGTTATGACACACAGAAAAAAAGAGTGTATAGTCGTGTTGCCGAATGGTTAACGCGACCAATACATATACCTGACTCTTATACAACCAAAAAATGGTCCTGGTGACGAGTTCTTTATGGGTTCGAAACTGGACTCGGTCAAAAAAGGGACACGCAAAAAGATTGTTACCATCAATAATGTGAACCTTTTTTGTCCAGACTAACTTTCAACGTACCCACATGTTTACCGCAGTTTACAAGACCAACAGCAATTTACCGCTGTTTACCAAATCATTTAGCCACACCGTAGTACATTTATACCCGATCTATATTGATTTCAATATTTTATGTTGATATAACTCCGTTTGAATTTAAGACGAAACTCATCGACGCGAAGTCAATCAAAACCAAGCTAGTAATATAACTTAGCTGCAGTCGATGCACATAAAACATGTGACAAAAACGTCATTTCCGGTCTGTCTCTCTGTAAATGTGACGCCAAACTGATCGAGTAGAGTTCGGCAGCATAAAGACAATCGGCAGCGTTAGCCATTTGTGTGAATTGCATTTTGTTTGGTAGACGCCAAAAGAGGCAGTGCTATGTTTTAATATATAAGTTGTACCTAACAGTTTAATTCACGCTATAATTTTAACGGCATTCTATAGATCGTTATTTATTTTATTTGTGCTTACGTTAGTTTTTATCAAAATGGACAGCAAAGGCTTAAACTGCTGCAAGTATATGATGTTCATTTTCAATCTCATCGTATTTGTAAGTCTGCGTTAATTTGTTTGTTTCCTACAGCGACTTTACCAAAATTCGAAACACTACGACTGGCAATTATAAACATCTAACTAAGGGGCGTACGTCAAGTTTTATAATTCTAAGATTAGAAACTTTCTGTTTATAAAACCATACTTATTATCAGCTACCAATACTTTTGTTTTATATAAACCTACCATTCGTTTTTTCTCAGCTTGCTGGATGTGTTTTACTGGGCCTTGGTATCTGGGCTTACGTGAACGGAGATTCTTTCAAGCGCCTTATATCCTCTGACCCAGTGATTTTCAACTCGTTGTTGGTTCTGATAGCTGTTGGAGCAGTGCTCGTCATCGCTGGTTTCTTTGGATGCTTAGGCGCCATACAGGAAAGCAAATGTCTTTTGGGGACGGTGAGTGTTTAAATTAGGTTTAAGTGACAGTGCCTGTCATTTAATCTAAAGTTTTGCCTTAATATTTAGATATATATATGTGTACCAATACTTGAGCTAACTACCCCTAATTTGTCAACAGTTTTTCACCATCATTTTGATCATATTCATATGTGAATTGGTGGGCGCCATTTTGATCATAGTGTACTACCCAAAAGCGAAGGAACTGGTAATTCAAAGTACACAATTCTACAATACCACCAATGGCCAAGCATGGGATACTTTGCAGACGACTGTAAGTTCATTAAGTTGTTACCAAGATTGACCTGTTATCTCTTTGTCATTTGTAAAGCACAACGATTTTGTAATGTGGTGAACAAGATGTTCAGTAATATTTTTCTAGCCAATCCAGAAACTTAAATGACGCAATATATATTTATATATTGCTTATGCAAAGTTGGCTTATTTTAAAACATCAGTAATTATTAGAATCACACCGCCCAAGAGTGCATATGTACGTCATAAAAAATCCCACCCACGAGCTGATAATGAAATGTCATCGTTTTCAGTTTAAATGTTGCGGTTACACCAACTCTAGCGATTGGGGAATGAACGTTCCAAAGTCATGCTGTGCCAGCAACACACCTCCTTGTAGCATGTCTTCATCCACACTTTACACCAAAGGATGCGAGTACGCCATCAAACAGTACTTCTGGATTATCGGCGGTATTGGCATCGGAATTGTTGTCTTTGAGGTAGGCAGGCTAATATGACAAGGTTATATATACATTCAATTTTTGATGGACTTTGCAATAGAAACTTTGTATCATATGCCAATAAAGCAAATTGTAATTACATAACTACATTTAGGCAAAAAATAACGTTTCTAATTTGCATTTTGACTCAATCAATACATCACTGGTATTTAAATAGTCACGTTTTAACATTTTGTGTCAATGACGCGCCACTAAATAGAATAAAGCTAAGCAGGTATATTTAACACAGTGTATATTTAAATGTAATTATTTATTGTTAGATAAACGTATTTACATTATAGATATACCATATTGTTGCAAGCTTGAAAGATCTATACTTGTCTAACAAATGCAAATTAAATTGTTAACTCTTTAGCCATTTTACCATTTAAAAGTTTTTATGTAATTATAAATTATAAGAAGACGGCTTGTTTATATAAACTGGTTGTTACAGTAACCTTTATATTTCAGATACTTGCTATGATATTCGCATGTTGCTTGTTCCAAAACATCGGAGATTATGAGATGGCTTAGTGGTTTACATTATACCCGCATAAGTTCTGTGTCTTTTAAATATTGTATATTTTTAAAAGTAACGTGTAACAGATAAGTACACTAATTAATACAATGCATATTAAGTATAATAATTTTGTTGGTGTAAATAAGAAATGGTGGCTAATTAGCCTTGTTAAGTAAAAACATCCGCATTGACAGCATATCCTCCAAATGCGTTATTTCCGTTTTCATTTATTTATCATCACATCTCACCAAATTTACCATTTAATATTAATATTAGCGCTTTATTCTTTTTTTAATAATAAATTTTTTTAAATTGAATCAAGATAAAATAACATTTTAATTGTTATTCTGCTGAATTAGTGTCCCATTATTTCGGCAAACAGCCTACTAATAAATATAAAACTATCTAAATTTCCTATTTATCATGTTGTGATTTTGTTGTTATAAAAACATGAATGAAAGCTGTTGCAAATCCTTTTTATTGCATATACAGGTATTGGTAAAGAAGAAAATAGCCGAATTTCACTAAATTTTCTTTTGATAACGTTTTAAAAATTGAGTTGCCTTCTAGTAGGCAGCCTCGGTCATTTCACTAGAAGTGCTAAAACAATCGTAATGAAACGACACCAAAACCTAGCATCCAAACTGCATAAAGTCTTTAGCTTTTATATAAGCACACAAGCTCACGGTAAACAAGGATATAGGTAGACCTATTAGGTGGAGTATTTGGCATGGCCAGGTTGATGCGTGTTGATATCCCATTTGCTGACTCACTTCAGTAAAATCATTACAATATCTTAATTTATCTAAAAAATGAATACCACGAACATCATTTGGTTATATATCGATTTAAACCTCTAGTTCTGGCTACCTTATACTCTGTTACAGTATGAAAAGAGCTCGTAATAGCGCGGCTTGCTGCCAGTTGCTTCTCGGAAAACGCCTGTCAGCGAGTGCCATATAGGAAACTTTACAGTAAACAGTGAAACATGAAACCAAACCAATTATGAGCTCAGTATTTCAAAGATTAGATGAATATGCAGAAAAAATATAGAATCACTATTTTTCAGGTTATCGTACAACTATATTTTCAGGTTATCGACCAAAATGTATTTTGATCAAAAACACCATATAGCGTAAATGGTGCGAAAGAGTTAAGTACAGGCTATAAGCTAAAGTATAGTTTGTTTATAGATACCAAAAACGGCGTTTGTTATAATTTATTTACCTTCTATAATTGATCCTGTTTTTAGGTGTATACATGTTTAATAGAATTAACATAAAAGTAAAGCAATATGAAGTCAGCAGGATTGGATTGCTGTAAACACTTTCTCTTTACTATCAGTCTCTTTATCACGGTAAGTCATTTATCCAGTTTTTGGTTTAAATTCCGTTAAATTGCGATTAAAATAAATTGTGTTAAATTGGGGTTTAAATTCCGTTAAAATCGTTTAAGGAACTCAAAGTCAATGTAGAAACGATAGTGCAGGTGAACAAACTACAGTATTACTCAACATTAGCATAAAATAACTATACACACATTGCAATAGTTGCAGAAAATAACCTGTTGACGTACTAGCTGTGTCCCGGTAATTGACCCACCCGTATTTTATAAAGATATGTTTTTTTCCACTGTTGACATATGGTGTCCTGGTGATTGATCTAAAGGTATGCATTTTTACGCTTTATATAAAGTATTTACTAATCAGGCATGACATTCCGTTTTGACTATCGACATTACTATTTTGTTGGAGTACAGAGTAACGTACCGAGATATACAGACTAAAAGTCATTAAGGTAGGCTTTAAAATTGGACGACACAATCACCCAGCTGAATCTACCTTAAAGTATTGACACGATAAGCAGTTCTCCAAGGTTTCGACATGTAGAAGCCTAATAATGGCAGTGATCTCCGTTATTTGAATTCCGTGTATCTCTTTCAATGAGGCTTTAATTATCAGCACAAGTAATTTTTAACATAACTGTTCAGAAACATGTTTTTACTTACCACTTAAAAGTCATTAATTCTTACAGTCGTGTGGCCAAATGGTTACTGCGACCGATACATATACCGAAATGGGTACGAAACTTGGCTCAGTTAAAAAAACTTATTAATTACTTTTTCTATGTTACCATTAGTTTAATATTAAAAATAGAAGCTTAGTCTCTTGATTTGGCCAAACTGTCTAGGTATAACAAATAGACAGCTATACTGGGCCCACATTGCCACAAGTTCGCAGATGCCTTTTCTGCTCATCAGACAAACGGAGCTGTGTCCATCTAAAGTAATAGAAATGATAGTATGCTACAAATAACTTTCAATATATCTACAGCTAACTGGAGCGATATCTTTAACGTTGGTTATCGTGGGTTATTGGCAAACCGGTAGCATGCATTATCTCTTTAGCCTTTCTACAACCATATTAGCCATGACCGTGAGTGTGGTGACAATAGTTGTTGGTATTTTTGGCTGTTTGGGATCGTCAATGGAAAATAAATGGATGTTAGGAGCGGTAAGATTTCTTTACTTTATTTAATTACGATTGCGTTAGCATTGAGAACAAACAAAGATAAAACAAGTTCTATTAATAAGTTGTTTAACAAAAAACATCCGCTGTGGTGGATAGGATAGGATATTCGTGCTTATCCGCGTAAATGGGAAAACCAATGGGGTTAACACACGGGCAACCGTCAGATAACCTCGTGCCCAAGTCGGGTTAGCGTAGCTATTGCAATGTGTTGTGATTTACTTATTCCTTCAATTTGGTAGAACCCATTTATCCGTTGGGTTCAGGCAATGTCCGTTTAGTGCCTTGCCCAAGGACACAACCGACTAGCTAGTGGCCAGTTTCAAATATGCAGCCTTTCGGCCGAAAGGCGACGCACTGACCCACCAAAGCTAATCAGCCAGTTGTGGTTTTTCAGTATTGTGGCCAAGGACAGTCCATCGTATTGCAAAGCACGCGTGCAATTAACTAAGTTAGTTATTGGCACAGGTTTGGATGTAATGCTAACATAACAAACAAATACAATCCTTCCAGTTCTTCACCACGGTATTGGTACTTCTTGCAGCGGAGATAGTGCTTGTCGTAATAGTGTTTCGCCAGGGAGACCAAGTAAAGGCATCATCACTCAGAAGCATCCAGCAATATAACGTGTCGTCCTCAAACTCTAAGATTAATTGGAACCAAGTGCAACTTAAGGCAAGTTCCATCGCAATTTCGTCTGTTTATATCTGGAATTTAAGTAAATTATTAGAGTAGGAACACTGCCGTTTGACTTGGTGTGTAAGTGCGTCGCCCTTCAGAAACGTCACATGTTCGAAACTGGTCGCTAGCCGATCGGTTGTGTCCTTGGTCAAAGCACTAAACGGACACTTTACTGAACCCGGCGCATTAATGAGTTCTACCAAGTTAAAGGAGTGTGTTAATCATACACAACACACTGCAATAGCTCCGGAAACCCGACAGTGTGTTACCCCTTTATTTTTCCCATTCACGTTGATGAATGTAAATATCCTGTCCTATATCACTATTTCAGATAAAACCGACTTCTACAGCTACTACAAGAGCTTTAACTTTATAATTACGAACTTTTTTTTAATTTTTTGTTCATTTTTTTGCAACCAAATTTAGTTTAGTTTAGTTTCTTCATTTTTTGCCCCAGTTTTTAAAAATGGCAAACAAATATAATCACGAAACAAGAACGGGAAAAGACGGCAAAACGAACAGTTGTTAAAACACGTCATATAATTTAATAAATATAGCGGACGCGGCCGCCAAACCTAGGCGAAAGAACAATATTAAGCAAACAAAATTTAATGAAGACCAAACAAATTAGTGACGTAAGACTTTGTAAACCTTCACGTGTCCACAATCGAAAGTTATCCACAATTTTCCATTGATTTCTACATAACCTGCTTTCACCCAGTGCCCGCACGTTAAACAAATTTAATTTGTTTTCTATAGATGAGCTGTTGCGGTTACAGTAGTTTCAAAGATTGGAAAGCGGAGATATTGCCAAGTTCTTGTTGCGAAATGCATTCTCCATGTACAGTTGGTTCTATGTATCTCAGTTCAACCGGCTGTGCTCCTTACTTCAATCGTTTCCATAATGTTGTTGGTTACTTGCAGTTGGCGATCATGGCTCTGCAGGTTGGTTTGCTCGTTAAGTAAAGACGCTTGCACTTAATCTAAAGCCTCTAGTATTTTGTCGTCGTTTATTTTGGTTCAAAGTTTTTCCAAAAAACAACATTTGCAGAGGAAATGTCAGCAGCACGACAGTGTTTAACTTTATTATCTGTTTTTATTTGATAAGCTTCGGAAATAAGTGTCTAATCCAATTTCCTAAATCTGTCTGTACCCGAGTTAAAAATCAGCATTATTGTGCATTTGTTAAAATACCTGCATTCTAGTACATTATGTTTAAAGAGCTATATAGTGCGTTAAAGTGAACATATTTGTACACTCATTAAATTCATTCCACTTTACTTTTTTTTAAATCACGATAATTTGAGATTATTACTGCTTCGTTGATCGGATACAGGATAATATATACGTCCGGTCAATTTATTGCCTGTTTTTATATATATATATTTAAGCTATTTATTTACCTTTACAAAGGGACCGCAATATTCCACAGATAATTGCTGCAGTGTGCACCTGCATCTTGTTCCAGTCTTTTGGGGAATACGAAATCGCTTGAACTACATGCAGCTACACCTTACTTTGTTTAAATCAAAATATCTGAACACGCCATAGTGATTTTAGTTTTTTTCGTTATCAATTTTAAGTCTAAGTGTGCTACATTGCCTTTACTGTTTTCTGCACACGCTGCATGCGAAAATGTGTAAATCATATTTGGTGTTTGTGGTGCCATTGGAAGGAAATAAATATCAGAAATTTAGACCAAATATTTTGGTTGACGCTACTGTTGAAAAAAGTTACTGGAATCCAATGAGCCGGCGGTCTGTACTTAGTTTATATGGTTTCGTGGAAAAGCCAATCGTATCAGGACTTCGGAAACAAAACGGTAAACAGTGTTCATCCACTCTGTAGGCTTAGTCAGTGTGAAACAATAATTAAAGAAACTAGTTTTGTTACAGGGGCAATCACGGTGTTAATAATAACTAGTCATCTAAATCACAGTTTCAGATTTTATACATTTACTCCCTAAACAGGTATAGTTTAGTCGACTTTATTAGCCACAGTTGTAATATATTATGATAATTCAGTAATTATTAAGGTCCATGGCAATCGGATGGAATATATTTTTATTTAAATTTAAGTTTATTTTTCCATTAGAAGTTAGACCATACCAAAAAAAGAAAATGAGATCAACGAGTCTAAATGTGTGCAAATATCTTATGTTCGCGTTTAATCTTATTATCGTGGTAAGTAATTACATTTTTGTATTTTTATAGTTTCTTTAAATATCTTTTTATATAATATGTGTGTGTTGTATTAATACATATTGTATAAGCTCAGTAATCGACAACCTGCGGATCTTTCATTCTTCTGTTACGGCTCTTATTAATTTTATTGCTACTGTAGCGAGCGCTTAATAAGTTTAATACCCATGATAAGTGAAACAATAAGAAGAACGACCGCGTATTGTTGTTTCGAGATCGGCAACCTTCTGCACTTAAAAAGTCATTATCTCACACAGTGTTGTTTTTCTTTTATTGCTAAAATATTATTAGTTTTGCGGCTCCCAGTGAATATTATTTTGTGGAATATCGGTAACCGTAAAACCTCTGTTTAAGCGCCACCTCTAATAGAACGCACTTTTAAGGAAGAGTTGAAAATAGAGCACCATGGCGGTGGAATAAAGGTTTTACGGTATATTGACTCTTAAAGTGCAAAAGCAAGGGGGCATCATACCCTATGCACATAACTAACTAACTAAGTGCAAAAGGTTGCCGACCCCTGGAATATACTATTGCCATTTACTTTTTTCTGTCGTAGATTTGCGGTATGGTGTTGCTGGCATTCGGCATATGGGCCTATAGTAATGGAAACAGCTTTCGTAAGCTTGTTTCTTCGGATCCGCTTCTTTTACAGTCAATGGCGCTCTTGTTAGCCGTTGGCTCCATCCTTATAATTGCCGGTTTCTTCGGCTGCGTTGGAGCACTTCTAGAGAACAAGTGCATGCTTGGAACTGTAAGTTGCATTACAAACAAGCCTGGTTCGCCTGCCCCCTCGCATGTCCACCATTTAAATTCGTACTTGGCTGCTAAACATTAACGGACAGCACACAAAAATACTAATATTTTGAATCACATTATAGATTGAATCAAATACTGATATAGATATTTTTTTAATAAAAAGTTTCTTTTTATAACACATGTATCAGTGCTGCAGTTAAAAAGTTTTATGTCACATGATTACTTATTGTACAGTAGATTTACAGAAAACAAACATAATCTCGACAATATCATATCAAACTATATAAATGTCTTATGTACTTTATTGCAGCCATGAACGTTTTTTGGCCACGCCACTGATACATATAACGAATAATTTGCACCCAGACAAGTTTTGAACCCAAGATGGGTCCGTGACTAGGACCGTTTTTTTGTGTAGGAGTCGATATATGTATCGGTCGCATTAACCATTTGGCCACACGACCGTACGATACATATAACTAATTATATACAAAAAACTATCTTTACTACGAGCCCATCATGGGTTCAAAACTAAAACTAATAGAAAACAGTTACCTAACTCTAGACAAAACGTGTTGCACACAAAAATTACAAATTATTTTATTTCAGTTTTTTACGATCGTTTTGATTCTCTTCCTTATTGAAATCGTCTTCATAATTCTCATATTTGTGTACTTGCCACGAGCAAAGACAGTTGCGTTGTCAAGCATTAAAAACGACGGGACTTCAGGCAAAATACCATGGAATTACATGCAAAAATCGGTATGACGACTCTGTTAAAAACGCATTGTTGGTGTCACTTCTAAATATACGTTGTTACATTTTTAAATTATCGTAGGGAAATTAAGGGTTGTTTGGACAATTCTTATTTCTCTTCTAGGGCAACAATTTTATTTTTATTCTTTTTAGGATAGGATAGGATATTCATGTTTATCCTCGTAAATGGGAAAACCAAGGGGGTTAACACACGGGCAATAGGCAGATCACCTCGCGCCCACCGTCGGGTTATCCGAGCTATTGCAGTGTGTTTTGTATGATTCAGACGTTCCTTTAATTTGGTAGAATCCAATTCCGCTGGTTTCAGACAATGCCCGATAATTGCCTTGACCAAGCTAGCTAGCGAACCGTTTTAAACCTTCAACCCTTCGGCTGGAAGGCGACGCATTAAACCACCTGGGAGTTGGCTTCTATTCGTCATTTTTAGTATTTCAAATTTCTACTGCACCATAGTTTAGTCGACAAACACACCAAATCTTAAGAATCATTGATAAGAATACAAGACACAAAAAGGACACAATATTACCACCAATTTCACTTCTCAATCTTCTCAAATTCAGATGAAGTGCTGTGGCTATTCAAGCTACCTTGACTGGGCTGGTTCGATCCCGGAAAGCTGTTGTGCCAATACAACACAACCTTGTACAGCAAATTCGCCCGACCTGTATCACATTGGTTGCGAGCACTCTATCAAGCACTTTATATTTGTAATTGGGTTATTTGGAGTAGGGGCGCTTCTCTTTGAGGTAAGTTGATTTGTTGGCTAGTCCGAGTGGATGTACTGTTGGTTGGCAAAGGTTCATATTGTAAGTACCTGGTTTAGGTACGTTCGTGTGACCGAATGATTAACGCAACCAATACATATATGTAGACGTATATACAAAAATGGACGCCTGGTTTAGTTGGGTTAAGGGTGACACGGTACGAACATTTACTCCTTACACACAGCGAGTATGGTGTTATAGTCTCTATGAACCATAAACCATAGCCTACAGCTACACACTATGGCACTATACACTCTGGTCAGAGACTTTGTTTTATTTTAAATAAATGTCATTACTTCGCCTGCCTTATTTAACTTGCAAGGTTTTGAACGCCTCAGGGGCTGACTAAACGTATTTTAAATGGGTTTATGTATCGGTCACGTTTCGCCTCCTGACTGTACTAAGGAAGACTTTAAATTCCAAGTCAAAAGTCCCCACTAACTCTTTTATACCACTTTTGCACAAATCTATGTTACAAGATCTATCAATCCAGCGAGATAGGATAGGATATTCAAGTTTATCCCCATGAATCGTCAGATCACCTTGGGTCTACCGTCGGGTTACTTGAGCTATAGCAGTGTGTTATGTTTGATGCAAACATTTCTTTATTTTGGTAGAACCCATTAGTTCGCTGGGTTCAGGCAATGTCGGTTAAGTGTCTTGCCCAAGGACACAACGGAATAGCTCGCGAACAGTTTCAAAAATACAACCTTTCGGTTGAAAGGCGTCGCACTAAACCACCAAACTAACCGGTCGGATATAACTTTTATTTGCATTGCAGCTATTGGCGATTGTATTTACCTGTGTTCTATACCAGTCGATATCTGGGTACAGCGAATTACAGTAAAGCAGTAGCGACCAGCAACCACACATTCTATGTTTGTTCCCGTGCAACCCTTGCATGATTTATAAAATCAAAGTCACTTTGGTATTTATTATAAACTATTCTGTGTAGTTTTAACGTTTGTGTTAATTTTCACTCTGGTTGCGCAAATTTAATCGCTTTTTTTAATCGCGCTTTATTTTGGTGTATAATGTAATGATAGGCTACCATATAAGCTTAAATGTATAGGACTAGGTATGCATTTCCAAGTCAGAACTATACTCATTTCCAAGTCAGACTATAGTTATTTGAATGAAATGCCTTTCACTTATATTATATAAAAACATCCACCAAATGTCTTGTATAAAATTAATGTGTACATAGCTAAAAACTTTCAATATATGTGGGGATTAGATTGAAGTAACAAGTGTTAATAAATTATATTGTGTGATAATGCAGAATTGTTACGTTTCAAGCAAACATGTCTAATATAGATTTGTTTGTGAATGACTTATGTGACCAGTTCTCGCGTATTGTTGTAATGGTTGGTAATGTTATGTAGGTCTTAATAGTAAAACTTGCATTTGAAAGCGGTTTAGTGGCTAACGATGACAAATAACAGAAATACATTGCAACTGTACATTACAAGTTTATTGTTTAATTCGAAATATGCATTTTCCCGGAAATCCGCTTATCATCACAACCTGACATTAAACCAAACACGTAGACGCCGTTAGAACACGCCGCGCCGGACGTGCCATCAGCAACTGAAAGCATCACAGACAATGTACACATGAAATGACATAGAAAAACAAATTAGCGAAAACAGTTTAAGGGACACATTAACTCTTTAGCTCTCTACAGAAATCGCAAAGGAAAAAAATCAGTTTGCAACTGCAAAAATAAACAGGCAATAGCGCGAAGTTCTGTAAATTTATTGCACTGGTCCGGCCATTAAAATAGCAATGTAAAAAATATGGTTTTGGTGGTGTAATTGTGGCTTTTTAACGAGATGTATGTACAAATGTCAAATAGTCTGCACCGTAAAGTGCATACAGTGCAAATCTATACAGCATTTTGTTTTCGAATTTATTTTTATCAAAAGGCAGTAATTTAACTTGGGAAGTATTTGCGTCGATCGTGGCCTTAAAATGTCAAAACGTGTTGACGATCCACCTGTGCTCTCTGTCGCTCCTCGTGGTGAGCTCGCTCTAGCAAAAATGTCCGAATGTTCGGGGAAACGCTACATTTGGTAGTCGGGGAGCGAGTCATCCATTTCGTCCATAGATGGCAGTAGAGTGGTGCACGTTCGGTAGAAATGGAAGCCATACTCGGCATACAGGGTACCAGCGTCTTCATTCGATGCGTCGCAAATCGCTGACGGTTCTTGTGAACTCTGGGTGAAATAACAAATTAAATTTTTTGATTTATTCCATTTAACGGAACTGCACTGTTAACGTATCAACACCTTTGTCGAAAAAATGACCTTTTACATACTAATTACGCACTGTCAAGGTTTTTACACTCTAACTAAAGCTATAATGACTTTTTAAATACGTTAGACACTGTTTAGTTTAAGCAATAGAAATTGGTCTTACCCCAACCCTACATTCATTGGAAAGCTATAAATATTTTCAGGCATTGAATTAAAGTGACACGACCACAAATTATCGACAAGAACTGTAACTCACAGTGGTAACTCTGAATGTATAATCCGCCACTACGTAGTATGTGAAATAGATTTGGAAGTTGGCTTTATGGCCT
Source organism: Ciona savignyi (assembly GCA_000149265.1). Taxonomy (NCBI): domain Eukaryota; kingdom Metazoa; phylum Chordata; class Ascidiacea; order Phlebobranchia; family Cionidae; genus Ciona; species Ciona savignyi. Next base: position 153,017 of record CH002390.1, read on the forward strand.
TTCACGGTTTGGTACTGGCGGACACCAGTGCCTTGTTCGAGATTGCTGTCTGGACACGCGCTTTTCGTGGTCGTACTGCACAAGATGACCGTTGCACTGTTTACCATGCTGTGGAAAATAAGCATTCATTGCACTGTACACTTAAGCGGCCGCAAAATGGCTAGAGTGACCATTTTAAATGCAGCTTGCCAAGCCTGTCACGGAAAGTTAGCACGGTAAAAACTATAACAAACTCGAACGGTGTATGACCAAGCGGTTACGGCGACCGATTCACATATCACTTTCTTTAATTGTGTACGGTCGTGTGGCCGAATGGTTAGCGCGACCGATACATAACCGACTTATATATATATATATAACCTGCCCAAGTGACGTCCCCTTCTTGGGATCGAAACTTTGTGTCGGTAAAAAAAAACTTTTTTAAATTGCTGTGTGGTTAACGCGCTCGATTCATATACCAATTACTATATAAAATCAAACGGTTTAAAATGACGAGATTCGAAACTAAAAAAATGTTTTATTAAAACAATACTTACTTGAATTGCAAGGTAACCGGCCCAGAGGGTGGTGTATGGGGTGAAACAGGAATGTTGTACGTATAGTTCGAAAGGTGGGTTTCGCTGTAGGAATCGTTCGACAGATTAGTTTGGTACGTTGCCTTTCAGGGCTGCAGGTGCGAAACTGGCCACTAGCTAGTCGGTTGTGCTCTTAGGCAAAGCAAATAACGGACATTTTGTCTAAACACAACACATTGCAATAGCGCTACGCTTGAGCGGGAGGTGATCTGACGATTGTCCGTGTGTTAACCCCCTTGGTTTTCCCATACACGGCGATAAACATAAATATTCTATTCTAAAACAGATCGATAACCAGTTTACTGTTAGCCACAAGATGCACGAAATGAGACTTGCTTTTATAAAACGTCCCCAATTTTAATGATTTAACTAAAAATTACGCGAATACTTGCATAACCCCCCAATTTTTTTGTATATAAATACAATACAAGATGTCACAATTATTATTTTTATAATTTGCCATAAACCCTCTTGTTCAGCAATGCTAATTGAGGTGAAATACGAATAAATACATGCAAAGAAATTACCAATTGGTATATGGATTCTTATCCGCCATATCCCCCTGGAGAGTTACGTTTGGTTCGACAAGTTTGATGCTCAGAACAGCAGGAGCAAGTTGGCCTTCTTCCATGATCTGACGTCTGGAATATCAACCGTTACTGAACGGTCGTTGCCGGTTGGTCAGCGAGACCGATTAGTGTACAAAACTAGTACAACGGTCTTAGGAATCCATTACAAAAGTAGTAAAACGTCCTAAGGAACGGGTCCATAGGGGAATGAAAGTTAGCTCGATTAAAAATGAAAACTTACTGTTTAAAATAAAAGCAACCATGTTGTGTAAAGTTGTGTAAAAATCAAAAGGGTTTTTACTCAATGAAAATGTAACTTTACTCACGTAATACTTATTAATTACTGTGTACGCAATATGTATAGATCCAACATAAAACTCCAACGTACTTGTTAATCTTGTGAACCTCTGGTGGCATCGGTACTTCCCCATCGTCGCTACCTTCCTCACTAGGATCGGAGAAGCGAGCCTCCGGGATGCGAGGAGTGAGACCATCCACGCTCTTCCCGGACTCAACCTCCGGAATAATCGGAGGCTCTTCATCGCTGTAGTGAACGTATGGTTCGTACTCGATCTTTTCCTCTGCGCGGTTGATCTCGTGACTGTGGTGTCCAGGGAACGATGGTCGATTGCCTTTGTACCAAATCGCATCTATGTAAAGGGAGTTTAAGTTTCGCTTCGTTATATATCTGAATATAAGGGCGACACTGAAAGAAGGGGAAAGCAGGAACGGGGGAAGAAGGGAAACTGCTTACTAAATTTACGAAAACTAATTTTAACCTTGCCCTAAAATCTAATCTTAACCCCAAAACCAAGCCCAACTCCAATTTCATGTTTAAAACTAACTCTCATGACCTAATCTTTATTTTAGTGTGCAGTTTCCCTCCTTCCCTCCTTCCCGCTTTCCCTACTTTTAGTTTTCCCAGAATATAACACTTGTCCATGTATGCTCGGAATTGTCATTGGGATAACACAAAAAGAAAGAAAATGCACAATAAAAAAAGATTATAACGATAAGATTGGTGTGTGGGCTGGAGTTAAAGTTAGCTTTAGTTATGGGGTTCAGATTACTTATCGGGTCAGGTTTATGTTTGGTTTTAATAGTTTTGGTGTGTAGTTTTCTTATTTCATATTTTTACTTTTGCTCCAATAACAAGACTTTCCCTTTCCACTTTACACCACAACCTGAATAACATAGACGAGAACACACCGCCGATGATCTTACCGATTGAAAATAATCAGCCAGACATGTGAATAGTATGGGTATAAGAGTGAGTCCTTAAATTTCATGGTACGCCATCTTTTTTTACTGATTATATAAAAATAAGCAACACGCTGTTGTTTTGTGGATTTGGGAAGACGGTTAATCGCACACACCAGATATCACAAACCTCTGGGCTTCGGTATCTTCCTTCCAGTGGACGGGGTGGCGGTGACTCGGCGGGTGGAGCTTTTTGGGATGAACTTTTCGCTCGCTGATATCGGATCAATGTACAAGTCCCTGAAGCAGTAGGTCCGGTCAATAGGCGTCCCCGCTGGCTCGCTCGTGCAACAGAACTCCTGTCATTAAAATAATTTTGAATGCTCGGTGCACGGTTTGGGAATAGGATAGGATATAATATGCATGTTTATCCTCGTGTATAAAAAATCGCCTTGCCCAAGAAAACAACAGACTAGCTAGCAAACAGTTTTGAACCTAAGGATAATAGTACAATATTCATGTTTATCCTGGTAAATAAACAATCGCCTTGCCCGAGAATACAACAGACTAGCTAGCGAACAGTTTTGAACCTGAAATTCTTTGGTTGAAAGACAACGCACTAACACACCACGCTAATCAGTCAAATAATATTGAGTTATACAGGAGCATTGAATATTGGTTTATAGACAAAATACTTACGGCATCTGGAACGCAGTCTGGGTCAACTAAGGGACAGTAATCGATCGGTGCGCCTGAAAACAAGCACAATTACTATATGTCGGCACAGTTACTAAAGGTTTTGCGAAACATGTCGCTCAGCACTCTCCGCTGTAGTAAAACTAACTATCTCGTGTGGTAAGATGATGAAATATTTATTTAATCACTGAGCCGAGCTTCGAAACATGATGGGCTTGTTTACAGTAGCGTTTTTGTATAGGAGTCGGCATGCGTCGGTCGCGTTAACCATTCGACCACACGTCCGTACAGCAATCTTACTCACACCAGACGTAGTATGTTTGGAAACTAACAGCATTTTCTATTGAACTTATTAAATGCAGTAGACTCTACAACACATACCTGTTACTGCTGCGGTGGATGTTGTAGTGTGGGTTGCTATAGACGATGTCGTAGTGCGAAAGGACGGCGTAGTAGCTACAAAGTTGTCGTCCGATGTATTGCCACTTGCCAAGGTTGATTCTTCGGTAGATCTGTAAGTAATTCATGGAATGAACTACACTGACAGATCGAAGTAAACACATTTATATAGCATTGTTTAAACCACAACGAACTGGTATTTTCCTTTAGTGTTCGGAGAGATATAAATCTTGCGGTAACTTAATTACATCATATCTACTACAACATGTCAAACTACGAGAATCTAATGCAGCAATTCTCACCCTGCACTATCCGTTTGACCATGCGACTTGTGCGAGTTTAGTTCCAGAATATAAAGCGTTGCCATTGCGATAACACTGTTGACATCACCCAGAAAAATCACCGAAGAAATAAAAGAAACATGCAGTTAGTTAGTATGTAAGCAACATGCAATAGTTATTGAGACATAGAAGACGTTTGCACACCCCGTATCCCAATTACCCGAGTGTGAGGCCGGCTTTGCAGTTCGGGCAGTTTGGATTGTCCAACGTTTTATTTTTGGACATTGAAACAATATAAATTGAGGACATGGCTACCACGCTGTAATATAACCATGTATAAGATGCTATAGCACAACTAGATATTTTAATAAGACTGCGTAATACAAAATGTTGTAAAAAGTTGTTTACAGCTTCTATTATTTTGGAATAGTTTAGTGTTGCTGTAGACAAACTGTTACATTCCACTAGTAAAAATTAGAATAATTTGTCGGTTATGTTACCAGAGCTATTGCAGTGTGTTGTGTACGAATGAGACGTTCCTTTAATTTGGTAGAACCCATTATTCCATTGGGTTTAGGCGATGTCCGTTAAGTGCCTTGTCAAAGGACACGACTAGCTAGCTACCAGTTTCGAATCTGTAACCCTTTGGCTGGTAGGCGACGCACTGACCCACCAAGCTAACCGGTAGGACAATCTCGCATTGTGTCAATACTCAGACATTGCTTATAATTTGAAAGACCCTACATAGTACAGCCATGTGAATGGCATTTGTTTAACTGTAACACAATACCTGAAAGCCATAACAATGACGAGCGAAATAACCATGGCTTGAACGCACCGGTGTCCCATACACCCTTGCCGCGCTGGAATTGGTGCTGGTGCTGGCTGTAGATGGTAACTATTATTTATAACGCTGATGGGTATCTACAAACGGTTTCATACGGCCGTTCTAACGGATGTGATCATGAGCTATTTGTGGACATGACTGTAATTTTTGTCCCATTATAACTGTACTTGGCTGAAGAGATTCAAAATGTATTGCTCAGGGGCATGCTTGAATAAATTGGCGACCAATTTCATTTGATCGATTGTTATTACACTGGCCATGTAGTTACGTTCTCAATCTATCAGAGTATTTTATGTACAGCACTACCACGAACCTTTGCAGTCCGTGATCCCCTTGTAGTGGCTCCACTTCGGCGATTGGAATGAGGTTTCTCCGGGTTTCGAGTGCTCCCTTGGCGGCTGACGCTCGGCGTGCTACCGGTCATGCCACTGTACGAATTGTGTTTAGTTCAGTTTTATTTAAAAGGAAACACAAGTTGCCTACCTTATCACGCTTGTCTTTGAACGAATGCTGTCGTATTTTCGAAGCTGTGTCAATCTCTTATTAAGCCTTTCAAGTTCGTCAATTCGTTCCTCAAAATTCCCGGTCAATTTACAAAGCTCTTTTACGGCGCCCACATTTTCCATGTAAAGTCGATCCTATCAAAAGGTAAGCGGGTCATGTAGATGGTGAAAATAACATCTTTATAGCAAGCAATTTGCGAGTTTAAACCTCGTGAATTTGATAATCCGAAATCTCATGTTTGCGTTACCTATCAAGTCTGAATCTGATTGCTTGTTTATACAACATAACACGCATTACTGACGATTCTTTGAACTTAGAACAGCCATTTTCTTAACACGGTGTGCAACCTCAGAGCTTTTAGCGGTCGTGTAGTACATCGAACCCGTAACCGTCTGATTTGCGACCGAGTTAAACAATTCGGATCAACACTGATAATATCTACCTTGTCCACGACCAGAAAGTTGTTGATGGTTTCTCCGTTGGCAAGCTTTACTTCTCCTGTGTCTCGCACGGCTTCGGGGAGAATCCCGGCGAATTCTTGCGCAATAACCCCTGTGGACATAGCTCCGTTTATTTCCAAAGTTAGGTATTTCACAGAATAAACTAAGCGCATCATTAAAAAGTTGTTTTGCCATTTTCTACAAGGTTTAACCATATAGGAAAAAAACTTTGTGCTTTTTGATGTTTTTTTGGTATTACAGGACCTTTAAAATCAATGTTATCGTCGTTGCATTGTAAAGGGAATATTGCTGAGAACGTGTAAATTAAAATGGTTACGAAAGGAATAAAAACTTGCCTGTTTCCTCTCTATTTGAGTCGATTCCAGCGTACATTGCGTACTCCGGAGAGTACCTGTACCGGCATATTCTCACGTTTTGTACATTGCGCAATTGGTCCCTCGAATCAACCTGTACAAAAAGTAACGAGCGGGTTAACGTCGCGGGTAATAATCAGACATGAGTAATACACTATGAACGTTGGGGATCGTTTCCTGATTTATGACTCCCGTAATTACCAAACATTTTGTAGATAACGGGTAATAGAATAAATTGTAAAGCGGTAGATCATTTTAAACGAATGTTAAACCTTTATCATTTACGAACTGTCAACGATTAAATATGGTGCTTTGACCAACTATCAAAACAGTAACCCGCTTGCGATTATACGACCAGGACAAGACGCGTAATTACTGGTTTTAGCACGAAACTGGTGCTGAGAGCATAGCAATTTGGCACGATAATTCGATCCTTGTCTGAGGTCAATCTTGAAATATGCAAATTACCTCTTCGATGGCTTGTTTCGCTCTTAGATCAGAAGGCTGCATGATGTGTCCCGTGAGTTTAATATTGCCATGCACAACCAATGCTTCGTCGGGATGGTCGTAGTTAATGCCCACTCGGCCCTGTATTGATTCGTATCATCAGTTTGAGGTCAAGGAATGTCGGTTATTGGGTTTGCGTGTAAAATATAGGGTGTTTTGGACACCATTGAGTAGTATGCCATGAATCATTATACGTGATACACTATTGTGCGCTAGACATAGAAGAATGTATAACTCATTTAGGTAGAAGTTTAACAAGGATTCTTAACCCAATACAAGAGCTTATTCAAATTTTCTTATATCACTAACTCTTTACCATTTATATGCACGTGTGAGTGTGTATGTGTGGCTGTGCACGTGTGGCTGTGCGTGTGTCAGTCGCTGTCAGGAACATACATTGTATCATTGTCCGATGTTACGTCGAACTTTATCAATTGGTTCTGGTATCGTTACCTGGTGGAAAATGGCGTCGGGTATTTGACTTCGTTGCCACTGAATGTCGTCTTGGTCGAACTGTCCTGGGTTCGAAGCTCGCACAATGATCTTCTCGGTCCCGGCAGCACAAACCGCATAACTCTTTCCCCCCGACTGTGCATGAAGCGCAACTATCGCCATGAAATATCTGTAGAATACAAACTAATGTTAAAAACAAACCTATAACAAGGTTTAGTGGCTTTAATTGACGCATCAATGCGTATTATAACGACTTAGTTATTCACATTTTCCCAAGGTTATAAATGTTGTGAAATTCGTCGAAATTTGGGTCTAAGGTTTGAATGTTTAATCCAAATAAATCGGATATATATCTATCTGGCTTGCTGTACCTTTGATCAGGATTTGGTCGTCCTTTTTTGCGCATGTTGTTGGTCGTAGTCTCACTGAAGTGCAGCCGTCCAATGGTGACTTTGGTTACCTGGTCCCCGGGCAAATCGACCCTAGAATTACATCGTTGACTGATAATTTGCATCAAGTGAAACCGATGACAGACTTTGAAGTTTGATAATATTTCGTATCACTCACTTTACTGGATGAAACGCTTTCTTGCTTCGATCAGATTGCGATTGTTCGATTGCTATCGTTTGGTTTTGGCTTTCAAACTGGAACATCAAATAAAGAAATGATGATATGGCATCTTATGTACAGCCCCGGGACAAATATAACACAATATTAGCTATATGTACTGGGCTGTTTGCTTGAACGTTACAGCTAGTCCATTAACTCCAATTGCCAAATTTCGAATTAGTTTAGAGGTCGGCCATGATTTATGCGAAATAACCTAATGCTTAGTTAAATATTTATTATCAAATCGCATGTGCAGTAAACATGCAACCGTCACTGAGCCAACGCAATTTCGAAGGACGTAGATAAAGGTATTTGTTTCCACGTGTGGCGAATGCAGTAAATGCCAACTTAATCACAGTTGTGTAAGCACAGGCTGCACATTCCGCCCGTTTTACGGCGTGCGCCGATGCATTGTCATCGCCGCCCCGTAAACAAGAGGTCTCACACCAGAATTATAAAAAAGTTGTTAAAATAAAAACACATTTTCTACCTAAATTACCTTCACTACATATACGCTTGATATAGAAGAATGTATAGCTCATTTAAAGTAACAATTTAATAACGAATCTCAACCTAATACGACAGCTTATTTAACTTTCTTAATGTCACTAACTCTTTACCATTTAGATGTATGTGTAAGTGTGCGTTGGTCGCTTTAAAACACCCAGTCCCCAAAACATTTTCAAATAAACTATATTTTTATTCAAATTACCTTCACTCCATATAAATTGATGTAAAACGCGTCGATCGCTTTCAGCCCTTCCTCGGTTTTAATGTAGCACGGATGACCCACCACTCCGATATGAACTGTCACCTGATCAAACGAATTGTCAGTTTTTATATTTAAACCCTTAGAAACTAGATAACCAAATTTTGTCATTTTATGTTGCACCCATTCAAAATATACAATTTCCAGGATGTTTTGTCGAAACGACTGAATTTTGGTCCCCGTTATAATATATCTTTTACCAAGCACACCCAAATATCGTACACATAACGTTGGCTAATATAAAAGAGATCTAGTGATAAAAATGAAAGCACAATTGAACATTAAATTTTAAAACATAGTCACCATCCTGATCGATTCATAATATTTTTTGTACTAAAGATAAAAAATTTAAAGCATAAAAAACTAAAGATAAACGAATAAATTGCGAAATTATAACTGAAATCGCGAAATTATAACTTTACGAAGGCGTAACCGTTGTACAACAAATATTTCGTTAAGCTGTGTTGAATCTGTTTCATCAATATATTTTTAGCCGCAGAGTGTTTTGCATAGCTTCTTAAAATACGGTATCGGTTATCTAATAACATAATGTATTTTGTATAACAATAAGTTTGCTTGTCCTAACTTGCCTCTGGCTATGCTTCAGTAGGTCATGCGTTATTTATATGGGAAAAATATTTACCTAACCCTGTACAAGTAACCCAATGTAATCGTTCGTACAAAAGTCACCACTATTTTGCATGTCACCATTATCATATAATGTGCAAAGCAAAATCCGATTTCAATTGTGCTTACTTGAAAGTGGTTTTTCTTCTGGCAAACAAAAGTATCGTCCGAGACGGCGAAGTTGAAGCCCTTGTCGGCGTCGACTCTATACGAGACTGGTTGTCTGCGGATTGTTTTTGTGGTAAGTGTCAAAGGTCCACACGTTGCACTTTGTTTGACACTTTTTTTTTACCGGGCTAAGGTTTGAACCCATGGTAGGATCATCCCTTAGACCGTTTTGTATATAGTTGGTTAACCATTCGGCCACCGGACCGTACATTTGTTTGATACTTACAGCTCTTTGCCGGTTTGATCGCAGAGCAGGCACCAGGTGTCTCGGACGAAGGGCGACCACTTGATCACTTGGTATGCGCTACCATTGTCGCTGTAATGCGACGGAGATACGTTGTTGGCCGGCCTCTCTTGGAGGGTGTCGTGGTGCAGTGTTTCGTTTAACCTCGCGCCCCCGGCGATGACGTGACCAGGGATCGCCATTCGCAATGGTATGGAACCGGTCTCGGTCATTTCATACGCGTCGTTAAAGTAATCGGCCCGTCGTTCACCAACGGTAGGCGAAGGCAGCATGCCTGCGGCGAGGTTGTTAAGTCATTATTTCTATTCTATATCTATATAGATCTGTATTAGGTTACATACCTGGTTCTTGCTTAATGGACTGTTGCTGGACCATGTGTCGGTATTTCTGGGTCAGCATAGCAACGTTAAGCTGTTCGACACTATTGTTGGGAGATTCAGAGTGTTTTCTCTTCTTTGCCGGTGCTCTGTTAGAAAATGTACATTTAAAATAACACTTCCAAAAACTCTTCTATAAATTCATAAAAATATAGGTTTGGTTTTAAATTTTTTAGTTTAATTATTTTTCGCCTCAGTATTAAAAAACGACAAATGAATCAAATTAGGACACAGGAACAGGAAACGACGGCAAAACGAACAGTCGTTAAACACGTCATTAAAAAAGGTTATCATTTAATAAATATAGCGGACGTGGCCGTCAAACCTAAGCGAAATAACAACAATAAGCACAATAATGTCACAATAATCTTTATTCCAAATAGCGACTATAAATGTATGTTACCCGTGATTGTAGGATACAGGGACCGCTCGCACTGATCCGTCGGAACTTGAACCTGGGCTCAAACTACTCATGCTTTTAATTCCATTCGCAAGAAGATACCCGCCGTTGTCGTGCTCGTTGAAGTTGGTCCCCATAGTATGGTTTCCCATCACGTTGTACTGCATCTCGCCTATGTGTGGTCAATGTGATTAGAAGCGCCGGGCGGCATAAGTAACGCGTCGCACCAACAGCGAATCATATCAATACAGTTATCTCTGTACGGTCGTGTGGCCAAATGGTTAGAGCAACCGATACATATACCGACCCATACAAAAACGGTCCAAAAGACGAGCCTATCATGGGTTCGAACCTGGTTATGTGACCGAATGGTTAACGCGATCGAATTATACACCACTCTATATGTAAAAAATGGTCTTAAATATATAAAAACATATATAGGTCTTAAACTATATTTATAAAAACGGTCTCTATATATATAAAAATGGGTCTTAAATACAGTTATCTCTTAATGGTTATGTGGCCAAATGGTTAACGCGACCGAATTATACACCGCTTTATATATAAAAATGGTTTAGTGACAAGTCCATCATGGGTTCGAACCTTGGCTCGGTTAAAAAACAATAAAAAAAATCAATACAGTTATCTATTAATGGTTATGTGGCCAAATGGTTAACGCGACCGAATTATACACCGCTCGAAATATAAAAACGGTCTTAGTGACGAATGCATCCTGGGTTCGAAACTTGTTCCGGTAAAAATAAGTAAAAATTAAAAATAAATAAAAAGTGTATACAGTTATCTCGTAAAACAAGTTCAATAAAAACTAGTCACGTTCACAAGGTTTTTTTAATCCCTGAATGATCAGTTGTAAGGCCGAATGGTTAAGGCGACCGATATTTTACCGCTCAGTATATAAAAAGGGTATTAGTGACGAGCCCACCATGGGTTCGAAACTAAAAAAAAATCCGTAAAAAAAATCTCGGTAAAAAAACCGACTTACCGTTGGCGCAAGACATTCCTGCTGGCAACATCCTCACAACGTCCCCATTGATTCGGTTCACGAACCCAGTTTGTTGAGGGACTCGACTCTGCTCGTAATTCGGCGACGTCACCGGCATTTGTCCCCTGCTTAACTCCTTGTGGGTCGGTTCACGTTGGTTAAGAGCCGGTAGTGCGAAGCGACCCATCACTGTAGTAGGTTACATGTTGAAGGTTACAAAATGAGCGTCACTGGTTTATTAAAACTACGTGGGCTTAAGTCATCTTAGTTTGGCAACACTGACACGTTAGCAAATTTAATGGGGTGTTTCCATTTATATTTTCAGACAGATAAATCTTTTAGGTGACATGTAAATAGTTGCCTGCAATCTATTAGCCTTATACGTCAAGCCATAACAAGTTGGCTTTCTGATAAAAAAAACTGCAAAGAATTTGTTAAAACTTACTTTTACCATCTTGCGGTGGGGAGTAGGGCTCCGACCCCGAGTCGGGGGGCGATTCTGGTAAACATCCCTGATGATGAAACTGGTCTCTGCGTTGTTGGATCGGTAGAGAGGTGGTGTTTGGCTGCTGCAATCTTCTGTAGTCTATATTTTGCTGGTAACCACCTGTTGAAGTAGTTTTTTTAAATTGAATAATGCAACAAACAAGCTTCAATCTACTAACCGTTGCTCATTTGGGAACGCTCTCTGTCTCCCACTTGCGGAGGTTTCTGTTGAATTTGGACTTTTTGTTGTTGATCCTGATGCTGCTGGTCGCCGTGCAACTGGTGTATGACGTCACAAAGGTTTTGCGGCGGTGAATCGATGCCGGATGATTGTATTATGTCCAGAGGTCTGTAGGTGAAAGGTTGATGCACGCGTGGAAAAAAAACACCCAAAGCCTACTCACATTTCGCTCTCGCTTTTCGTAATGAAATCAGCCAAGTCCGAGATGTCGGTGTCGAACTGCAGGCTTTCTCCATCTACAAATGTCATTTGGTTATTCGCATGAAAACTAGCGTGTGTGGGTGCCCACTTGTTAGTTGAAATAGAAATCAATTATTACATTATTTGGCTACATGAAAATGAAAATAGCCTACTCCTTTTCGAAGACCTCTTTTTTATTAAAAAACTTTGAAACGGCGTTTAGTTGGCGTAACAACTAGTGGCTGTGCAAATGCATAGATAAAGAAAATTAGTATCGAGTCTACCGTGAATAGGTTATACAGTGACGTTTTAATGCGTTACAGCAACTCTATAATCATTTTATTGCCTTCAAAAAACAATAGAGTTATGTGAAAAATCAACACGTTTTCCGTCATAATTTATGAAGCAGGTTAGATTAAACGGTTGCATTTAAATGCCCTGTGGGTTTCAGCTCTGTTGACACATCGATTCAACCTTTCGACGCGTGAACGATAAACACATAGCTAACGAACATATCACACCAAATTATCGGATAACCATGTTGACAAAGGCTAATCACCAACACGTGAGCTGTGTACGCAACACCGAGATTGTTTGATATTCGGCCCTTGATTGACGCAGCGTTTCGCGTGCTGCGGCTTGCGGCCAACGGATACTTTTTAAAATATACATCTATGTGTGTAATTGTTAGGACAGAAAATGTTTAGATAGAATTTGGAGATTAATTTTTTAAGGTCACATTTGTAGTTTTAAATTAAAGAAAATTAATTTCCATTCAATATACGATAAAAGCTAAGATTTTTTGAAAAACTAAATAAACACGAATTTATTTTCCACTTTTCTCATTTTTTAAATAAAATCAAAAATTTAAATAAAACAATTTAACATTCACATACGATTTCTATGGGCATTGTCGACTTACCGTTTTTCAACATATCCTGAACGCTGGGCGATATAAATTCTAAGTCACTTTCACCCGTAGACTCCATGATCTATATTAACTATATACCACACACTTGGCGCACAGGCTAAGACTTATCACCAACACTATACCACGTCCTCACATGAAAACCATATGACCTGGATACAACTGGTTAATAAGCTACCGGTAGATTGCATTGCGCGTATTTGCAGATTGGACGTGCCCAAACTAGGTATGCATGCATAACAGCAAACATGCAGTGGGCTTGTTCATCAATCGTTAACATTTATTTCCCTCATTTTACAGCTCGTATTCAACGCTAGTTATTCACGGTTCGATATTTAATCTTTGCTGAAATGTTTTCGGCGTTCTGACTATGCATATTTGTTTGCCAATTCGTTCCAAAATTGACCCGTTTATGTGTGTCTTGCTACGACTATGTTCCATAAATGTTTTAATAAAAAGTCAGACTGATTTAATTTCCTAACTTAATGTCCATTTACTTTCATTGCGAAACAAAGTTACATATTTTAACAACAGTACATTAAGCTTGTTATTGAGTATGAGGTTACACGGCCAGGTGTAAATGAACAGCTGGGAAGCCCCGAGTGTATAAATCACGTTGCAAGGTCCAACCGTCTAATCCTTATCACTTGCAACCTTTATAAACTGCTCAACAGCGATCTTATTCAATTAACATGTTGACTGTACTATCACTAAGTCAACATATTGCCTGGCGTGTGTTACATCACACAGGGTGATTCATCGCTTTATAATCGTAATATTAGGCAGGTTTGCCGAGATTAGAGTCTATTTATGAGGTCGGATTACGGATCATTGTTTCAGCTTGTTATAAATTGACACAACATAAATTTGATGTGCTTGCCTTGGTTTTGCCCAGACATGCCCGACGCGGGTGCCACACTAATCATTCTTGGTCAATTTATGTCAACAAAAACCGGTTAATTTTAAAATATCTCAGCTAATAACATAGCTAAAGTGGTTTTCACGAAAACATCACGATCAAATGAACAAAGTCCATTATTACGAGTTAATGGAACACCCGTATTTCTTTACGACGCGCAGTAAAGCTATTGAGCTGCCACCGTTTTGCAATATGTAAATAAACCAGTTGAGCTGCGACAAAATTTCGGGGTGTAGTTATTTCGGCATTACTTTTATCTTCAAAGAAGTGAGCTAAATCGTTAAAGTTACAGGCGCATTATCTGCTGTTCCAAGCATTCTGTACCAGGTGACATGCATGCTTTAGTACAATCGTCACCACTGTGCAACTGTATAAAATTGCATCAGTCGTTCCGATGCTCTTTCAGACACTTTATTGTTCCCTTTTTCTTTCTTTGGCTTACTGCGATCGAGTTTCTAACCACTGTGTATTTGCCCAACTCAATTAGGAGAATATACCAATCGTTCTGTTTATACGTGCCCTGATAAAGTTTTCCAATACATGACAAAAACACGCTAAATTTCATTTTCCCACGCCTTTCGATTTATTTTTGCTCGATAACTAACTTAGAGCGATTTATGCGGAAGATAGTAGCTATCTATCTACATATCAGCAACTTTTCTCACGGTGATACCGGACAGGTGTACGGAGCATCTGATCTAGTCAAACAAATTGAGAAATATCAAAATAGCAACAACACGCGAAAACAATGTTGTGTTTATGTAAGGCCATACAAAGTTTTATTTGCTCAGCGATGCTCAATTAATTGGCCCGAACAGAATAGGGTCTCAATATCCGCTGGATCGCGCTACTGATCCTAAAAGGCTTAATTAAATCGACACGCGGAACGAATGTGGAACGGTCGTGTGGCCAAATTGTTAACGCGTCCGATACATATACCTACTCCTATACAAAAACGGTCTGATGAGTAACGAGTGCACAATGGGTTCGAAACTTGGCTCGGTAAAAAAATACAAAAAAACACGGAACGAATGTAGCAAAATGGCTAACGCGACTTGATTCGTATACCGTACTTTATATAATAAATTGTGTTAGTGACGAGCCTATAAAGATTCGAAACTTGATCCGTAAAAAAATAAATAAATTATCACACAAGCAGTCGAGTGGCCAAATGGTAAAAGAGTCCACATTTTAAAATAGACCGAAAAACGAGCCCATCATAGGATCGAACCTTGGCCTAGTGTAGCAAAATTAAAGTAACGCACGTTGCTACCATCTTTACGTTGGTTATGCACCAATCGCAAATGGCTATATACTCGACTTTGCGCACGCGATATTCCAAGCAAATCTCAAATATTTGCATATATAACGCCTGACGTCACGTATCGATAGAACCAATACCTTCCTATCCGATTTATTGCAGTTTAGAGAAACGCATTTCTCAGTATTTTCTTAAACAGAAGAAAACAGGTTTATTACTACCTGGTTTGCATTTTAAATTTTAATAAAATAGCAAACGAACAAGCGTGTACGAATAAGTAGGTTAACCTGAATAGACCACGCACGGGGTTAAAATAGCAATATCGGTAGTTTCTCACCCAGCGGTGAACTTCTAAAAATAGCAATTAATTATTTGTCTTTGTATGTCGAATTCTAACTTAATTAAAAAGTCAAATAAAAATAAAGCTGAGTCACGCTGCCTTGATTGTTATCTTGTACGTTCACTGGACCGAAAAACAACAAGTCACGCTCGTTTCTAACGTCGCTAAAGGAAACATACCCGGTAAAGCCCCACCCAGTCGAATTAAAACTCGGGAATTCGCGGTGGAAGCATCAGAGTTGGCGTTAGAGGGGGGTAGATAGCCCGAAAGGCGCAGTCCAAAGCGGTAAAAAGAGGAAAATAAAAATTCAATTGTCACGAGTAGGGTTCGTTGCGAGATGTTTATAATACGACAATTATATCTTCGCTCGATCTAAACTCGTGAATATATGTCGAAATTAGCATCTAGTACCAACCTTCTACGAACATACGACAGGACACACGTCTGCTCATTGAAATATCGCTCCCCGTAGAGTCCGACTCCATTTTATTGAAAGCAACTACAGGTACTGTTGACTGGTTGTGTGCAGCTTACAATAAATCGACTTCGTATTTTTTCACCAACGCAATTCCTAGACGTTATGACGCAGACCTTTCTAAATCGCCTTCGGCGCAGAAGTGATATTATGGGCGAACTGTAGACACGCATATATGAAATTTGGTTGGAAAGTTAAACGACTAACTCTATATGCCTTCTACACAAACGGTTTCCCTACACTTACCCACCAATGTGGAAATAAAGCTGCAGATAAGTTACGCAAACTACGTGATGACACTAAATAAACGCAAGCCGAGTATTTTTTAGAGAAAATGTTCTTCATATTCAAGCGAGTTTTTTAAATTATAAAGGACCCCAAGCTGTATATAACGCACCACATGTTCAAATGCATAACATGCCAAAAATCGAATGGCCGCAAGCGGTGTGAAAACAAACAAACGTATATAGAAAATTGACCTTAAGCCGATGGGTTTTTGGCATCGCCGTGTTAGTGAATTCAAGGTTATTAAACGGGCTTTTATTCGTAATGTTTTAGTTTAAACTTCAAAATGAAGTTCAATTAAGCCAACGTCGGCTATCTTAAGAAAAACTACATTATTGCGCAACCCAATTCAACTAATTTCAGAAAGAGCAATAATTAAAGTAATTGGCGGCGTCTGAGGTGGTTTTGTGTTGGCCACATAAAAGTAAAATAATTGATGTGATTATCAAAATTTTCAATCTTCCAACTGACCGTTGAAGAATTGATCCGGCGGCTCTTCCTTAATGACGTCAAGAGAGTCGATCATTTCGGCGTGTAGAGTTCGGAACATGTCAACACGATTGTTACGTATGCATTCCGTCATAATAACAATAGGATTATCCGGTGTTGATCTCAAGCCAGTATTTTTGCAAATATTTTAACAAAGTAACGATACCTATAATTCAACATGGCCGCCAATTGAAACGTACAGTTACAAAATAATATAATGTCGACTTTGAAGACCTTAAGTTAAGTACAGCTGGCAATCAAACTTAATTACCACATTTGCGTCCACAAAAATGAATCAAGTCTAAAAAGATTACCTAACACACGAATACATATTATTACTTTAATGATTTTACGTTCATGCCTTACCTTTCTAGTTATTTACCACCTCTACACGTTATGTGTTATGACCTACAACAGACGAAGTTAATAACGCATTGTTGATAAAATAAACTCAAGTTTTTTCACGGAAAATCAGATTAAAATTGCGGTTGTTCGTTCTGAATGTTGCTCTGGATACATAGAGTCTTGTTTTCTCCCGATATAATCCTTCGAAATATGTTAATCTCAACTGACGACCTAACCCGAGGGATTCACCACATTTCCGCAGTACTCAATAATCATTGCGTGTGTTCTTCCCGGCAATTGAGGAGCGACCAGCAAACTCCGCCTCTTTTAACACGTTGAAGAGTATTCTGGCCAAACGCTTTTAAAATTTGTTTCACAAATATATCAGATAAAGACCTAAATAGAACGTTCGGCAAAAGACTCAAATTTCGGGGAAGTGACGCCAGTACTTCCAAACTTTCGGTATTTTAGGCCTCCGTATGTTAAGTCTATTTTCGATCCATCTAATCCGTATTGGTAATTCCGATATCCGAACTCCGTCCACAAATAACTGAAATTCTAGCTCACGAACTATTGTCGGACAATCCTTGGTCTCTGTAACTCCTTCATGCCGAAGACTGATAGAGTTGCGATACTTTTTTAGCTAATATCCTCAGCATATTATTCCAAACTCCCGACGGACTTTCAACTGCGCTTTCCTACTGGAAGTACAGTGTTTCACAATCCAAATTCCCCAGCACTTCGCCAGAAGCAAAAGAAATGCAACTGGCATTCATTGAAAGTGTTTTCTTATCGCCCGGAAATCGCGTGACTTCAATCTCGGGTCCTGGGTGACTTCAACACAGTTTCCACAACCGATATTCGTTGGTGCATTCCGCAAAACTCCATTATAAGGCTTGTTGCAACCAAACTACTTCCGGAGCCCTGTTTGTCGGTTCCTCCAGCCAGGCGCATGTAACTGTATTCACTCCACCGATCAAACCACTGACAGAATCATTGCGCTTTGGATAAGTAACTCACAGATAATACCGAAGATTATATTCCAATAATCACTCATACGTTTACCAAAATACATTACCAAATTAAACGTCTTTAATATTAAACAAAAGGCGTACGCAATATGCTCTACCACGCCACACTTTTCCTACACACTGTCTCTAAGAGCCTATGCTCTTCGTGGATCCTTACCATATTCCGTGATCTATGATTCTTCGGTTATTCAAAATCACGTCTTTCGCAGAAAAACCTACAAATGATATGCAAGGGGGAAAGGTTTTGGGCAACCTGAGTTGTATTTTCGAAATAAATTTAGCTCCAATTTCGCGTTCGAAAGATCCTGACACGAAGCGCAACGCCATAGCCTCCGGTAGTGGATGACCGTTTATGACGTCATAAGGTGAGTAATACGAACTGTTTTGACACATTTTTCCTTGAGAAGAAGTAGGTAAATAATGCGTAGAAAAATGCACGATAAGCTATCGAATCAGCAAACTTTATGCTCAAAAGTTTAGGTCTTTGGATGCTAAACCAAAATCGAAAAGACACAACGCGCGGCCTAAATCAAATTTCGTTGCCTCCCTTGTTTAATAACCTTGAATGACTTCCGATAAATTAAACCACTTGGTTCAAATTTTGCGCCCACGCCTTCTCTTAATGGGCTGTAATGAAGCGAAATTTCTAGGTAAATTAAATCCTGGTGAAAATTAGGGTACACCTGTACCGGACCTACAACTGTACAATTATAATGATGGTTGAGTATTATGTTTGGGTGTATATCAAATAATAGGGACTTGGTTCTGAATGGCGCATGCTATATGGATGGGTCTGCATTAAACAAACAGTAGGCTCATGATCGTGCCACCTTATGCTGTATTTGGATTATGACATAACGATACAATCGCGAGGCTTATACGTCATTCTTACATCAGCATCAATGGGTATACGTCACAATTATACGTCACACTTATGCATTCTTACGCAGTTCGGTAAAGATATTGCTATAAATAGTACACGGTGTCTAATCATATCAGAGTTGTTTACTGGCGCCTAGCTTAAGGCATAATACGAAAACTGTATTTTTAGACACGCTATTTTTTGAATTGATATTAAATATTCAGCCAAATATACCTTAACTTATGTAAATTCGCGTACTGTCCAAAATGACTGGTTATAATAGATTGGCGAAAACATAAGATTTTTTTGTTTAAATTGAAATATTTAGGGAGCGATTTGTTTAGTAAGCTTAAGCACGATATCACCGTCGAGCACGGGGCTAGGTTGGTTCTGCCTGGCACCAAAAGTTTCGGCTAGCACAACTGTGGCAAGTGCAGCATTATGCATTGGTATATATGGTCATGCCGAATTAGTGGCGTCAATTTACGGAAAGTGTGAACTTTTTTAATAGTTTATACAAATCGTTATAGAGAATCCTGCAAACGTCGTATAACCAAATTTTATAATACAAAGTTATAAACCCCCATCTAAAAAATACATTTTTTTTATGATTTCGGTGTGTAAGTAAAACAAACAAAAGACTGGAATGTCTCTTATTTTTGTTATCAACCGTATCTAAGTAATTAAAACCACGTATTTTTTTGACTCTGTGTTTCAAGAAAACTTCGTGTTTCAAGTTTTCTTTATTTTAACTTAGCGTTTCATGAAATTTCCAGTGCTTTCGTAGGCACAAAACTAAACCAGGAAATTCCCGAAGCATGCAACCGTTCTTATGGCGACTAATTTTAAATCGACCTTCCGGCAGTTGTGTTCCTGCGAAGGCGGAAACCATTTTCTCCTGAGTATACAGAAGGCGCAAAATAACAATGATGTGAAGCCTGTGAATTTCCATGTGTTACTTCGGCCCGCTAATACCAACCCAAAACGCCTACATTATTTCCAGTGGGCCGTAGTTAGGCTAGATCAAACAAATCATGTACGGAATTAAATATAACAACTTGATCGGCGACTTTTAAACACACAAATCAAGTTCTTGTAGACCCAGTACCTGGTAACGTAATGATTAAAATATCCACGCGTACATTTATATATAAAACAAATGAAAAGGAAACGTCTATCAAACGAAAGGTTAAGGGTACGATACACGCTGTTTGCAACGATAAACTGGCCATCACAGGGCTTAACAACACGTTAATCAATGTACTAGGTCAAGGCAATGCCCTGGTGCGGTCGTGTGGCCGAATGGTTAGCGCGACCGATACATACCGAACTATACAAAACGCTTCAAGTGATGAACGGGTTATAGTTTCAAACCCCTGATAAAAAAACCCGGTCAAATAAAAAATAACAACATAAAGGCAGTTTTTATAGGATAAGTGTAGGCTGTCTGATGCTCTAAACCGGCAATTTTTTTAACGCAGCCCAAATCTGAATTTGCTAAACATCTTCCGACTTAAACCTTAAAACAGTACATTTTAAGATTCAAAAAATATAGATGTACGGATGATTTTTAGCATTAACTTTCTGATTTCGTGTCCAGGCGACCATATTTTGTTCACGCACCTACGCCACATACGGACACACACAGACAGTGGTGGTCACTAAATGCAAATAATTATATTATTGACACAAACAGTGTGTTAGTACGATCGGTGATATATTTAACCCGAGTCCCATACTTCCAAAATTGTTTCCCAATACCAATAAGACAACCGAACATACAATTATGACGTCGTTTATAAACCATTTTCCGTACACTTTTTGTATAGACTAATCTTCATAAAATTGTTTAATACACGTGTAAGCTAGCTATATAATGTATATAAACAAACGAGAGAAACGGCCGGTCTGTGTATAAAGAGGTAAATCACACTATATTTACCAAGTCATTAATGTCATGTCTACAGTAAGCAATAATTGCAGGTATCGATGGCAAACGCATCAAAACTACTAATATCCTCAGTCAGAAAATCAGACCGCTGTTTTTATTTTGTAATTTCAAATACTGATTATTTGTTAAGTGTCTGGAATTATTTAGGTATGACAGTCACAAGAACACTTCTTCAGATTGTAGATGGCCATGCAGTTTGTATTGGAAGAACGCTGTGACTAATTATCGTATATGACGGTACGGTTGTGTGGCCGAATGGTTAACGCGACAGATACAGATATAGATATATACCAATTCTATGCAAAAAAAACGGTCCTAGTGACGAGTCCAAAATGGGTTCGAAACTAAGCTCGGTTAAAAAAAATCTATATGACATGTTCAAAAGGTTGACCACCGAAATACTCAATAGCCATATAAGAGCCCAGATTGTGATATATTCAACGTTCGGCGGTGCAATGTTTGCCATTATTGCCGGGTTAGTCATCCGTTGGGAAATGTAATTTCACTCATTGTGTAAAAACAACGCGATTAAGTTGACCAAATACAGTCATTAACCGCACAGTAACATAACTAAAGGATAATTAGTCGCAAGGGTAAACGTGAATAGAACATTAAGATCAACCACTAAACTGTGGCTTATACGACCATAAATAAATATAAGATTGGTAAATTCAAATTTGGTTTTCTCGATTTATGCTAATGAATAATACGCCCCAATCATTTGGTTGGCGAAATAATACTAGTACGGTATCCGAATGTAAACCATAATTCAGTTACCGTAACACCTCTATTTGCATCAGCGTCACCGCACTCTATTTAACACTTTCCCTACAGTGGCGGTATATTAGAGGTGGTGTTCAAATGATGCTGTACTTTTCAACCGTCATTTTATTGTGGCGTATGCATACAAGCATGTGTTCACTATTGTATGCAGTGTATCAAGATTGTAAAATGTCACATATTAACGAACAGACGTGTACTGCAGTAGCCTAACATTGAAAATAGTTTGTAGTTTTCCATCGTAGTTTATCTGCTTTGGTCCAATGTATATTGCTGGAAGACATTTTCAATTTTAGAGGAAAATCCAGTTACCAAGTGTAAACCCAAATATATACGATTTGGGGCTAACTAACTTTAAGTTAGTTTTCATTATTGGCAGACGATTCGGTTTTGCAAGGAGGTACAACATACAGTCTTGGAGTAGTACGCGCCAATTTTGGCCTTTTGCCACCCTTTTAAGCCTTGGGTTATATTCTTTAGAAACCTGCTATGCGGTATACCAACACATACCTTTTATGTTATCTCCAAAACTACAGTTTAGTATGTTTCGCTTTGTAAATCATTTAGTTTACGTTGTAGATTTTCTGACGTTTCTGGCGACATGAAATAACTCTTCAGCGCCCACCAACGGATGTGATTTAAATCGAGACATCGACCGCTTACGCCATTTTTATTTTAGAATTATTTTCCCCGAAACAACATATAAAGGAATGGTGGCATCAAACGGTTTAACAAACAGTATATAAAAGCACACCTTGCGAAGATTTTAGCACAGCAAAGTTAAAAAAACACGGTTTAACCATAGGTTTAACCAAAACACTCCCTTCTATCTCCTTTTTGTTTCACGTCTTTGTAGAGCAGTGTTTCTCAAATGGTGAGCCGCAAGGATAAGCTATAGGTGCGCCACACTTGCATTTCGTAAATTTACGACAGAAGGTGCATTCATCATAAACTACTAAATGGTTAGTGTCTAGTTTGTTTTTTTCATTGTAATGTTTTGAGTATTTAGCATATTGTTTTGACTTCCAATGCAAGGGGCGCCCTTTCGTTTCTTAATTGGTCTCTGGTACGCTACGAGGTCAAAAAGATTGAAAACTACTGATGTAAAGAGTATGTGGTTTATCTATTGTTAGCAGACGCAGCCAGATTAGCAAGAACAACATGCGAACCCAGCTGGTTGCATTCTCACTTATTCCGGGCTAGTCCTTTTTTATACGATCGCCAATTCTTGTTAAACGTATTCGCTTTGTATTACAATACAAAAGTAGTTTAAAAACTGTAGCGCAGGTAAGGGCAACATACGGCCCGCGAAGGAATTTCGACCGACCTACAGACTGTATCTAACCATACCCTGTTAAGATATTAAATACTAATCATGTAATAATCCGGCCCACCAAGAACTTTATTTTCCCACATCTGTCCCGCCGAATAGAGAAGTTGCCCAACCCAGCTATAGCACATTAAATATTTCCTTGACCTTTTTTAGCTTACGCAATCCACCAACGAGAAAAAATTATCTTTAGCCCAATAAACCGGCGAGATTGTATCGGTGTGCCTACATGTTTATGCACACAATTTAACAATGGGCGCACTTGTGACGAAACAGTTATTTATTCTTATACACCAGAATTACTTGCGGCCTGTTTAGTCATACAGCAAAAAAACAATCTTTATTTATGTTAAAATAGTCCAATTTAAAAAAAAA
Organism: Ciona savignyi; assembly: GCA_000149265.1. NCBI lineage: Eukaryota > Metazoa > Chordata > Ascidiacea > Phlebobranchia > Cionidae > Ciona > Ciona savignyi. The sequence continues at coordinate 176,337 of CH002390.1, forward strand.
CAATATGATTGTTGCACTAAACTTTGATTTTATTGACAGGCGGAATTCAAACAGCATATTGTGTTGTAACATCTTGCAGCACAATTAAGAATTAGAAAAGAGACCCTGGAAACTACTGTGCTTAACTATTATGTCCGGTTTTGTGTTTTAGTTGCTATGTTTTAATACGTTTATGATTGTTTTTTTTAATACATATATAATTGTGCCCTTTGCCTTAGTTTCTTTGATTATTGTTGACTACATATACTTGTTGTGGGAAAGCGAAAATATTTGAAAATACCATGCGAATTAAACTCACCACATATACTTAAACCGCGAGAATTATAAATTTAAATAAGGTCATGTTTATTGACAGCGGTTTAATAATCTGTATTAACAACGACAAACAATAAAATTGCGTTGTTACTCTCGCTTATAAATAAAACAGACTTAAATGTGGCAGCATAATAAATCTTCTACAATAAGAAGAAAGTGAGGAACGAAACTGACTGACTCATATTAGCTTTATCCCGCGGAACAAGATAAGATATTGTTGTGTGGAATATGCACACCTTGTATGGTAAACGAAAGATAATCAAACCTGCCTCTCGTTTCATAAGATTAATCATATATGTTGGGTTTCCTTTAAAAAAAAGATCGATAAAATCAGAGTCATAATGCATAGTTTGCCTTTACAGAAGCTTTTTTACACAAAACTGTTTTTCGTATAATAAAATAGTGAACAAGCAAATACTCTAAAGGTTTGTTTACGTGCATTTGACAGAAATCGCTGTACTAACCAATTAAAATGTCCAAAAAATGTTTTTCACGGTGATAATAATTGAAAAGGATTAAACCAAAATCCCCGTCCGGCATAATAGCTGCGGAAAACGCGTCATTATAATTTCCATAGGTTGCTTCGACCGCAAAGCAGTGACTGCAATTAAAAGATTTGCTTCGTCCGATTTAGTGTTACCCGTAAAATTTCGCTTCCGCAATGTAAAGTGGGGCAGACAGGTTGTGAAGTGAGGCTGGGCAACACTTTCAAGTTCGCGGGCCAGTATGTCACGCGATATTCGCAACCTGGCCGGGGTCACGTTCGGGACTATACTTTAATACAGGAGATAGTTATCTCGGCATTTCCATGAGTTAACATTAGGGGAAAAACACTTGAATGTCGTCTGCTAGGTGGTTGTGACGTCATATACAAGCAAGGAATTTCCGTTCGGCGGAATTTATACCTTCTAAATCTTTAGTAATAAGCATTACAAATAAAGTGGGAGTTTTAAAAAGATGTGTAAATTATGGAGTTTTTTTTATAACTCTATGAGCATAGAAATCTTATCTTTACCAACTAGAAAGTAATGGCTGGTAGACCATTCGCAATTCAACTTGGCCTGGGCTTGTAATGAGATTTTAACGAATAAATGATAGTTTATAGCTTAACTTTGTTGTCGAATTGGGGCGTAACGAATTTGTTGGTTTAAGGGGTTTTAAGTTATATCGCATTAAAATGTTTACAACTTTTTTTAATTTATTTTTTATTCTTATCTTCCTGTACGCAGCTATACAATATGATTTGTCGAAAAACAACATATTATTTCGCAATTGGTCATAATTGCCTTCTGATAATCTTTAGACGTTTGTGCGAATCAGTTATCCACAACAATATGCAAATAGCCTGGCTGTTAATTGTATTACTTTTACAATTATTTAAAAATATATAACTTATTGATATGTTACTAACCTGGAAAGAATATGTCTCGGCCTTGGCCGTAATCCATGTGGGGTGTTTGTGTCAAAGCAGTCGAATAAATCCCATATTTGTCACTGTAGTTCATGTGCCCACTACGTTAAAGATATGCATGTGGTTACGTGCTTTAATGATGTAGTATAAGTTAAAAACAAAAAATCACCACTTGTTAGCAGTTTCAAATAACATAATGAAATACAACCCTGCCAGTACTTTCACAACTGAAGCCTGTAAAAGTTGGGCTGACTGCATAGACTGGAGACCCATAGGTTTCAAGACTCTGCTAGACTTTACATTGATACATTTAATACAAGGCTTATTTACAAATGAGATTATGGCTGCCTAGTACACTGACCACCTAAACTGAAACTCCTGACATGAGTGGTTAAATGTTTAACACGAACGATGCATATACTGATTTCTACATAAAAATGTTTTAGTGATCCTGTTGGCTTAGTTAGAATTCTAAATCAATATGGACTATTAGTGGGTTAAAAGGTCGTTTAAAAGTTCCATGTATAACGGATATCTTTATAAGTACAATCCTTGGTTCATAACAATTCTGAAATTACAACAAGCCCAAGATAAATAAAAAAAATACTTTTGGGACCCATCTGGGTACTTGTTTACCTGGCCGTTTAAGTGGGTTTCGTTATACTCTTATTTTTGTATAGTTGTCTTTTAAATAAAGCCTTTATCAGTTAAACACTTAAAACTGCGTAGCTCTATTAACTCAAAAATTTAAGTTGAATATTTCGTGCTAACCACTTCCCGCTATATTTTAATATACCACGTGAATTAAAGGGGTCGTTAAGATTGTAATACAAGGATGGAATAAAATTAAGTTAGCATAGCGAAAAAAATAATAATTTTCTGTTTTTCGTAAATATTGATCAAATTCATTTACTCGTTTAACGACAATGTCTTGTTGATACAACGTCGTGTGGTTTTGTATTGACGTATTTTAATCCTAGTTTAGTTTAGACGTTTTCCTTCCTTCTTTGATGGTGAATGACGACTATGTTATATTTATTGACGTAACACAAACTACAAATAAACTAGTTAGGTTTCTAATGTGTCCGGCGTGCGACAGTTAAATATTGCTTTTACCCAACAATATGGTACATTGCTTCTTACAGGGAGGGCTAGCTAAACTGTAGACAGGAACGCTGATAGCTGAAAATAGTCATTCAAATTTCCCATTTTGCTGACTTTTTTATTCCAGTGTATGCTTATATAAACTTGTAATCTGGCATCTTATTACTTCGCTTATTTGTGTCGCACATGTTTCTCTACAGAGATAAATGGCGTGAGCCTTTCAAGACACTTGTTCAATCCAAACTCGTCGTCTTGTTTCAACAAAAGTTCTGAGAGTGACCACGGACAAGGTGCGGCTTTTGTTTCTTCGATTCAGTGCGGATAATTGTAAGTCACCTCCAAAGCAAAGCGCCAAGTGGCCTCAGGCCATCACACCACTCGTCTTACAATGGTTTATGTTTGTTATTGCGTTATCTTTACAAACACGCATGCATGAAATTTGTATGATGACAAACTACGAAATATCTTGCTCGTTAACTAAACAGTGTCCTGATGTCTAAATCGAGGCAATGATAATGTTGGTAGTATTTGGGTAAGATCAATCGCCGAGATTAAGCGATAAAGAGACCCCAATCATAGCACTATAACAACCGTCTATCTTAAACTAAGTATGACGCTTTCACAATCATAATTCAGTGACGTCATAAACGTTTTATATTAGTAGTTTTGATGTCAGAGTGTTCTTCAGCAGATTTATAAATATTTCTTGTAGGCCATAATAGCAACGATGACTATATAAATAACCATACCGCAGACAATTATTAATGTTGACCCACTGTAGAATATGTGACCGTACATGAACAAATTAATGTCATTAACTATGGATAATGTTTTACCCCCAGAAAGAAATTTTATGTTATGTGTTTTATATGCGTGTCGGTTGTAGGTACCGGTTGTGCAAAACAACCTCAACTTTTTGGAAGGAGGGAGGAGGGGCTTGTTTCCAATCTGATGTGCTCATAACCAAAACCGATCTTTGTATTTAAATATTTATATGTATGGATCGCTTTAACCATTCGGCCACACGTCTGTACAACTGATCCTTAAATTTTTATTGAGACAAGTTTTGAACCCAGGATAGGCTCATCACTTGGAGCGTTTTTGTATATGTAGGTATATGTATCGGTTGCGCTAACCATTCGGCCATACGACCGTACTCCGCTCTTTAATTAAAATAAATTTAGTTGATATTGTTACCTCGAGCGTATGATCGAATACTCATGTTTATTACCGAAATGAAGCACTGGTATTCCTTTTTATAGATACCCAAAGTTCGATGAAGTGGTTATATAACTGTTCCTCAGCGTCGGGTTCAAGGGGCTGTTTTTACATCGAATAATGCAGCCGACTCATCACCGAATAAAGCCTTTTATGATCTTAGTATAAAATAGTGGAAATTGGGACACTTTCACCACTAAGTTATATTATATAAAACTGTATCTTTCTTTTCTAGTTGACTCATCATCAATCTTTTAATTTTTCAGACAACTTTTATATACGGGGCCTAATGTTACCTTATTTTTTAATTGAATACTGTATGCGAATCGGTGCTGATTAAAGATCTCTTTTTTTCACCGAAATTATTAGAACAGCGAGGTATCGAAGAATTGAATACTGTATGCGAATCGGTGCTGATTAAAGATCTCTTTTTTCACCGAAATTATTAGAACAGCGAGGTATCGAAGAAGGGGATGCCCCATTACAAAAACACCGTATTTGACTCGGACTGTTTTTTATAACAGGAGAGAAGGAACTAAAAAACAGTAAAAAGTTTGACCGGCAAATCTATGCTCGGTTCTATGTACCCAGAGTGAGTCTTGGTATCGTGTACCTCGGATTTGACTGTCGGAGTATTAACCCAGTTGTGATTAAAAAATAACTTTTCTATATTTTTATAAAACGAAGTTTTTGCCATACAGACTAGATCAGTACCAGTAATAAGAATATTAAAGGTCAAAGCACCGGTATGTGCGTATGTTAACTCTGTAGTAGGACCAATACGTGAAGTATGGCGATAGAACCTTAAAGAACTATACAGTGACACATGCACATATTTTAGTTAAAATACCATATTTCATTGTTTGAAAAAATGTTAATATGTTGGTTTAATCTATGTTATAATTTTTTTTTAAATTCAATATTATATTTGTGTATTCGTTTAAACACTGATATTAGTAAATTTTCTTTATACTAATATTTGCTGTTAAAATTTATATTTTAAGTATAATGAATAAGGGAATTGGGGCAGACTTGTTAAAAATATGGTCGTTTCAATGCCTCATTGTTTTGTATTAGACCTAATATAGGTTAGCAATTTACACTTAAGTATCAGCTGCTCTAACCACTGTAGAACTAAAAATTCAGTGATTTTATAGTAATGCAAAATCTTTAATTATGTATGTTATCTGGGCATTGCTTGCTTTCAAACTAGCGTGTAAACCAATCTTAAAAACAATTCTGATATAATAGTGAAGCCAAAACAAAGATAAACAACTAACAGTTCACTTGGTTCTTAAACTGCAAGCAATTTTAATCGCAACAAGTAACTAATGAGTATGTAGCAATCAAGAATAATAATAATGGTTTTCTAAATGACAAAAATGATGAAATGTCACTAGAGTGCATTTGGAAAGATTTGTACTAAAAGCCCAATAAGACAGTGGTAATTTTTATATTGAGATGTTTTAGAATGTTACTCTGTTCCATTTCTGGTAGTATGGAATTTGATATTTTCAAAACTGCATTCCTATATGAAAATCCTTTTGAGTGAAACAGGCTAAACTTGTGCAATAAAATTAAAGAAGTTAAACATCAAATGAAATGGTGCGGTTTTTTAAAGTGTGTGTGAATCCAGCATTGTCAACAATCCAAGCGATTGCCGTAGTTCATTGTTGACACACCGAATGACCTTGTAATATATTTGACATGCCGAATGACCGTGATTACCACATGGGATTGTAGGTTCCAGTCAATAGCAATTATTTTATGATGTGTCGTCGTATACACTTCTCTGTTCCTTGAACAACCAGAAATTTTTCAGCTTTTCCAAATTAGATTAGAAATAGAATTACTGAGTTAACACAAATTTTGGAATTGATTTAAATTCCAAATTAGAAAGAAAATTAATAAAAATCAAGTTTAGTTCATATCTAATCAAAGTTCATTCTCATAATCATAAGAATGGCAAATGTCTGTGAACCAAGATCGGCTTGTTTTGCACTATTTGGTACCACTGCATTCGATTCCAACTCATTTTCCCTGCACAAAGAATATATTTGTATAAATTGCTAAAAAAATGCTGTTGGACAAAGTAGCATTTTTAGGAAAACCAGAAATTAGATTAGAATTAAAATTACCACAGAAATATTTCACAAATTCAGATTGGGTTTAGCGGCCACTTCTAATTATACTAAATTTTAATAATTTATTCCTTTTTTAGACATGTTCTAACGACTGTCGTTTTGCCGTTTTTTCCGTTTTCCAAACTTTTATCAATAGTCCTGGTTCATGTTTTCATCGTGGAAACAAAAAATAAACTAAAGTAAACTAAAAAAGTAGATTACCAGCATTTGGCTTTAATTAGTCTAATTAGTCTATTTAGACAATTAGAATTATCTAATTGTCTAAGTCTTCTTAGTGGTGTCATTTTTATCTGTTATTTCAAACTTGGTGTTTCCATAGTCGTGTAGTTTAGTTTATTATCCCAGATAACTACCATACAAGAGCTGAATAATTGTAAAGAATTCAACAATACAATTTGTTAGATAAGTTTTTGTTTATACGCTAAATAGAAATAAATATAAGCTAAATAGTATTTATAATGCTTGAGATTTTAGAACCAAACGGTTCATTTAACGATGTTTTGGTTGTTTTAAAATTTTTGAAGTTGCATATTAAATATTTTTATTTCAAGGGTGTTTGTATGTAAAAAGAGGTTAAATAGTGGTGTCCGTTTAACCTTTAAAATCTGTTTGGAAAACTGAAATTGTTTTGAATGAAGTTAATACATAATTATTAGAACAAACCATCACATAATTAAAACTCTATTTATTGTTACATAATTTTTTTCTCTATTTATTGTTACATAATTTTTTTCTCTATTTTTTGTTACATAATTTTTTTCTCTATTTATTGTTACACAAAGGATTTCGAAGATTTGATTTGCTCAATAAGTGTCATGTTAAAGTTATAAGGGTGTGTGATAAGCAGGCACTGAAATGGCCTTCGCGTAAATCTATTGAGATTTAATGTACAAAAAAAACATTGAGTGCAACATGACAGTAGATTCGATTGGCGGTTTTAAACAAAACACAAAGCAATATCCAAATTTTGATTAACAAAATGCAACTGCTTCATTAACCTTGGGCTTTGCGCATATGGAAATCTGACAATGCCATACATTTTCCCATCCCGAGGGACAAAAGTGCCGATCCTATCCTAACCAGTGCTCACACTTAAGTGTCTGAAACTTAATCTCACAGTGTTAGGTTACATGCTGTGTTGTGATACCAAATAAACACAGGGCAATCTGCAGTGCCTTTAAACATGCTGTGCACATCAAAACACATCATCTCTGTTTTCCTACTACTGGAGGGCATCATTTGTGGTGAATAAATATTGTTGTATTTATGTTGAATTTCAATTGCTATTTTGATTGTAAATTGCCAAGTGATTTTAAATAACTACAATATCTGCTTTATTTTAAAGTATAACATTGGTAATAAAATTAATAAAACTTCTTTTTTGCTCACTATGTTTTTACTGTTTTCATATCCATGGTAACATTAATAAACTAAAACATTAATATAACTAGGGATGGGCAAATTACGGCCAGTGGATCCATCACGAAGGTTTATAGACCCCTTTTGTTGCTACAGTAATTTCACTAATACACTCGAGATTCCTAACCACGTGTTATTAACCACTATTTTTATAATATTCCATTTTTAATACCCTATATGTTCTATTCCATTATTAATGTACGATATATATTCTATTCGAATAATAATGTACGATATATATTCTATTCTATGAATGATGTACAATATGTGTTTTGTTCCATTTTTAATGTACGCTATATGTTTTGTTCTATTTTTAATGTACGTTATATGCATGCATAAATAAGGCTCCTTGGTTACTCTATCAGATAAGTTATGTCTATTTCGATGTGTATAAAACTTGTATGAATATTCATCGTTTCATATTGAGTTTTGTACCTATGACCCAGTTACCTAGTTTATTATCTGTAACTGACCCATCCAAAACAGTAATTGCCCACCCCTATAGCTTTAGAATTTCAATTATACCCTACAACTTTCTTTGTTTTGTAGGATGCTCCTCAAGTAACTGGCAATATACTGGGAATCATGGTTAGTAACTAGTAAGGCTTATGTTTAATTTAGTTTAGCTTTTTAACTTACTTTTGCATTTTAAATTAAAATATACTGGGAATCAAGGTTAGAAAGACTTATGTTTAATTTAGTTTTAAATTAATTAGCTTTTTAACTTATTTTTGCATTTCAATTTTTTGCATTTTAAATTAAAATGTTATAAATACTTTTTCCACCTCAAAGATAATTTATATTAACCATTGATGTCACCAAACCACTATATACACTTGCCTGGAATAATGTTTATTTAGTGGATAATGGCCACAGCTCCACAGTTGTTTTATGCAGTCAAAATACCAAAGATTATTCACTGTTTTAACCATCAAGCTTAATTACATTTGGTTTAAAACCAGATAAATCGTGCCATTTGTATAACAACATAGTAGTAGTGACAATAGCAGGGGTGACTTATCAAAATTAAGAATTTCCGAATTGCAGTCCTGATGAGGCACTTGGTAAAGTGTTACATGTGTACAGCATTAGGCATTATGTGGTGTTAATTAGCTAGAAAATCCTGCCACAGGAATTCTATTTGCTATACATTTTATTACCAATCAGGTTAAAACAGTCATGTTAGTTTAGAATTTTTACAGTTTTTTCTCATTATTACAATTTTCCTACATATTACTTAAATTTTGATTGCTTAATATTGTTCTTTCACCTAGGTTTGGCGGCCGCGTCCACTATATTTATTAAATTATATCCTTTTTTAATGACGTGTTTTAACGACTGTCCGTTTAGCCGTCTTTTCCCGTTCCTGTGTCGTGATTACATTCGTTTGCCATTATTAAAAATTGGGACAAAAAATGAATAAACTAAACTTAACTAATTTGTTTATGCATTCACTTAATCGATTTCACAGGCCCCACATTCTGGGAAGAGTTTGCCCCGGTATGTGGAAATACCAAGCAATCGCCGATTAATATTGAAACAAAGTCAGTTTTACCAGATGAGCAATTATCCCAACTTGTGCTGGAAGGCTACAACCAGACCCTAAGTGGAGGGGAAATGCTTAACAACGGCCACACAGGTCGGTGCTTCAAGTTATAATTCTCCGGTTGTGTTGATTTGAGGGACAGCCATGCATTGTTTGTGGGAAATCAAGCGTAGATAAGTGGTTGACCTAAATATACAGCGATTGGCAAACTGACAGTAAATACTGCTGAACAGCTCAAATGTTGTTGTTTGCTTCTGTTCTATTTATAGAAGAGAGGTTTTCCTAATGGTCTTTTATTTCGATATATATAAGAAAATCCTTTCTTCACGTATATAATTCTTTATTTCGTAAAAAACTGTATAAATCATGGGTCATTCACATGCTTGTTGGGCAATCAAAGCACAATGTATTCATCATGTATATTATTCCTTTTTTTAATTCGTAATAAAATTTTGCCTCACCTTTTCAGTGCAGCTTAACTTTCCTGCGGGTAAAACATTTTCCATGGTGAACAAGGGCAGCTCATACACAGGACTTCAACTCCATTTTCACTGGACGCTGGAAAGCAATGCAGATAATGGGGGCTCGGAACATTCAGTTGATGGGGGTTATTCTGATGCTGAGGTAAAGATATTTGGTCAAGATATGACAATTTACAGACCACCTAACTAAATATATGGATTACGAGACATTATTAGTAGGATAAGATAGAATATTCATGTTTATCCCTGTGAATGGGAAAACCAAGGGGGTTAACACACGAGCAATCGTCAGATCACCTCTCGCCCACCGTCGGGTTACCAGAGCTATTGCAGTGTGTTGTGTATTATTGATTAATCCGCTGGGTTCAGGCAATGCTTGTAAAGTGCCTTGCCCAAGGTCACAACCGACTAGCTAGCGACCAGTTTTGTACCTGCAACCTTTCGGTTGAAAGGCACCGCACTAAACCACCAGATTGACCGGACGGACAAATAAACCACCACCGCGGGGTATTTTGTCCACAGATCAATAAAAATTTGTTTTATTATAAAATCCACAAATGCTCTTTCCTTTCGGTGCAATCAATGTAATATATTTACAAGGAATATTTAACTGATATAAAAGAACCTGTCATTATATATATGAAAACTATTTTATAAATATTTGGAACCAGTACTGTACCAAAACTAACATTTTTTTGTAAAGAATAAATGACAAACTTTAATTTGTGTCATTTTAACTGAAAATGAAATAATTAGTATTATGGTTCAGAACTAATAAATAATATGTGAAATAATTTATATTTGTAATAAATTAAAGTTTTTGAAAAATAAAATTGTCGATTTTTAAATTAAAATTGTCGTTAAAAACTTAAAATTGTTGTTTTTTAAATTAAAATTGTCGTTAAAATTTTAAAATTGTTGTTTTTAAGTCTTCCCACCTAATGTGAAAGCGCGTTCCGTTAGAACTTGAGACTTTGTTTGCTAAGATAACTTGGGTAAACACGCCTTTAATGAGTTACCACCGGCGTGTTTGTTTAATATATTTCCGGCTCATAAGCAGGGAATTGTGTACAAAGCCCGTAAATTTCGCACATGTTAATAATGAACCAAATATTTATAAAGCACGGCAAGTGGTCTTGTATGTAGGAACCCAAATTTTTAGGAATTTTTGTGGAAGTGGTCAATACCCCAGAACCTAAAAGATTTCTGTGTGGTGTAGATTGTAATTCAAGTTAAACAGAAATTACATGAAAATATCACACAAAGTGTTGATTAAATTGATCATAAATGTCAAATGGCATTTTTGTTAATAAATTACAGTGCACCTGGATCACTATATTATACTAACCTTAGAAGTGGGTATGGCATTATATTATAGATTTACCTTAAATGAGTGTACACAATGTTTGTCCTATTAACCTTTAGTTAAATAGGCCTACTTACCTTACACAAAATGTTGCTTTAAACAAGCTCCATAGTCTGTATCCATTATTTATTTTGATTTTATTATGTTCCGCTTTTTTGTTTGAAAAGGGCAATTGAGTATAAATACGTAGCCATATGTTATAAGAAGTATGCCAATGAACCATACACAAATACAGATTTGCCTTAAATGTAATTGTAATTACTTTTTGTTTTTGTCAGTTTTATTAGCTCAATTAGCACTGGTGTACTCAGAGTAACCGAAAGATTGTAGGATCAAAACTATAGAAGGCCGTATATTTGGGCAAGGAACTTGACGAACATCGCCTGAGCCCATTGAATTATTGGGTTTTACCAAAACTGTAGGAATGTTTTTTCACCACATTTTACCAAAACTGTAGGAATGTAGTTTTCACCACATGACAATAGATCCATTAACTCAATGGTGTGTGAGCTGTGATCTGATATTTACCCCTATGAGAACTAACCGTCATTTTTTTCATAAACCTTGAATATTGGTATAGGATATTCATGTTTATGCCCATAAGTGGGAAAACCAAGGGGGTTAACACACAAGCAATCGTCAGATCACCTCGCGCCAACCGTCGGCAGTGTGTTGTGTATGATAGACACATTCCTTTAATTTAGTAGAACCCATTAATACGCTGGGTTCAGGCAATGTCTGTTAAGTGCCTTGCTTCAGGACACAACCGACTAGCAAGCGACCATTTTTAAACCTGCCACTCTAAGGCTAAAAGGCGACACACTAAACCACTAAACTAATCTGTCGGATATTCCATCCTAATCCAGTTTGATGTAATTGTCGAACAATATAATTTAAACTGTCATCGAGGTAGATATCTTTTCCCTTTCCCAATCACTATCCAGACGTTTCTCTAATATTACCCCATTTTTGTGTTGTATCAGTAATTTACAAATACAGGCATATCTTGATGTGTCAAAAATAAACCAACACAAATTATTCTGTGGTTGCTTTTATTATTGATTTATGATGGTAAGAATTTTTGTTCATCAAATTAATGGCTTCCGTCACGGTGTTGCTTTTGTGTACCACATACTATAGACTGCTGTCACCCAAGTGGATTATCTTCTATTGTTTCTTATATTTTTCTAGCAAATTCTTTGGCGTGTGTCTAGCCATGGGTTGGTTTGTGGTCTGGGCGGCGTCTGGATAAAAGTTATCTTGCTTTAACTTTACAAAACCACATGTGATGATATACAACACACTGCAAGAGCTTTGACAAGGCATGAGTTAATCTGATGATTGCCTTTGCAGAATGCTCCTACACTTTCTCTTACACATTTATAAAACTTTAGTAACCCATTCGAATCTAACCAGTTAACCCAAATTGGTCACAATGAAACACATGCACAACCAAATCATTCAGTCCAAGGATTGAATTAAAGTAATGGGTATTATACCGCTGTTAATCATTAAATTACCTTGTGCTCATCATCTGGTTAATGAACGTCTTAAAGTGTGTTTTACATTATTGAATATTGCAATAGTTTTATATTAACACATCAATTTATTAGCTTATAAGTCCTTACTTCAACATCTATTATATTTCTGATTGAGTGATAATTTAGAACATAGGTAAAGTAAGCTATTTAAAGTCAAAAAATTGGAAATAATATTCTAATGTTGTGATAATTCTGTATTATGTGTGGCCCAGAAACATAGCTCAAAGCTTGTCCATATTGCCTTTATAGACAGCTCCAATAGCGAACATGATTATGTTTTATCGTTTCACTGATTCAAACTAAACTACCATACCCACAGATGCACATCGTACATATAAAGGAAGGCTACACATCACTTGAAGATGTAAAATCTGATCCCAATGGCCTTGCTGTTATTGGGGTGCTTATCAAAGCCACAGCTAGCGGCCACAATGAACAGATGCAGAAATTGCTGGATGTGATTGACACCTGCAAATACAACGGTCAGATTTGATGCAGATTTTCGATTTTTTATTAAACTTTTTGTAAATGTGTAAAACTGAATTTTTTTTGGTTCAGTTTTGCTGAGGTATTTTGTGTAAAATGAGTTTATTTGTTCTGTTATATTTAGATATTTTGTGTAAAATAAGTTTATTTTGTTCACTTATTTTTAGGTATTTTGTGTAAAATAAGTTTATTTTGTTCACTTATTTTTTGGTATTTTGTGTAAAATGAGTTTATTTTATTATGTTTACGTGTTTTTTGCATGTGTTATACACCACTCTTTGTTTAAAGGTGTCTTTAGTCTCTAAACAGCAACTTTATGCTGCATTTACCCAGTAGTCAAATGGATCTTACAAAGTCAACCACATTTAAGCATTGTGCTTACACCTTACGACCAAACTAATAAAAAAATCGACAAAGTTCTGCGACAATTGCTTTGTCATTATAAAAATGGGGCTCAACTGAATAATCTGTTTAGTTAAACATTGCCTTGTGTCGAATCGTGGCATAAAGCAGGCATGGGCAACATACGGCCCATAAAAAGATTTTGACCGTCCCGCAGACTGTATCTAACCATACCCTGTAATTAGGATATTGAATACTATTCATGTAATAATCTGGCCCACCAAGAACTTCATTTTCCCACATCTGGGCCGCTGACTAAAGAAGTTGCGCAACCCTTGCATAAAGTATTGTACAACGGTAAAAGTTAAATACTTTTCACAGTGACTACTTGCTGATGTACAGCCCTAATGCATTGTGTATTATGCCCTAGATGAGAATTACACAAAGGTAGCTTTAGCAACTATAATGTTGGCATGAGGTGTCCTAATATACCCATTGATTGGAGTTAAAATGCCACTGAAAGATTGTGAGCTTGTGTACAAGAGTTAGTGTGTGGCTTTTCAGCCTTAAGGTCGCAGACTCGAAACTGCTTGGTAACTTATGTCTCAATCATACACATCATGCTGTAATAACCAGGACAACCCGACAGTGGGTGTAGGGTGATCTGACGGTTACCCATATACGAATTTTTCCGTACATATTCTCGAGGTAATCAAACGATTGCCAGTGTTTTTTAACATGGATAAAACATGGTTACACTATATCGCAGGGGTGTGCACTCTTATTAAATCAGGGGTCAAAATTATTTTTGTTTTAAACAATCAAGTCGCCAATCACATATAATTTCTCACTGTTCGTACAATTTTTCCTGCTTAATTCAACAGGAGACCGAATGCCACTGCTCCAGGGACCTGAATTGAACGCCCTCCTTCCCTCCTCTGGGAGCTACTTCCGTTACAACGGCTCGCTCACCACACCACCGTGCTATCAATCCGTGCTCTGGACACTGTACCAACAACCCATCTACATTTCCCATGAACAGGTGAGGCTTGAAGCTAAAATTATTTTAAATTTAGTGTCTCTATTTCCTGACATTACTGATATTTTATATTTTCTTGCGATCGCGACTACAAGCCATTGTTGTTGGATCTAACGTTTTATTAAAGATTAACAACAATTTAAATAATTGCAAATAATCGTGCACAGAATACTAGTCAAGATTGCACAACAGCAGGGGGTTTCCCCACAAAAAAGGGTGAATTGGAGACACTAGAGACAAAAACAAGGCAACACTATTTGTCTCTAGTGTTTCCTTTAGTGTCTTCAATTGCTGACATTACATGACCCAGCGGTGGCCATGGTATTTAACACGCTTTAACCTGTGTGATGTGGGTTAAAACCTATTTAGGCATAAACAGAATTGGCTTGAAAGTCGTGCAAAGGTTAAAACTAATGAGAGGTTTCGACTCGTTAAAACACGAGTGGGTCAAGGGGGTCCATAGCTTTTAGTTTATCCTGCAATAAGATAAACTTGGCGGCATGTTAAAAATTGTGAAAACTCAATTTTATTCATATTTCTTGCACTTTATGTATGTGAGCAAGGAATTCCTTAAATCAAATAATGAATTTATAATCCCACATTATATCTACAATCATTCTAGAACCGTGTTTTTAAAAGAGAATTTTGGGATTTTAAAATAATATTAAGCCATTAAGACATTGTTAATATCATAATACAATGTTAAATAATAAAACAATGTTAATATAATAAGACATTGTTAATATAATTAAGACATTTTTAATTAATATTGTAACAACAAATACATGGCCTCCACTAAGGTATAATCCGCACGGCTGTTTTGCCGTGGGACATTACAAAATCCCATAATTGCTGGTTTTAACCAAATTGTGAAAGCAATTAAGCAAATAGTTTTACTCTTAAAATTTTATGTAAATAATTTTAAATATTCAATAATAGTTTTGATTTTAACTTTAAAGTTACACAAACTTAAAGCTACAGAATGGTAAATTATATTTTTATACTTTCTTGAACTTTCAATTAAAGTCATGAGATGCAATTTCGGCAATAATACTGAATTATTGCGGTTGATCTTTAGCAGCAAAGGTGTCGCTTTCCTACGCCACACGGTGCATTCTTGTTTCTAATTAGCTTTTAAAAAGTTTGTTTATGGCCATAGCGGCCTTATGCTTTGCAACATTTCAACACCATAACACAACAAAGCCAAAAGGTTACCAAAAACGAACGACTTATTTCACAAATCCGACATTCTGCATTTGCACTATGTTGGTCCTTTAAAGAAGTAGTTTACACCAATGTTGACTTAACCTTAAAACCCGTTTGACAGATTGAATTGTTCCGTTGTGTTAAAACTCTGGACAAAAGCTGTCATGTCGACAATAAACACGATTGTGTTCCATGTAACGTGGGCGTTATTTTGGCCGTAAACATGTCTGAAATAAAGAAATGTAGTATTATTATAATGTTTCAAAATGAATTAACCTGAATCAACTTTTGAGCACAAACTGTAGCAATATCTTCTTTAGTTACTTTGATGTTATAATGGGATAATCTGTCGATTTATTACATTTTAAGTAGATAGTAATACTTTTTTTGAACTAGATAATTATTATCATTGGTCCCGGGTAAAAATACCAAACTTATTATTACATAGTGCTGTTACAGTAAAAATGTATTAAACTAATACCACTTCTTATTTATTGCATCAAATCATTATTATTTAAAGTTGATAGAAAGGCAAAAAGACTGTGTTAAGGGATTTAAAGGATGATATGTCCAGCAATTATATGTTCTATATGTTCTATAGTAATCAATACTACTTTATAAAAATTGGACTTTAAACTCTCTGTTCCCAGCTGCAAATATTCCAAGGTCTGTACCAGAGGGAGAGGTCATCGGCAAGTTTAAACGTCGGTGAGTTCATACCTTAATTAATGTCCGAATCATTTTTATTTATATTGGGAAGGTAAGGCTGGAGGTTAAATACACAATCCTCACCACCGTTGTCAAGTTAGTTATTTTAATGACCTGATGATCAATGGGCGTTATTTATTTTACTTGAAAGTCACTTTTAATCTTCAAGTGTAATTACTGGAATGCACCTGATGTAACAATGAATAATCCGATATCTGATAAAAATGTAATAAAAAAAGATATGTGATAAAAAAGATATGTGATAAAAAAGGCGTGAATAAGCCTATATGTGATAAAAGTAATCTAGCAGGTATTTTAGGGGAAAATAGTCGATGTGGTACTATTAGGTTAAAATAAAATAGCTTGCTCAGGTAAACAGATCGTCTGTACACCTTATGACCACAGTCGGCATAATGGTTTTTACAAGTATACATATATTTGGATGAGACTTTAAATATGGATGACTCATTTAATACTCTGGGGTAGAATAGGAGAGGATAGGATATTCATGTTTATCCCTGTAAATACGAAAATGCAAGGGACCTTGACACACGGGCAATCGTCATATTACCTCACGCCCACCGTCGGGTTAATTGAGCTATTGAAACCTGTTGAGTATAATTAAGAATTTCCTTCAATTCATACAACCCATTAATCCAGTGGTTTCAACCAAAACTACCTTGCCAAATGACACTGGCGACTAGCTAGCGGTCGAACTAAAATAATGTAAAACAACACAACAAATATAGGTTTTGTATGCACAACTCATTCAACTTTGCACAGGAGAGTTAAAAAACAGAACAACTCATGAAGACAACAACGGACACGGCTTGGATAAAGACTCACACGAAACAAATGAACCAAACATCGGCGATAACTACAGACCCACGCAGCAACTTAATGGTCGAATCGTTACCGCATATTATGATATAGGTGGGTTCACACTGTCTATACCAGTGGTTCTCAATCTTTTTGACCTCGGGCAAAACTTTGCATGGAAGGTCAAAACAATATGCTAAATACTCAAAACGTTACAATGGAAAAGAACGAAGTAGACACTAACCATTTAGTAATTTATGATCTATGCACCTTCTGTCGTAAATTTACGAAATGCAAGTGTGGCGACCTAGCTAATCCTTGCTGTGCACCATTTGAGAAACACCGGTCTATACAGTTTGCTAAACTTCTAATTTTTGTGCTTTTACATAGAGTAAGCCAGATAGCTGGTATTTTTTGTCGATTCTAATCAAATTATGACCCTATCGCCCAGCCTTGTGGAAGGGTTTTGTCGAACGATTAGTTTGTTGGGTTAGTGCGATGCCTTTCAACCGAAAGGTTTAAGGTTTGAAACTGGTCACCAGCTACTTAGTTGTGTTCTTTGGCAAGTATCTTGCGTTTTTTCATTCACGAGGATAAACATGAATATTCTATCCTTTTCAAAATACATCTTAAAATTTAGTATAGCAGGAGACACCCCTATTTGTGCATTGGTGTATTTTAAACATTCAATTCTAATTTGCATCTGTTTTACAGTTGTAAATCTAAGGATATAAAAATTTATTTGTTCTTTGGTGTATTTATATAGCATGGCTTTTGTAACCAGTGTGTTGTAGGATAGGATTCGATAGTCAGTCATGTTTATTCCAGTGAATGGGAAAACCAAGGGGATTAACACATGGGCAATCATCAGATCACTTTGCGGCCACCGTCAGTTACCGGAATTTTTGCGATGTGGTGTATGGGATTTAGACGTTCCTTCAATTTGGTAGAATCCAATAATCCGCTGGGTTTAGGCAATGTCCGTTAAGTGTCTCTTCCAAAGACAAAACCGACTTTTGAGCTTCTGGTTTTAACAATTTGATTACCCTTATATTAAGCTAATAGACATCATTGCATATTTTGTATGTTGTTATTTCCTCATCAGGAATTAGGAGGAAATTAAAAACACCAGGTCCTCAAGAATGGAGCTACAATCATGGAGGTAACTATTCAAAAATATTTAAAATTGTGAATTCAAAAGTTTTAAATTTATATTTGCTATATATGACTGCACGTAAAAAAAATTTTCTTATTTTTTTAAATATTCATTTTTTTGTAATTAAAAGATTTTTTTATTCATTAGTATTGGCGGGTCCATGGTAGTCTCGGGACCAGGAATTTAGGCCATAGAATGCCCATTACTCCAGGGCCCTGAAGCTATAATGGATCAGGGATATAGCGGTTAAGTGGACCCGTGTCCTGAAGGAAGCTAACTGAATGCTTAACCGGAATAGATGCGAGATCATCAGATTTAAAAAATTCAAAATTTCTGTATCTGTTCACAGCAAATGCCGTACAATAAGATGATATTAATATACGTTTACTTTATAAATGCTATTCTACTTCATTTATCTCAGGTTTGGATTGGACGTCAGAGCACTTAACGTGTGGGGGTTCAAAGCAGTCCCCAATCGACCTTCCCTCTGACCCCATGACCTCACATGACCTCCACGACCTTCAGTTTTCACCCTCGTATCAAGAACCAACTGGGGGATTCTTCACTAACAATGGACATACCGGTAGGTAGTGTCCGACCGGTTAGTCTGGCTGTTTTGTGCGAAGCCTTTTATTTGTAGGGTTGCAGGTTCTGAACTGGTCACTAGATAGTCGGTTGTGTCCTTGGGCAAGGCACTTTACGGACATTGCCTGAACCCAGCAGATTAATGCGTTCTACTAAATTGAAGGAACTTGTGAATCATACACAACACACTGCAATAGCTCCAGAAACCTGAAGGTGGGCGCGAGGTGATCTGACAATTGCCGTGTGTTAACCCCCTTGGTTTTCCCACTTACGGGGGTAAACATGAAAACCCTATCCTATTCTAGTGGGGGGATATTTTCGCTTAGGACGAAAATGTGAAATTAATTAATAGTTAATCAATGCCCTTATCCGAATCAGTTTTGATTTTAGAATTATTCTAGAATACATAATTTTGAATTAAGAATTTTGAATCTGTGCAATATATACTAGAAGAGCAAGCAAAAAACATTTCACGTACTCGTAAACTTTTAGTAGCCCCTTCCTTAGGGCTTTATATTATATTGTTTTGGTCTTGATTAAATTTTGTTTGCTTTTTATTATTGTTTCGCTTAGATTTGGCGGACGTGTCCACTATATTTATTAAGTTATATTCTTTTTTTAATGATGTGTTTTAACTACTGTTCGTTTTGCCGTGTTTTCCTGTTTCTGTGTCTTGATTTGATTCGTTTGCTATTTTTAAATACTAGGGAAAAAATGAATAAACTAAACTGGCAGAACCCATTTATTCAACTGGCTCCAACAAATGTCCGTTAAGTGGCATACCGTAAGACACAAACAACCAGTTTCAAAACAATTGATGCCAACCAATAAGACACACGACTAAAACATACATACAGCACCAAATAAGGTCATGCTTTATTCTGATAGGTATTGTTGTTTCCTTGTAGCATTGAGGATTATGTCAATTAGTTGGACCGAAAAAGCTTGGTTGGTTAGTGTGTCGCCTTTCAGCCTTAGGGTTACAGGTTCGAAATCGGTTGCTAGCTAGTCAGTTGTGTCCTCGGGCAAAGCACTTATGGGACATTGTCCGAACTCAGTGGATTAATACCATGTAATCTGACGGTGGGCACGATATAATCTAACAACTAATCTCGTGTTAACACCCCCTGCGTTATTCTATTCACGGTGATAAACATGATTATCTTATCCAATCCTAATTAACTAACCAAATACGGTTTCACCTGCCTAAGCTAATCGTTGTAGCTGAGGAAAAAAATAATATTCCACCATCCACCTAGTTAAATGGGCCTCCTATGGCCTAAATTCCTTGTCCCGGTGGCTACCGTGGACCCACCTATACTAATGTAGTGTATCATGGCCTACATTCCTGGTCCCAGTGCTACCATGGACCCACCCATACTAATGCAATGTATCATGAACTACATTCCTGGTCCCAGTTCTACCATGGACCCACCCATACTAATGTAATGTATCATGGCCCACATTCCTGGTCCCAGTGCTACCATGGACCTACCCATACTAATGTAATGTATCATGGCCTACATTCCTGGTCCCACTGCTACCATGGACCCACCCATACTAATGTAATGTATCATGGCCTACATTCCTGGTCCCAGTGCTACCATGGACCTACCCATACTAATGTAATGTATCATGGCCTACATTCCTGGTCCCAGTGCTACCATGGACCCACCCATAATGTAATGTATCATGGCCTACATTCCTGGTCCCAGTGCTACCATGGACCTACCCATACTAATGTAATGTATCATGGCCTACATTCCTGGTCCCGGTGCTACCTTGGACCTACCCATACTAATGTAGTGTATCATGGCCTACATTCCTGGTCCCAGTGCTACCATGGACCCACCCATAATGTAATGTATCATGGCCTACATTCCTGGTCCCAGTGCTACCATGGACCTACCCATACTAATGTAATGTATCATGGCCTACATTCCTGGTCCCAGTGCTACCATGGACCTACCCATACTAATGTAATGTATCATGGCCTACATTCCTGGTCCCAGTGCTACCTTGGACCTACCCATACTAATGCAATGTATCATGGCCTACATTCCTGGTCTCAGTGCTACCATAGACCCACCCATACTAATGTAATGTATCATGGCCTACATTCCTGGACCCAGTGCTACCATGGACCCACCCATACTAATGTAGTGTATCATGGCCTACATTCCTGGTCCCGGTGCTACCATGGACCCACCCATACTAATGTAATGTATCATGGCCTACATTCCTGGTCCCGGTGCTACCATGGACTCACCCATACTAATGTAGTGTATCATGGCCTACATTCCTGGTCCCGGTGCTACCATGGACCCACCCATACTAATGTAATGTATCATGGCCTACATTCCTGGTCCCAGTGCTACCATGGACCCACCCATACTAATGTAGTGTATCATGGCCTACATTCCTGGTCCCGGTGCTACCTTGGACCCACCCATACCAATGTATTGTATCATGTCCTACATTCCTGGTCCCAGTGCTACCATGGACCTACCCATACTAATGTAATGTATCATGGCCTACATTCCTGGTCCCAGTGCTACCATGGACCTACCCATACTAATGCAATGTATCATGAACTACATTCCTGGTCCCAGTTCTACCATGGACCCACCCATACTAATGCAATGTATCATGGCCCACATTCCTGGTCCCAGTGCTACCATGGACCCACCCATAATGCAATGTATCATGGCCCACATTCCTGGTCCCAGTGCTACCATGGACCCACCCATAATGCAATGTATCATGGTCCATATTCCTGGTCCCAGTGCTACCATGGACCCACCCATAATGTAATGTATCATGGCCTACATTCCTGGTCCCAGTGCTACCATGGACCCACCCATAATGTAATGTATCATGGCCTACATTCCTGGTCCCAGTGCTACCATGGACCCACCCATACTAATGTAATGTATCATGGCCTACATTCCTGGTCCCAGTGCTACCATGGACCCACCCATAATGTAATGTAATCCACCTAGTGATGTATGAGGTTGATGAGCATTTGGAGTTGACGCTGACCGAGGGTCCGAAGTCGTTTCAAGTGGAGCAAATTCACTTCCATTGGGGGGCAGCATCACCTAGTGGAACGATGGGGTTACACGTAAACGGGGGCTCGGAACATACCATCAACAACAAACATTTTCCTATTGAGGTTATTACCAACAAATAGATGTATGTTCGTCCGACCGGTTAGTCTGGTGGTTTAGTGCGGTGCCTTTCAGCCGAACGGTTGCAGATTTGAAGCTGATTGCTAGCTAGTCGGTTGTGTCCTTGGGTAAGGCACTTAACGGACTATATTCGAGCAATGTCCACTAACTAATGACACAAACAACCAGCTAGTGAACAGTTTTAAAACTGCAACCCTTTGGCTAAAAGGCGACGCACTAATCAACCCTGCTCTTTAGTAGATTTACGATAGGAAAGGATAGGATATTCATGTTTATCCCCGTGAATGGGAAAACCAAGGGGGTTATCACACGGGCAATCATCAGACCACCTCGCGCCCATCGTCGGGTTACCGGAGCTATTGCAGTGTGTTGTATATGGCAGACACGTTCCTTCAATTTGGTAGAACCCATTAATCCGCTGAGTTCAGGCAATGTCCGTAAAGTGCCTTGCCCAAGGACACAACCGACTAGCTAGCGACCAGTTTCGCAGCTTCAACCTTTCAATTGAAAGACGCACTTAACCGTTATACCAACGGGCCGGATTTGTAGCACCCCTTAGAAATAGCTCAAGTCGCTTATTAGCAATCCCTTCATAATATTCCTGCTTTTGCAAGTCTCTGGAAGAAACACTTTACAAATACATACCAAGCCCCGTAGGATTATTTTGTTGATTAAAAAAAACAAACAAAAGTTTTTATCATACATGTATACCAAACCTGAAAAAATAACTATCATATTAATACGAACCACATATATTACCATCATAGTAATACAAACCATATATTACTATCATAGTAATACAAACCATATATTACCATCATAGTAATACAAACCATATATTACTATCATAGTAATACAAACCATATATTACTATCATAGTAATACAAACCATATATTACCATCATATCAATATGAACCATATATTACCAACATAGCAATATGAACCATATATTACCATCATAGCAATATGAACCATATATTACCATCATAGTAATACGAACCATATATCACCAGATGCACATCGTACATAGCAATATATCTCCTGATGACCCTGGCACGGAAAGCATTCGTGAAGATCAGTTCGGAGTTATCGCTGTTTTGTTTGATATCTATGAGAATAAGACAGACGAAAGAGTGGACTCTAGTCTTGCGCAGCTCACAGAGAGGCTCCATCAAATCAAATACAAAGGTAACAATCCACTCTGTGCTTGTAGATTGTGATAATGGTCAGCGTTGGATAGGATATGATATTCATGTTTATCTCCGTGGTTGATAAACCAAGGGGGTTAACACACGGGCAATCGTCAGATCACCTCGCGCCCACTGTCGGGTTACCGAAGCTATTGTAGTGTGTTGTGTATGATTAAAATGTTCCTTTAATTTAGTAGAACCCAATATTCCACTGGGTTCAGCCAATGTTCGTTTAGTGCCTTGCCCAAAGACAAAACTAGCTAGACCAGTTTCAAACCTACAACATTTCGATTATAAGGCGACGCACTACACCGTCAGACTAACCGGTCGGCGTTGTGTCTCCAAATAGTAAACAATTCCTGGCATACTTTTTTGAACATTACGAAAAAACAACTGTCAAACCGGCTGAAATAGATACAAAAATCAAGCTGGAATAATACACTTATTGTCCATGTTAAAATAATTGCATTAAATGCTTATTTTACATTTTTTTCATAGCTTTTTAATATTATATTTTAACCTTTCAAACTGTTTACAGACCTACCACTGCTAATTGACAGTGGAAATTAACTTATTTATTTTTAGGTGATACAATTCGTATAGACGGTGGGCCAGCTGTCATAGATTTGCTGCCGACAAATAAAACATATTACCGGTATATGGGCTCACTTACCACACCCCCATGCACACAGGCGGTGCAATGGACTGTTTTCTATTACCCTGTTGCTATTGCCAGGGAAAGGGTAAGATGTTAAAGATATTGTGTGACGTTTAAGATGGGATATTTATGTTTATCTCCATGAGTGGGAAAAGCAAGGGGGTTAACACACGGAAAATCGTCAGATCACCTCGCGCCCACTGTCGGGTTACCGAAGCTATTGTAGTGTGTTGTGTATGAATAAAACATTTCTTCAATTTTGTAAAATCCAATAGATTTCGGGGAATGTCCATAAAGTTCCTTGTGCAGGGACACAACCGACTAGCTAGCGACCAGTTCGAACCAGCAACCCTGCGGCTAAAAGGTGACACACTTAACCGCTAGACTAACAGTTGACCAAAAACTGCTATGTCAATCATAGTTAACATACTGCAATAGATCAGGCTAACCGGGCTCCAGGTAACCTTACAACTGCCCATGATATAATACTCTTTTAGTTTTGTTATCCAGATGAAAAAACACGATTACCGTATTCTATCCATATATTGTCCGACCAATTGGCCTAAAGGGTTGCAATTTTAAAACCAGTCACTAGTAAGTCGGTTGTGTCATTGGGTAAGACACTTAACGGACATTGTCTGGACCTATTAGAATAATGGGTTCTACCAAATTAAATAAACTTGTAAATGATTCACAGCACCATGTAATACCTCCAGTAATCCAAAGGCGGATGCCAAAATTTATCTGACGATAGTCATGTATTAACGCCTCTTGTATATTCCCGTTCACGAGGATAAAACTTGACACATTCTTCATAACACATTCTTTTTAGATTCTGGAATTCCAAAATGTGTTCAAAGTTCCAAAAGACGAAATTGTGGAACTGAATAGCACCCATGCCCGCAACCAGCCTTTATCTGCAGGTGATTGCATTGTTTCTCATCATAAAAGTTAAAGATAAGCTGTTTGTGAAATTCATATCTCTTGCATAGATTCACTCTAACACGCTTATATCACACTAATTATCAATTTTATTGTTTATTATCAAAATTTATATTTGTTTTTTTCCTGTCGAAATGTTCTATCCAATCTCCCTAGACTGGCCAAACATTTAAAAGAACAAGCGATTGTAAATTATATTTGTTTCTTTTGAGTAAATGTAAATTTCAGTGAATCGATTAAAAATTAAGCATAGTTCTTAGATGATGTATTAAAATTAGCTTATTCTGTATCAGTCATTATATCCTATGTTGGGTGTTATAACATTGGCATTTGTCTGGATATGTTGCATACCCACAGTCGAGGGGTTGAAAGTTATTTTATTGTGGTTATTATTCAATTCTTCAATTTTTAATGTTGTGTTCTTGCGCAACGTGGACTAAGCAGATATTACCCTAACCTATTATGCGTTGTACTAAACCTGAAGGAATGTCTTAATCATACACAACACACTGCAAAAGCTCCGGCAACCTAATGGTCGCATTAGGTAATCTGACGGTTACCCATATAAGAACACATCCTAACGTATTTGGATAAACATGGATATCTTTTCCAAAGTGCTTTAACCAGGAACAATAGAACAAAATAGCGGGCACGGTAGGTATAGAACCTCTTACCTTACTGGTACAAACGTATTTGGCGGCCATGTCTAAACATACCTTAAATTATAGATTGGATTTTAAACGTAATTTATCCACTGTCATTTTGCATTTTTTTCCAGTTTCTAAATTTTTATCAAAGGTCCTACTTCGTGTTTTTATCATGGAAACAAAAAATAAACTAATCTAAATGCTTTTTACTACCCGAACAAACAAACAATATTTTCGTTAACAAGCGTCCCAACTTTTCAGACCAACCGTCAATGTTTACCAGTGGAAACTACCGACCTGTGCAAAGTTACGGGGATCGCGTTGTGCTTCTGCATGTAGACCATGTAATCGGTGAGTCAATTGCGAATTAATTGGTTCTACTAAACTGAAGGAACGTGTGAATCATACACAATACACTGCAATAGCTCCGCTAACCCGATGATGGGCGCGAGGTGATCTGACGATTGCCCATGTGTTAACCCCCTTGATTTTCTCATCCACGGGGATAAACATATCCTATCCTCCTAATCCATTTGTTAAGTTGAGTTTATTCTTTGTAACATAAAAAAAGATTTGCACAAATATGTAAATAAAAAGGGATGCAGGTATTGGTAAAACTACAACAAATATGGCCAATAAGACAAATGATTAAAAAACTTTAATTGCGACAGAATATGTTAAGTTTTATTTATTTTTTGCCCTGGTATTAAATAACGGCAAATAAAACAAATCACGCCATACTAGCAGGAGAAGACGGCAAAACAAACAGTCGTTTAAGCACATCATTAAAAAAGAAAATTAAATATATATAGCGGACGGAGCTGCCCGTCAAATGATTTAAAATAACTTTTAACAAAATTAGACCTAAGAATAAAATGTGTGCAAGCAAACCCAATACTTAGGATTAGATGCTCATGTTTATCCTATGGTTAAAAATAGTGGATACAAAATTTTAGTGCAACACCTTTTAACTGAAAGGTTGCAGGTTCGAAACTGGTCCCTAGCTTTTTGGTTGTGTCCTTTTGGCAAGACACTTAACAGACATTAATGCGTTCTACCAAATTAAGGGAACTTTTCTATCATACACAACATCCTGCAATAGCTCCGGTAACACGACGGTGGGCGCGAGGTTATCTGACTATTGCCCGTGTGTGAACCCGCTTGGTTTCCCATTCACAGGTTTTTCCATAAACATGAATATCCTATCCTATTCTGTTATAAACCAAAATTAAACTCATCTTTCGCAGTGGTTGAAACTGGACCGGACATCTTGCAAATGACCTTGTGGACATTGGCTGGACTGCTGGTGTTTGCTGCGCTCTTATCACTGATTGTCTGCTG